>CM055267.1:127752347-128352347 GCA_029237695.1 Conchocele bisecta
AAAAAAGTCGAAGATCAAGAAAATTCAGAACTGAATCATCAGTTTTTAAAACAACATTCAAGAAATTTGATGTAGACGAACACCCTCAAAATTTCGTTGGGGTATTATTTGATGATATCGTTCATCAAATCATCGAACGAATTGATGGCGATCCACACGATAAAATCAGGGTAACATTAAATCACCCTGCATTAAAGATGGGGATACCGATTCCATTCTTGAATGTTGAAGATTTGAATGGGAACATATTGTTACAAGAAATAGAAAAAGTTATACAATCGAATATGGATTTTAATTTGAACGATGGTGAGATGACAATCGAAACAACGTTTACCAAAATGCCAACAGGTTCTGGAAGAAAGAAGACGACCTCTGAAATTGATTCTCGAGTTTTCACAAAAAAAAAGAAAACTGTTGTGAAAATTGAAAATTCGAAAGACAATATGTGTTTAGCCCGGGCTATTGTTGTTGGAAAATGTCATGCTGATAGAGAAGTTTCTTCAACATGGAATATGCGATGGCATGTAATCAGGGATTCCAGAAGACCTTTACAACGTATTGAAGCCGAGAAATTATTGAATGAAGTTGGAATGTCACCACAAAAAGCTTGTGGAATTGAAGAATATAAGAAAATACAACAATATATGTATCCAAAATATGTGATCAAGATTCATCAACAACATGTGAAAACAGAATTGTTGTTTGAATATCCAGAAATTCAGTCATACAGCAAAGTGATACATGTATTCTATAATCAAGATCATTATGACTGTATTACCAATATTGTTGGATTTCTTGGATGTGGGTACTATTGTGAGATGTGTGATGTTGGTTACCAAAATCGCGAAACACATATATGCCCTACTTCGTGTAAGGCATGTCGTTCCAAAACAAAATGTCATGTGATAGATTGTATTAAGTGTAAAGATTGTCTCAGACATTTTATAGTGGAACGTGTTTTGCAAATCACAAGCAAATTGAAGGGCGACAAAAGAAATCAATTTGTCAACTCATAAAATGTTGCGGTAAATGTGGAGGGCAGTTTGCCGATTCCAAGAAGAATCATACATGTAAAGGAAAGAAGAAAATGTAAATTTTGTTAAAAAGATTGTTAATTTTGACCACAAATGTCATATTCAGCAGTATAAAAGCAAAACTGAAGAAAGATGAATCGGGAACCGTTTTTTTCATATTTTATGATTTTGAATGTCAACAAGACACAGGGGTTGGGGTTTCACATTCCTAACTTATTGTATTGCACACAGAGTTATGATGAATTGTATCAATGAACCAATAGAATTCAATTGTGAATGTTAATAGTCGGTTTCCTGAAGGTCGAGAAGTAGTATTTGAAGGAAAAAATACTTTGACGAATTTTGTAATTGGTTGTTTTCAAAAGAACATAAAGGTGCTACAGCTATTGCCCATAATTTCAAAAAAAGCGTATGATGGTCAGTTCATACTTCATCATCTCATTGAAAAGGGGATGTTACAACCGAAGGTAATAATGAACGGTAATAACATCATGGTTATGGAAGCTGGAGGTATACGATTGATTGATTCATATAATTTCATAAATTCAGGATTGGCAAAATTTCCAGAAACCTTTGAATTGAAAGAAATGGCTAAGGGGTATTTTCCACATTGGGCAAATACTGATAAATTTGCCGCTTATGTTGGCCCCTACGTTGACGTTTCTTATTATAAACCAGATTCAATGGGGATAACTGTTAGGGAAAAGTTTTTATCATGGTATAACGAACGTGTGGAAAACAACGATTGTTTCAATTTCAAACAAGAAATGGAAAAATATTGTCGATCGGATGTAGATATTTTGAGACGTGGTTGTGGAGAATTCAGGAAGGTATTCATGGAATATGGGGGCATAGATCCGTTTCTAGAAGCCAGTACAATCGCTGATGCATGTAACAAGTTTGGCGGTCTAACAAATATATGCCAAGTAATCAGATCGGAATTATTTCAAGCAGAGATCCGATTAAACGCAAATTTTCAATGAAAGGTATTCGATGGATACAAAGTATTGCACACGAAAACAATATGTTATCCAACATGCAAAAAATGGTGGTCCTAAATGTTACCCAAATCGTAATCTAAACAACCCTAATAAATGGTGAAACAATGCAAAATTTATATTCACAAACATTTGAAAGATTGGAATATTTCAGTGTAAGTGGTTACAAATTCACACTATGTGGGAACATGAGTTTGATTTGAAAATGAAAATGATAAAGAATACAAAAAGATGATCGAACAATTCTTTCCAAACTGTGATCCGATTGAACCTAGAAGGATTGTTTGGTGGACGTTGTAATGCTATATTAAAAATAATATGATATTGAAGAAAATTCAGATGATGAAATCAAATATATTGATATTTGTTCATTGTATCCATTTGTATGTAAACACAAAGAATATCCGATAGGACACCCTGATATTTTAACAAAAGAAAATATTGATGTAGAAAACATCCGACAGTATGAGGGTTTAACAAAATGTAAAGTTCTCCCTCCGGACAATCTATTTCATCCTGTGTTACCAACACATTGTAATAACAAACTCATGTTTCCATTATGTAGAACATGTGCAGAAGAAAGTTCTACAAAATGTACACATACAATTGAAGAAAGAGCTTTGGTTGGTACATGGGTGTCAATAGAATTGTTTAAAGCATTGGACTGTGGCTATACGTTGTTAGACGTATACGAAGTATGGCATTTTTCGGAAAAATCTAATGATTTTTTCTCGGGGTATGTGGACAATTTTCTTAAAATCAAACAAGAAGCAAGTGGTTATCCAGGATGGTGTATAACAGAAAAAGATAAAGAAACATTTGTTAAGGACTATGAAGAAGCTGAAGGTATTTGTCTTGATCCATCAAACATACAAACAAATACTGGCCGTAGAGCATTTGCCAAGATTATGTTAAATTGCTTATGGGGTAAATTGGCACAACGTGAAATCATGACACAAACGGAATACATCAATAATCCTTCAAAATATTTTGATTTGATTTCAAATCCATGTATAATGGTAAAACACGTAGAAATATTTGATAATGAATGTCCATTCATATTGGTTAACTATGAAACTAGACTTGAACACATTGAATCCCATGCAACATCAAACGTTGTAGTGGGATCATATGTAACAGCATATGCAAGACTTGAACTATACAGTGTTTTGGAAAAGTTAAATGAACGTGTGTTGTATTTCGATACAGACAGTTGTATGTACATACACAAGCAGAATTTATGGAATCCGCCCATAATCAATAGTAGGCTTGGTAAATGGACTGATGAAGAACTAGGAAATAAAATAATAAGTTTTAGGGGGATAGGACCAAAGAGTTATGCATATAAGTTGATAACAAAAGCTGGGGAAATGAAATCCAAATGAAAAGTTAAAGGACTGACACTCGATTACAACACAAGTCAAGTGGTTAACTTTGACACGTATGTTCAATGTGCAGAGGACCGAAGTACCGAAGTGAAAGTTGTGTATGCATGTAAAATCAGGAGACATGCAAACAGAACAGTAACGAGTGAATGTCAAAGCAAGACATTTAGGGCTGTGTACACAAAACGTGTCATTGTTGACAATTTCAATACTGTACCATACGGTTACAACACATTGAGACTTTGATTGAATATACACTATGTATTACATCTTGTAAATATATTGTTGTTCAATAAAATATTGTTAAATAAACAAGCTTAACTGTAAAAACGTGTTTGCAACACGTTTTCTGATTGGACGAAAATCTGAAAAAAATGACTAAACTATCAAAAGTAGGTCAATCCGTTTGATGGGTATAAAAGCATGTGCACATACTTCACATGTTTCATTAAACACGATGTCTAAGCCTACAGAAAACTGGGGTAATGATGAGAGAGCGAGTTTACAACCACAGCAAGAAGACTGGGATGAGGAGATCCGACGAGCTCCGACACCATCATTTGCGATTCCTGGAAAACCCAGCAAAAGGTGTACACACAGATTTCTCTTAACATGTAGAAGCTGTGGATCCAGGGACTGTGGTGGCCATAAAAAATACATTGAAAGAGTGAACAAGTATGATAAACAGCAAACTTGAATTAGACGATCAAGACAAAAAAAGGCCCTTTTCAGGCCAATACAAATATTTTAAAGAGAAAAAACTTATAATCAGTTGTACCTATATAAACGTTTTACATTTTGTCATAAGCCATTATATTCAAGGTATTCGCTCTAGAAACAACAAATATTATACAGTACTTTTAGATAATAAACAATAAAAATGATGGGACATAATTATGAGTTACAAAACGATGTTTGTCTGATAAAGAAATCCCGAGAAATACCCCGACAAAGAAAGACAATACATGACACATTCAATAAATGTATGGTTGAACAACTTCAATTATTAATTAAAAAAGAAGTAAATGACAATTGTTATGGATGTCAGGTTGAACATCCAAGTCAAGTACGACATCAACTGTGCTTATTCACAGATCAAGATGAACAAACAGATTTATTCATATTGCCAGCTCTACAGAAATTAGATCCTTATAAAATTATGGAAGAATGGTATCCAATTCTCAAAGATATGACATTGGACGATCAAGAGAAATTGGAAGCATACAGACTGTGGGTACAAATTAAAAACAAAATCAGTTTTTTTTAGACCCAAGGAATCGTGGTTGGAACAGTTGAAGAAACAAGTCAAACAATCCTGGAAATAGATTGATATTAAAGACTATAAAAGTAGGAACGGATTATGACTGAATCATTCTATGAATAGACACAGTTGAAGAAACAATGAATCCTCTGACAGATCTATTAAATCATATGGCAATCAGGAAACCAGTAACAATGAATCCTCTGACAGATCTATTAAATCACATAGCATACAGGAAAGCATTGATACTTGCTTTCAAACTAAAAGTATCAAATGAACAATATCTTACAACCGGGATCATCAAGGATGAATTAGAGAAAATAGAGATGTTTGATGAGTTCAAGGAAGCCCTAACAACGGGGTTCTTCAAAGATTCAAGGATTAAAGTAGAACAATTAACATTTGAACAATGGAGAAACGAAGTTGTTGAAAATGACAATATTTTGAATTTCTTATTTAGACGCTGTAAGAGAGAGATTGTACCAATGGAAATAGTACAGATTAGTGAGAATGAATCAATGTGTGTGTGCCCCTCTTGTTCACGCTTCATGGACAGTGATCACGATACATGGACAGAGATCATGCCTCTTGAATGTTAAACATACATGTTGTAAAATATGTTATTGTTCAATAAAATATTATTAAAACTTTACATGTTTCGTATTCAATTTTACCCACCATAATTTGAAAATTACCAATATATTGATTTACATTCAATATTTATTTTCATTAACTTTTGTCAATATTAGAGTTGTCAGAAGTGGATGAAAATTATTTCTAGGACATTTTCATATGTATTTGATAATATTGGAGTTGTCAAAAATATTTGAAAATTATATGGAGGAAAACAGTACACCCCTAGGATATCACAAAACGTGTTTACAACGTACTTTATGATTGGACGAAAATCTGAAAAATGACTAAACTATCAAAAGTAGGTCAATCCTTCTGATGTGTATAAAAGCAAAAAACATACAGCTATATTTCATTAGTCATTAAACTGTTCATCCAACTACATAAGAATGCAGAAGAACGGTGAATGCTCTATGTGCAGTGAGCCCTGTTACATAGAGTGTAGAAAATGTTATGCAGTGTTGGACACTCACGGGGAAGAACACAATTGTCCAGAGCTCGATGATGGCTTTTTTGAAGAAGAGGACCTTAAAGACCTCGAAATTTGTGAGGCCTGTGAGCTAGTCGTCGATTGTATGTGGAGTAAACTGAACACTACATAGTTTACTAAAAGACAACAGCCCTTTTCAGGGCTATACACTTTCTCAAGAAATGAATACCTTACATACTGCTCTTATTGGTTCAGGGTGACACTATAGCGTGATACAAGAAGTTTCCATCCCCGGATAAAATTCACGAATACAAGAAGTTTCCACCCTGATAAAATTCACGAATCTCCATCAAAATGCTTCAGGGGTGCCACTATGGCGTGGTTTTATACCACTATAGAGTAATACAAGAAGTTACCACCCCTGATAATGGGAGTAATAAGGGGTGCCACCTATGGCGTGGTTTTTTAACATGCGTTTTTTACATAGACAACCGGTGCAAGGGTAAAATTGTCTATGTAAAAAACGCATGTTAAAAAACCACGCCATAGTGTCACCCATTACTACTCACGACACAAAGCATCACCAGTATGGGATATGATATATCCGTGTTGGCCAGTACCAGGCTATGCTGAAACACTAACCCGTAGCATACATAACAGGGCAGACCATGGTATGGTCTGCGCTATATACTGGCTTCACCTACAGAAGGTCCCTTATCTGGTGAACAACTGACACGCGGACAAACTCGGCCGGCTACGGATAGTGGACATCCGTAATACTAAAAGGGGTCTTTTCCCTAGCGAAACCAGCACACGCAGTCAACGAGTTCTCTACCACACACATGCATAGTATGTGGCAAATATGGCGTGACATCAGTAAAACATTGCTCATAAAATGGACGTGTATTTAAATCCGCAAAAAGGACACGCATAAACGTATTTCCACCATTACAACATAAGTCCCCTTATTACACGCACAGTGTACATGGCAAATGTACATGCTAAATCTCAGGTATGTAAAAATCACAGGTGTGTGAAATCACAGGTATGTGGAATCACAGGTATGTGAAATCAATAGTACGCACAACAATACAACACAGTACCACACATCACAAATATACAATTATACGGAAATCCCGAATATACAAGAATGCACGTGTCACGCGACATATCTCCCCCCTAAACAAAAAGTGTTTACACTTTCGTGCATAATCGCGAGACACGTTGGCACCAGCTTTTTGGCACAGCTGAAACTACCCCGATATCCTGCTCAGGTAGCCTGCCCCAGATTGTCGGCCCCTTTTATCGCAACAATACGCATTCTGGCTGACTGTTTCCCTGACCTTAAATGGGATAGGGTACCCCTTAATTCTTAATGGGTATTGCTTTGAAAATGTTATCTCCTGTTTCTCTATATGGGTGTGTCCTGGTGCGTCCCTCAGGACATGGGTGAATTCCCGTAAGATCTCTTTGACTTGCGTCTTTTGTTTCCTGCCTAAATCAGGCGACAGGTCAACTTTGCTCTAATCCCCTGGGACATAACATGTTTTCTTCGGCACTACACCCACTTGGACTAGGATCCCCCTCTACTGTGTCTTTTATCACGGCCGCATTTATTACAGTGAGTATTCCCTTCCCCGGGTGCTCAGGCCTAGTCTCGTACCTCTTTAACATGTTTGCATGAAAGGTTTTCAACTTCCCTCCCATGTCAACCCTATAGTCCCACTCATTAACTACCTCTGTTACGGGGTATGGTCCCTTCCACCTAAGAAGCAATTTGTTGTTGTCTGTCGGTAGTAGTACAAGTACCTGATCTGCCACTGCATACTGCCTACTACGGGTCTTACGGTTGTAGTACTTTGCGTACTTTTTGGACGCACTCATCAAGTTCTCATGCGCGATTTCGCACGTTTTCTCGAGCCGTTCGCGCATGTCGAGGACGTACTGATACGTCGTTTTGACGTTGTCCTCTATGTCCTTCTCGGACCACAGATCTCTTAGTATGCTCATCGGACCTCGAACGGTCCTTCCGTACAATAGTTCAAACGGTGAGAAAGCCAAACTCTTGTCTTGAGGGACTTCGCGATACGCGAATAAGAGCGCGTTAATGTATTTGTCCCAATCTTTGGGACGTTCGCTTGCCATTCTACGAAGCATTTGCTTTAACGTACCATTGAACCGTTCCACGAGACCGTTACACTGTGGGTGGTACGGTGTCGTGGTTAATTGTCTCAGCGATAACAATCTACTAACTTCCTCCATGACTGCCGACGTAAATTGACTACCCCGATCGGTGAGCATCTCCTCGGGGATACCCAGTCTACTGAACATATCCACGAGAGCTTCCGCGACTCGTTCGGCCTCGATGCCTGGTAGTGGTACCGCTTCTGGGTACCTAGTTGCATAATCAACTAACGTTAGTATTTAACGATTCTTTCGATCGGTAGCTGGAAAAATTGGCCCTACAATGTCAACTGCGACTCGTTTGAACGGAGTGTCTATCAACGGCATAGTTCCTAACGGAACCTTGGTGATGTGTCCCTTTGACACAGTCTTTTGACATATGTCACAAGACCTACAAAACCGTGTAATGTCACTGCTCACGCCTGGCCAATAAAATTCTGATAACACTCGATCAGTTGTCTTCTTAACCCCCCCCTAAATGGCCCGCCATGATTGATTCATGTGCCACTTTCATCACGGTAGTCCTAAGTGTTTTTGGGACTACCAGCTGATGGTACATCCTACCTGACCCTATCGATTCGAAATTACGATACAACAAGTCTTTTCGGTATGCGAATTTCGATTTGTTTCCGTTCTTACTTGACCGTACCGTTCCGTCTTTTGCATTATTTCGAACCGACGTCAATGTGACGTCATGTGCCTGCGCTTTGAATTCATCGCGTGATACGTTCGCGATTGCGGTAGGGACTTTGAGGGTCTTATATGATTCGTCTCGGGCTGTCGTTTGTGACCTAGTTTCAACTGCGCACGATTTTGCGCCTCGAAAATCGGATATCACT
The DNA here is from genome assembly GCA_029237695.1 of Conchocele bisecta. NCBI lineage: Eukaryota > Metazoa > Mollusca > Bivalvia > Lucinida > Thyasiridae > Conchocele > Conchocele bisecta. The sequence goes on from CM055267.1 coordinate 127,761,112, forward strand.
GGTAATTCTGACCCGTCTACATTACCTATGGTAACATCATACATTGTATCTGTCATGCAAAGGGCTTCTACCTGACCTTTGAAAAAAGGTGTATCTAGATCTACCCGGGCGGTAGGAATTCCACTCATTTTGCTCCTGTTTACCAGCATGCATGTTGAAACCTTGCTTAAAAACTGATTTGGTTGTACTAAACTTTCCCTGACGACCACCCCGGTACACCCAGTATCTCGCATTATTGTGACCTTTTTCCCATTTAATGTGCCCTCTGCTACGGGTAGCCTATCCATACCAAATGTACATCCGTTAATCAACTCCGGCTGTATCTCGCTACCAGAACATACAATAGTGGTGTCGGTATCAACCATACAGAAATTTCCTTGGTTTTCCCCTGGTTGTTCCGTGTTTTGCCATCTACCTCTACCTCTGCCTCTAGTGTGCCTTCCACTTCTACCTCTATTTCTACCTCTGTACCGACCTCTCTGTTCTTTATCTGCAAAACTTACATGTTTCTCTTCCTCGAATGCTGCTGCTTTGTAAGCTCATGACCGGTAACGTTTAGGACAATCGTAGGACATGTGACCTTCTTTGCCACAATGGTAACATGTCCTGCGATGCCTATCGTAGCCGTTCCTGCTGGTACTTCTGTCATAACTACCTCTACTCGGGCTTCTATTTTGGTCTCTATTCTGATATCTGTCCCTATCTCGACTCCTATCTCTGGATCGAATATCTGCACTACTTACCTTGCGTCTCTGGTTATCTACTGACCTGTACTCATTTCTGTTGCTAGTACTGTTCCTCTGAACTACATACTTGCTACCTCCTCTAGCTTCTGCAAAGTAATCTGCCTGAACCGCCATCTGATCTATCGAGTCAAATGTTTTCTCTTTGAGAAATAAGTAGAGCTCACGACTGCATATACTTAACATCTGATCTCTGATCATGTAGTCTAGTACTCCTTCATATGTTCTATTCACCTTACCTAACTCAAACCATCTATCTAAATAGTTCTTTGACCGACTGACATATTGCACAAATGATTCACTGTGATCAGGTTTGGTGTTTTTGAACATGCGTCTGAACCCATCTTCCGTTAGATCCAAACATTTCAACAAAGCGGATTTCAACTTATCATAGTCAAGAGCATCATCAATAGGTAGTCTAGAATATACATCTAATGCCTTGCCCTTCAATAAAGCACTCAAGTGTAGTGACCACTTATCTCTCCCCCACCTTTGAATTGCTGCGTACCTCTCAAATCTAGCTAAGTAGCTATCCATGTTGTCCTTATTCTGATCAAAATGTGGCAGCTTCGGACCGAATGCTCTGCCATAGTCCCTATCATGTCTATCTTCATCTACTACTCCACCCCTTTCTACGTTTGCCATTTCTACCTGGTGCTTAGTGTCTAGTTCTCGCAATTTGAATTCTAGAGCTAACTGTGCTTCATTGGCTAACCGATGTGCTTCCTTATCTAACCGCGCAGCATCTAATCTATCTTTCTCCATCTGTCGCTCAACTTCCTTAGCTAACTGCTCAGCATCTAACCTATCTTTCTCAGCCTGTCGCTCAACCTCTTTAGCCAACTGCTCAGCATCTAACCTATCTTTCTCAGCCTGTCGCTCAACCTCTTTAGCCAACTGCTCAGCATCTAACCTATCTTTCTCCATCTGTCGCTCAACCTCTTTAGCCAACCGCTCAGCATCTAACCTATCTTTCTCAGCCTGCCTAGCCTCTTGTCTTTCCAGTCTTTCTCTCTCCTACTCTTCCTTTACAAAGGCCCTTAACTCTGAATCTGCTAGCCCTAAGCTTTTGCCTATGTCCATTAACTCCTTAATGGACGACATTCTCACTCTCAACTCAACTCCGGATTATCGATTTACACGCTTTACCCGACGGTACACAAGGTCTCTAACACTCAAATCACTTGGTGATTTGTGCGAGTCTCTTGCTTCACGTCTATAAGGTTAAGGTAAATCAATCCGGTGTCTACTCCTAACGACGGTATAAGTTTCTCAATTCGGGTAAGTCAATCCGGTATATGTATGGTCTAATGTAATGGTATATTTACAATTCCCCCTCTATGGTACTGGATACAAAAATTGGGGGCTGGTTATAGACACCTGGCAGGATATAGTATTGTTCATACACAATATAATAGTGGTAGTAATCTCGCCTCAGATGTAGAAGTGTCTAGTGATAACCTAGAACACCCGCTGTGCCATCATCACAGGGGGGTACTGTTCAACAAATCGAAAGTTACAATGACCCTTACATTGACTATCTCCCAAAATCGTCTCAACTCTACACTTCTGTACCTAGGTAGTCAAATCATGTATGTGGTGATGTATTAGTGCCTAAGTGTTGGAGGGTATCTTACATTAACTCCCAAGGCAAACAAATACAAGAATACGGAAATCCCGAATATACAAGAATGCACGTGTCACGCGACACAAAGTATACTTTGAGGGAGAAATCATTTTTTTTTTCCGAAATGCATTATTTCATATAGAACTAACGAATGCATATATTTGATGATTAAAAGTATGCAGAATTATTATACTGAATTTATTACATTATCACAGCCAAAATGGCTGTGATAATGTAATAAATTCAGTATAATAAAAATTAATAAATTTATCAAAAAATTGAAAATTTCTCCCTCAAAGTATACTTTGCTAGAAAAGTATACTTTGCAATGTTGGTGAAATCGGCTACAGGTCACCAGGACGTTTCGGACCAGGACGTTTCAGATGCAAGCCAGCTGTGTTTTTGGCAATAATACCAGAATACCACTTGGGACATTTTATGTGAGTTAAAACCCCCATGTTTTTGTCGGTCATTATGTGGCAGAGTAAATTGACCGACCTCAAACTTAGTATTGGATTAGGAATACATATTGAAATAATTTGCAACCGTTCATCAACAACGATATATCTGAAATGTATGACCATCAGCCAATCAGATTGCGTGATATTTATAGTATTTATAGAGTACATTAGAAACAATGGTTAACAATTGCCGTAAGATCAGGTAATTCACCTGGTAACGTCATATCCAATGGAGGCTAGACTAGAGTAGTCATATTGCAGACCAGGAACAGAACATTTATTAATAATGGACATAACAGCATCATCAGAATATGTAACTATTTTAAATACGAGCCCGACTCTGGAATTATCTCCCTTGTCGCCATGACAAAGTAGTTCGGCAATGACATTTTTCATAGTTGAAAAGCCATATATATATACACACAGTTCAAACCCGTATTCACCACAGTTTCAAACAGTGTAATATCAAGTGATATTTCACTAATAAATCTCGGTAATTCACCGTTAGTCATAAAATAAATATCATTATCACAATACAGGAGTGTGCTATTTGACCATGAGTTACACTGATCACAACTCCCATAAGCCCCATTTATCCATTCATTGGGTATCAAATATTACTACCCAACATGTCAATAAGATATTACTATTAAACGTGTAGATGTAATAAGGTTTGAGGTCTGTGTGAAAATAGCGTCCTTTAAAAATATCGACATTTAACATTCAGGTAGCGTACAATTCATATTTCTATGATAGATGGAAAACTCAATCTAGTATAGCAATATTAGTTAGAAACATTTTATTTTCGATTTTTTGTTGTCTGTGATTTTAATAGTTTGATGTTAGATGCAGCTGATGAAATGTAGCATAGCAATATTAACTTTACACAATAGTTGTTGAAGCTGGAAGAAAGTATCGGGTAATTTCTGGTTTGAATATATAGTGTCTACTACCTAGTGATGACCATCGACCTACATTAGCAACCAATGTTTTCTATGAGACATGGGAGTACAAAGAATAGCATCCAATCAGCGAGCTGAAATGGACTGATGCAGTCCAGTATATTTTATTATCACATGAAAACCTTGTTATGACGTGCTGTAACCAAACTCATAATTGTGATATGACACACGAGTAATAACACCCGGAGCGAATTTGATCACCATAATTACGTATTCATATTGTGCTCTAACGTTATGCCAAATGAACACAATGAAGACGTTCAAAATGACGTCTATAATAGATAATAGCGCAACAAAGCAATGTTGTTTTAACGTTGACGTCATCGTGTTTTAGACGTCATTAGGTGGGTTTGTGACTGAGTAAACTTATTGCAATTGTTAGAATTGGCTCCTGTATAGTATTATAACGTGCTTACACAGAGCGTGAACTTATCATATGGCATATTGATAACAAGTGTATTGCTTGTTTTAAAACTATTTTTTTTCCGCGGAGATTTTCAACTAGATGCGAAAATAGTTAATGGCGTTTTCTCGCTTAAGCATATTGGATATCTCCCAAGTTTTCTGATATTTGGAGTGTGAAGTCATGTTATAAAACAGAATCCCAAACTCATTTCCATTTGATATGATATTAATGATATCCTCTATTTATTTTCAATAAACAATATACACAGTTGTTATGACAATGTGAACAATCGCACGTCAATATTTCACAAAAATAAATTTAAAAAGTACAAAGCATACCAGTCACCGATGTTAAATCCTTTCCCATACATACAGTTCTAGAACTAAAAGTGTTGCCATTCATCAGCTGCTAACATAAAACATCGAAAGAATATCATAACTAAGCGTTTTCTTAGTAATTGTTCATCTTCAAGCTTGGCTTTCGATTTTGTAATTGTTGTCATATTCCCCTTCAGAGAGTTGTTTTTCTTCCTGATGAGTTTATGACGTCGTGTCGTCAGTCGTGTTGTCCTAACAAACTGATTACATTCGTTATTAGTGACACTTGAAACACCGGACGTTTTACACTGTACTGCGATGTCGACTGCCGTATCGGTAGTGGGATCAGAATATGTATATTGTTTACATTCCTTCCAATAACAAGTTTCTGCATCTAGAATATCGTCTTGCATTGGTTCCAGAGCTACATTTGATATCGTATTTGTGAATTCATTACGACCATCAGCGCTGCTATTAACCTGAGCATTATTGTCATATTTAGCTGGACTTGATAACAGCTCCACGATGGAATTGGTATTTACTAATGTTTCGGTGGTGCTATCAATTTATAATGTGTCGGGGCATTGCTGTTCTTTCTTCTTTCTATTTTTCTTCTTCTTTCGCTTGTGTTGTTCATCAATATGTCGGATTCCTAATTGTCCACACGTGTTGTCCACAGCAGCAGATGATGCCATAATCGAGTGTGTATTATTCAGCTCATCTGAGTCGTTAAGCCCTTCCAATCTGTTTTCTACTGGAGCAACAGAAGTGTCATTCACTGGTTCAAGAGCCAACTTTGATATCGTACTTGTATTTAAATATTCAACGGCTTTTGTATGGTTATCAGGACACTAGTATGTATATTAGTTTCAGCTTCAGCATAATTCATTAATAGCTGCATGGTGGAATTGGTGTTTACATGTGTTTTAATGATGTCCAATGTTTCAGGAAATTGTTTTTTTTTTTCGTTTTTTTCTTTTTCTTTCGCTTGGATTGTTCATCAATATTTCCAACTTGTAATTGTTCATCTAACACTCGGTCATTAGTTTTCGTGTGTGTCCTCTCACCCGGGATATCTCCATCCAGTTCTCCATAATTGATATCGATTCCGTACACGGGTTTGCATCAACCGACGGTGTGTCTGTATGAGCAGCAATATCATCTTTATCATAATCCAACAACAGTTCCGCTGTGTTTATTCGTGTTTCGGTGATGTCAATTTTCAAAGGTTCGGGATATTGCTGTCTCCTTTTTTTCTTCTTTCGCGTGGATTGTTCATCAATATTTCCAATTTCCAATTGTCCACACATGTTGTCCCCAGCAGTAGATGATTCCGTAATTGAGTGTGTATCATTCACAATCACCTCATCTAAGTCGTTAGGCCCATCCAACCTGTTTTCTATATTAGTGACTGGAATGTCATTTGTTGTGTCGTAAATCACGTGTCTATCCTGTATATCTCACGGAGATACTGCCAAATCTTTCGAAAATAGAGGTGCATATCGTTGTCTATTCTTGCATTTGGATTTTTTTATTATTTACTGTTTTACTAATTGTATTGTGCAAATAAGTGGTTGGTTTAATTTCATTTACAGGTAAAACATCTTCACATAGAATTCCACAGCTCACTGGTTCAAGAGCCATCATTGGTATCGTACTTGTATTTGAATACTCAACGGTTATTTTATGGTTATCAGGACAGCTATTAGTATGAATACTAGTGTCAGGTTTGGCAGGATTCATTAATAGCTCCATGGTAGAATTGGTGTTTACTTGTGTTTTAATGATGTCCAATGTTTCAGGAAATTGTTGTTTCTTCTTATTTTTCTTTTTCTTTCGCTTGGATTGTTCGTCAATATTTCCAACCTCTAATTGTTCGTCTGAAACGCCGACATCAGCTTTCGTGTGAGTTCTTTCATCATGTATATCTCCATCCAATTTCTCCATAATGGAAATCGATTTCATACACGGGTTTGCATCAAACGACGGTTTGCCATTACGAGCATCAATACCATCTTTATCATAATCCAAAAACAGCCCTATCGTATTTATTCGAGCTTCGGCGATGCTATCAATATTCAAAGTTTCGCGATATTGCTGTTTCTTCTTCCTTTTCTTTTTCTTTCGCTTGATTTGTCCATCAATCTTTCTGACTTCTAATTGTTTGCACTTGTTGTCCACAGCAGTAGATGATGTAATCGAGTGTATATTATTCAAATCAGCTGTGCCGTTAGTAGGCCCCTTGTCTTCCAGATTATCGATAGAACTGTCATTTGTTGTGCCTCAATTGACGCATGTGTCATGTACATCGCTTAGGGATATCGTCAAATATATCAGCACTGGTGTTTCACACATTCCTTTATGTTTACACATCGACCTACTATGGTGCTCTATTTCACTCATTAATTTGTGCGGAACTTCTGGTATGTTTTCTTGACCGTTATTGTCAGCTGACACCGCATCACATCATATAATCATGTTGTGTGTTTTCATCAACAGTGTTTTCTTTAATATATTGGCTAGTGATGCCTTCATTTATCACATCACTATACAATAGATCATTAAGTGTATCTGTTTAATTTTTCTTAATCTTTTTTGTTTTATATTTCTTCTTCAATTTCGCATCCATATTCACATCGGATGCTACCAAAGATGCTTCAACATGAACTGATGGATGGCTACGCATGCAGAGCTCTGTCATTTCACCGTTCAATAATTTAGTATCAATACTGGTATTGTCATTGTTTGTTGTAGTTTGCTTTGACAGCTGTTTCTTTGTTCGATTTTTCGGATTCAGTATTCTTATACTGTTTCCTGGTTTGACGCGGTATGTATCATTTACCATTGTTGCCGTTTCCAAAGGCAAATGTTTTAACTGTTTATTACTTTTCTTCTTCGGGTTCTGAATTTTCTCGACGTTCCCTGGTATATCATTTCTTTTCCTTTGCAATAGTTGGCATTGCCAACTTCTTTTGCTTATTGTTTTCTTTGTTGCTAGAGACACCAGTGGTTTTCTGTTGTGATTTTACTTTCTTCTGCTGTGTGTGTACGCTCAAGTGCGGTACTGTAGTATTTGCCGTTCTCACTTTTAAAACCGGGACCTTTGACCTCTTTGTACTTATCACCTTTGTGATTTTATGTTTCTTGATCAAACTGTTTCTAGTATTTATGACATTTGTTTTCGTTGCTGGACACATGTCCAGGATTTGCATTTGCTTATAACAGGCGCCACCCGGCGTTCCACTGCGAATCTTTACCGACATTCCGTTATTGGTGGTCGTAAGTTTCTCAGTTTGTATTTGCTTAGATACTTTAACATATATAGATGGGCATACTCCTATGGCTTCTAATTGTTTAAAAACACACAGCCGCCTGTTTTCGAACGTATACCAGTGACCGTCAGTTAATGTCACTTCGATTTTCGTGATCGCACTTACAAAGCATCTGCCTACTACGATGTCATCGAGAAGTTTACCTATCCGACAACCGTCCGTGAACGTGTTAGATATGGTGAACTGTGTGTAGTGTATGTCCGACGGCCGCAGTTGTACTTCACACATGTTTCACTGAAGGCGGTCACACCTGGAAGTCATAAAATATATATACATATTAACCCTTTCACCCCTAAGTAACTGGAATGGATTTTGACATGTTAATTTATCAACCAATCCAATTGTCACAAAATGATTTTCAGTCAATTGATGAAAATGGGGTGTTTTTACTCTCAAAAAATATGAAAACTACTTGCAAAAAGTGTATATCCTGATGAGACGGCTCGTCACAAGCCGGCTCAGCTGGATCTACACCTTTTGTCAATACGACTATACAGGTCTGTGGTGTTTAAAGGGTTAATTAAAATATTCCATCGAAAAAGGAACATTGAGACTATGTAGATTTACAGTCGGATAGGTAAACTTCTCGACGACACGTTCACCTCAAGATGGTCATTAGTGCTAACATATATGAGATAAGACGTGACATTGTTTTTTGCAAGATGTGCGATTTTTCATTAAAAATATTTACAGTAACTGTGATATATTCCGTAAATGACGTCGAAAATTGACGATATTTTCATAGTGAATGCGGAATTACAGGCTTTAATTGTTTTGTCATCTTTCGACGTCATTTGCGGAAAATATCATAAACTTTCATGGAAAATCTCCCATCTTGTGATTGAATAGTTAGTTGTATAAACCATATCTGACCTATAGGTGGAAACTGCGTATAAACCCTATCTGACCCACAGGTGGATACAACGTATACACCATATCAGACCCACAGGTGGAAACTGCGTATAAACCCTATCTAACCCACAGGTGGATACGACATGTACACCATATCAGACCCACAGGTGGATACTGCGTATAAATTATATCAGACCCACAGGTGGAAACTGCGTACACACCATATCTGACCCACAGGTGGATACAACGTATAAACCATATCAGACCAACAGGTGGATACATCACAGGTGGATACATCGTATAAACCATATCAGACCCACAGGTGGATACAGCGTATACACCATATCAGGCCCACAGGTGGAAACTACGTATAAACCCTATCTGACCCACAGGTGGATACGACGTATACACCATATCAGACCCACAGGTGGATACTGCGTATAAACCATATCAGACCCACAGGTGGAAACTGCGTACAAACCATATCTGACCCACAGGTGGATACAACGTATAGATAGATAGATAATTTATTTTTAAAGTGCAACCTGTTACAATAATACAATAGCACATGTTTAAGTACAGAACAGCCAGCCTGCAGAGGCTTATGATGCACTGTCATGTAGATCATTTATGGAACAAGGAAAATACATGCAATAATACATTAAGAACTAGTATGCGTTGCCTATGCGTACTGTAGGTGCTGGTACTATGAGACGCATCACGAGAAAGGTATGTAGATACCTGCTACGGGGCGCCATACGGGGTGCCAAGTGGGACATGGCTCAATTTTGTCAACAAAATTCATTTTTGTGCCACAAAATTCAATTCTGTGTCACAAAATTCACTTTTGTGTCACAGAATTCAATTCTGTCCACAAAATTCAATTCTGTGCCACAGAATTCAATTCTGTGTCACAAAATTCAATTCTGTCAATTCTGCACACGCATGTAAGAAGGACTACCATTGGTCAGAAACTGCACTGGAGAAATGGGTCACGGTCGCCGACCTACACATTCAATGTCGATGATTTATTTCTCATTCTGCCGATGATTCATTTCTCATTCTGCCATTTTGCTTCAACTATCTCCAAACAGTCAAACGTTGACAAACCCATTCGTATTTAAACTCATTTGCGTTATAATTGTACACATAATTCATGTACATGTAGATCTCCCGCGAGTACTGACGTCATTTAGTGTGTATCGCAAGGTACATTTGCCCCAGTTAAATCAATAATACACGCGCTGTGGCCTGTGTTCTGACTGCTGTCTGTGTTTATAAACAGAATGTGTGTATTGGGCCATTTGAGGAAACCATTTGTTGTATTTGTGTAGATACCATGGATACATGTACTAAGATGGTGTATACTGTAAATAATGCATGTAGACACATAGTTGCGAACACGTAACTTCGCAACTAGTAGACACAGATCCAATACCATTTGTTTCACAAGGTTAGATCTACTGTTAGAATACGACGTCATCTAATGTCATTTTCGAGCATAAAACGTTACCTGATAAATAGAATACCAGGCTAGTGTATTTTTAATATCAAGTTTATCAGGCTCGGCTCGGAAACGGTAGGAATTCTTCGGCAAGCCTCGGAATTCCTACGCGTTTCCTAGCCTTGCCTGATAAACTTGATATCAAAATACACTAGCCTGGTATTCTCTATATATGGGCATACTCTCAGGTCTAGCTATGTCCCCCCGGCTACTTTATGTTTGACCCTGTTTACATAATTGAGGGAAAATTCTGAATATTTTTCTTATTTCTCCTTCAAAATAAAATATATGCTTATATGGTGTGACCACTCATTTGTAATCATAATATAACCAAAATAACTGTCCATAAAGAAGTATAATATTGATATATTGGGTTATATTTTCGCATTGAAATATTTAAACCTGCAAGTGTACTCCACCATCTAGTAAAATGGACTAAGACCGATCTCAACCAAGCAACGTAGAGATGACATACGCAACTAATTTTTGTGGACAAAAATGAATTCTGTCTTCACAAAATTGAATTTTGTGACACAGAATTGAATTTTGTGACACAGAATTGACAGAATTGAATTTTGTGACACAGAATTGAATTTTGTGATTTTTAGTGTTACAAAACTCAATTTTGTACACATAATTAGCCTGTCCTACATGGCGCCCCGTACGCCAAGTGGGACATGGCTCAATTTTGTCAACAAAATTCATTTTTGTGCCACAAAATTCAATTCTGTGTCACAAAATTCACTTTTGTGCCACAGAATTCAATTCAATTCTGTGTCACAAAATTCAATTCTGTGCCACAGAATTCAATTCTGTGTCACAAAATTCAATTCTGTGTAACAAAATTCAATTCTACGACATTCAATTCTGTGCCACAGAATTCAATTCTGTGTCACAAAATTCAATTCTGTGTCACAAAATTCACTTTTGTGCCACCAAATTCAATTCTGTGTCACAAAATTCAATTCTGTCAATTCTGCACACGCATGTAAGAAGGACTACCATTGGTCAGAAACTGCACTGGAGAAATGAGTCACGGTCGCCGATCTACACATTCAATGTCGATGATTCATTTCTCATTCTGCCGATGATTCATTTCTCATTCTGCCATTTTGCTTCAACTATCTCCAAACAGTGAAACGTTGACAAACACATTCGTATTTAAACTCATTTGCGTTATAATTGTACACATAATTCATGTACATGTAGATCTCCCGCGAGTACTGACGTCATTTATTGTGTATCGCAAGGTACATCTGCCCCAGTTAAATCAATAATACACGCGCTGTGGCCTGTGTTCTGACTGCTGTCTGTGTTTATAAACAGAATATGTGTATTGGGCCATTTGAGGAAACCATTTGTAGTATTTGTGTAGATACCATGGATACTAAGATTAGATGGTGTATACTGTAAATAATGCATGTAGACACATAGTTGCGAACACGTAACTTCGCAACTAATAGACACAGATCCAATACCATTTGTTTCACAAGGTTAGATCTACTGTTAGAATACGACGTCATCTAATGTCATTTTCGAGCATAAAACGTTACCTGATAAATAGAATACCAGGCTAGTGTATTTTAATATCAAGTTTATCAGGCTCGGCTCGGAAACGGTAGGAATTCCTCGGCAAGCCTCGGAATTCCTACGCGTTTCCTAGCCTTGCCTGATAAACTTGATATAAAAATACACTAGCCTGGTATTCTCTATATATGGGCATGCTTTCAGGTCTAGCTATGTCCCGGCTACTTTATGTTTGACCCTGTTTACATAATTGAGGGAAAGTTCTGAATATTTTTCTTATTTCTCCTTCAAAGTATATATGCTTATATGGTGTGACCTCTCATTTGTAATCATAATATAACCAAAATAACTGTCCATAAAGAAGTATAATATTGATATATTGGGTTATATTTTCGCATTGAAATATTTAAACCTGCAAGTGTACTCCACCATCTAGTAAAATGGACTAAGACCGATCTCAACCAATCAACGTAGAGATGACATAGACTATCCTACGCAAACTAATTTTTGTGGACAAAAATGAATTCTGTCCCACAAAACTGAATTTTCTTCACAAAACTCAATTCTGTCTTACACAATTGAATCCTTTATAACAAAAATGAATTTTGTATACGAAACGTATGCAGAATTGAATTTTGTGACAATTGAATTTTGTGACACAGAATTGAATTTTGTGACACAGAATTGACAGAATTGAATTTTGTGACACAGAATTGAATTTTGTGATTTTTAGTGTTACAAAACTCAATTTTGTACACATAATTAACCTGTCCTGCATGGCGCCCCGTACCTGCGCAGTAATATACCAGATACGTATTCGTGCAGCCATGAAGTCTGGTCAGGAATCGCGTCATATCACAGGAGTACATAGCATAATTATAGCCGAAGGCACAATGTTGCCATCTATAGTGGATATTCTTGCTGGTACCGCTAATCGAATAACCCGATGAGCAGTCGCAACCAGAATACCCACTACCTCAATTGTGGTGCGCCACATAACAACACCCACAGTAGACCTCAGTACACAGATAGACTGCTTCCGGGTCGGTACCCTCAACAAATAGTCCGGAGAAAAATGCATATGTTTGTGTTGCAGGTGCTTTGAGGCAGGTTCGGGTGCACTGATGTGGTTTATTAATGCATGTGGAGACAGTGGACACAGCCAAGATCTGCAGTTTGGAATGGATTATTTTGTGTGGCAGGACACATGTAACTGAAGTGTGATGCGGCTCTGCGTCTGTTGTGACGTGATGATTTTTGACCCCGCTGTCATGTTTCCTTTCCTGTCAGAAAAACGAAATGGTCACCGGGTGTTGACAAGTTGGTGAGAAGACGGCATGATACAGTCGTCAAAGACATTGTAACTCAATGTGTGATTCCAATGTTTATGCTTTTACAGGCGGTGAGTGAAATGACCCCTAAACGCTATATGTTTAATATACAGTTCTATCTGTGTGTTTAGGCCAGTACGCTGACACAGGGAAGTAATTCTGAATGGACTAATATTAGCGAGCGATATAGAGAACAGTGATGGAATAGTACGAGTAGATGCAGTCATTTACGGTAAATAGATGAGCTCGTATGCATTATATGACCAGGTGTACGCAGTTTGTGTGCAAGCAGTGTAGATACAGATCAGCCGTCACACTGATGTGTGCAGGCTGGTCGGGATCTACGCCGTTCGACGTGCACTAGAACCCTCAGTATGTATCATTAAGCACTATTATGCCGAATGCTGTGTTAATGGTAATTACGACGATCGTGTGGTCAATATGGAACATCACCTAATATGCCCTAGGCAGAACGACGCTAATCTCTTTATGACATCAAGTTGAAACATAATATTATTATGTATATATACAATGGGAGGCCGGGGGACAAACCACACTATATACCCGCAGTGCAGTATGGACAGACAATTAGCGAAATTGACTCTGAACAGACGGTCCATATGCACATGCTGATCCGTACTATGCTGGTCAAACCACTATACAGGTATGTTTTGTCCACCACTCACCCGTATGTAAGGAAAGTGTTCTATCACACTGTTGTCCACCAACATATATAGCTAAGGAACCATTGCCTACCAAATGTCAGTAATGCGATCCATATCACGTGACCGCTAATGCGCACCTGTTAATGGGACGTAGCTCGCATCTATACACTATGGATAATGTTTAACTTAGTAATATTTCTATGACGTCAGAATACGCAACTTGGGGTGATTACACCTGTAGCAATGTGCGCCTACGTTAATTACAGTTAATTATATGATTGGCGATTAACTTGGGGTTTGAGTTCATAATGTATGTAAATTTGCTGATGTCGTCTGGTAGGGTAGCAAACGAAGCATAATCATCGAATCGGTTAACAAACACATTCCTAAGATCCATATAACCAGAACCGTTCACCAGAAAATGTATCTCGTGCTCAACCTCTCCAATGTTACAGACTTTGCAGATCCTCTGTTCAACTGGAATCGCTGGCCTACGGTATCTACCTAGTTCTAGAGCTAGTGGATAAGTACCAGCTCTAAATATAGCTAGAGTAGAACGTTGCTTGAATGTTAAATGACAATTCAGATATTTATCACACGATACTTCATGTTTAATTAGTCTGTAAGTCCGTAACTTTGGGGAGAGTTGTAACTGATCATGCCAACGTGCCTTTGCTTTGTCAATGAGCCTGACCTTGACCATGTTAATGACAGACGATGTTCCTGTGTGCTTCATAAGATCAAGGTCATAGAGATGTAGGAGGTCACATTCCTCTAGTATATGTTTAATTTCGCGAGACCACGTGTTCCTATAGTGTGAACCACAGTTCATGTCCCATTTTAATATCGTATGGGGAATTCTGGTTTCATCCATTTTACAAAGTTTACACCACAGCCGTACCATTTCGCACTTTCTACGAATATGTGGGGACGTCCAACCAGAATCGCCGTCTATCGCCAGTAACGGGGTTTGCTTCCCGACTCCTAGATACGTACGCAGTGCTTTATGTTGCAATTTGTCCATAGAATCGTATGGTTTGAAGCCCCATACACCGGCGGCATAGTCTGCGATCGGGACCACTGTGCTGTCGTATAACTTACTATAAGTTTTAAAGTCAAGACCTTTAATGCTGAAATGTTTCGCAGTGAGGGCGCCTAGTGCACGACTAGCAGCGTCATGTAGAACGTCTGCACCGTGGGTATAGTTGAGGGTGTCACATATGTTTAGCCCCAGGTATCGGTAGTTGGATGTGGTACAAAGTACTGAGTCGCCAAACTTGAATGTAAAGTCAGTCATTGGTGTATGTTTGCGGCAGTGCATAACTTGAGTTTTGTCAATGTTTATACTTAGTCGCCATTTCGTTGACCACTGATCTAGGCGGTTGAGCATACACTGTAACTTTTCCGGATTGTCACTAATTAACACGATATCATCAGCATATAATAATGTACTGATCATTTCTGTGTCGCCGATGGATACCCCAAGGTTCAGTCCGTTTATTTCTGCCGCATATGTATAGACCATATCAGACCAACAGGTGGATACATCGTATAAACCATATCAGACCAACAGGTGGATACATCACAGGTGGATACATCGTATAAACCATATCAGACCAACAGGTGGATACATCACAGGTGGATACATCGCATAAACCATATCAGACACACAGGTGGATACAGCGTATAAACCATATCAGACCCACAGGTGGATACATCACAGGTGGATACATCGTATAAACCATATCAGACCAACAGGTGGATACATCGTATAAACCATATCAGACCAACAGGTGGATACATCACAGGTGGATACATCGTATAAACCATATCAGACCAACAGGTGGATACATCGTATAAACCATCGGTATACATGATAAACCTATCAGACCAACAGGTGGATACATCACAGGTAATCGATAAACCATATCAGACCAACAGGTGGATACACCAACAGGCTACATCGTATCACCATATCAGGACCCACATGGATACATCTATATAAACCATATCAGAAACAGGTGATATCACAGGTGGATACCATCGTATATCAAACCATATAACATGACAACAGGTGTATACATCGTATAAACCATATCAGGACCAACAAGGTGGAATACATCCAATAAAACCATATCAGACCAACCAGGTGGATAACCATCCAACAGGTGGATACATCGGTATACACCATATCAGACCCACAGGTGGATACATCACAGGTGGATACATCGTATAAAAACCATCAACCAACATGATCATCCACAGTGAATACATCCGGAAATACCACAGTAACACAGTGGAAACATCGTATAAACCATATCAGACCCAACATGGTGGATAAACCACAGCAGGTGATACATAGGTGGATACACGGTATAAACCATATCACCACAGGTGGATACATCATGGTACATCGTATAAACCCATATCTGACCCACAGAGGTGGAAACAGCGTATAAACCATACTGACCCACAGTGGATACACGTATACCATATCAGCACACGTGGCAGAAACAGAGTTGCTACAACGATTAAACTGAGGAATAAGAATATTTATACATTTAAGGGTCTTTGACATTGACCTTGGCTTACAGAACGTGACTTTCACCCAGAATCATTTCACAAACTTCGCCAACATACTCAGTGATCTCAAAAACTATGAAATCAACATCAAATGTTTGCATATAGCATCACCGATTGTTAAGATATGCCAATAACATGCGTGACTGGCGGCCATCTTGGATTTCTGCTATAAATATCCGAGAACATGTAACTTCAGATTGCTTCCATCAAAATTATTAAAAGGTATTATCTGAATGTCAATTGTTCCAAATTTGGAAAAGTTAATTTATTTGACTACCGTCCCTCACTAGGACACACACCACACATGACACACCGATGCTGTGTATTGAGGGAGTAACTGCTGATTATATTCATATTCTCTCCCAGGCACAGAGAGTAGGATAGTAATGTTGGTTTATTGTCGTCGGTGTGATGGTCTGTGTGTTTGGTCAATTATATTTGTTGTTTTTCATACACGGTAAAACGTTTGAATAGTAAATTGAATCTGTTGCAGGCTGTCAGGCATCACCATTGTGGGTGTCTTCATACATGTTTAGTTAATATGTCTTATTTATTTGAAAATATAATGGATTGATGGCGAACATCAATTTTAATTGTTAAGTTATACAAGTTAGATAGGAAGCTTTTCGGGTGTTAATGAGTATTATACACAGAGCTCCAGATAAGGTGCGTATTGGTGTATTTTATGCAGTTATTTTAGCTGAATACGCATTGATTATCAAAAATGGGAGTACAAAATACGCACAGCAATGTGAAAAATACGCATTGATTTTCCAATTGAGTAGTAAAAACACTGTTATAAAGTTGAAAGTTCACTTAGTTGAGCTGCAGTGTTTATTTTTTTTATATTTGTTATCCTTTGTTCCTATTTAGTAATGAAGAATATCAATAATCCATTTGAAAATAAACCGTGGCCGAGGGGCCACAGTGCGTTCACTCCGAGTCGTTCCGTGGCCGAGAGCCCACAGTGCGTTCGCTCGGAGTCGTTCCGTGGCCGAGAGGCCACAGTGTGTTCGCTCCGAGTCGTTCCGTGGCCGAGAGGCCACAGAGTGTTCGCTCAGTCGTTCCGTGGACGAGAGGCCACAGTGCGTTCGCTCGGAGTCGTTCCGTGGCCGAGAGGCCACAGAGTGTTCGCTTAGTCGTTCCGTGGCCGAGAGGCCACAGTGCGTTCGCTCGGAGTCGTTCCGTGGCCGAGAGGCCACAGTGTGTTCGCTCCGAGTCGTTCCGTGGCCGAGAGGCCACAGAGTGTTCGCTCAGTCGTTCCGTGGCCGAGAGGCCACAGTGCGTTCGCTCGGAGTCGTTCCGTGGCCGAGAGGCCACAGTGTGTTCGCTCCGAGTCGTTCCGTGGCCGAGAGGCCACAGAGTGTTCGTTCAGTCGTTCCGTGGCCGAGAGGCCACAGTGCGTTCGCTCGGAGTCGTTCCGTGGCCGAGAGGCCACAGTGTGTTCGCTCCGAGTCGTTCCGTGGCCGAGAGGCCACAGAGTGTTCGCTCAGTCGTTCCGTGGCCGAGAGGCCACAGTGCGTTCGCTCGGAGTCATTCCGTGGCCGAGAGGCCACAGTGTGTTCGCTCCGAGTCGTTCCGTGGCCGAGAGGCCACAGTGTGTTCGCTCAGTCGTTCCGTGGCCGAGGGGCCACAGTGCGTTCGCTGGGAGTCATTCCGTGGCCGAGAGGCCACAGTGTTTTCGCTCAGTCGTTCCGTGGCCGAGGGGCCACAGAGCGGCACACTGCATTACAAGCCGTTCCGTCGGTTAGGGTTAGGGTTAGGGCTTAGGCGACCGGTGAGAGCGTGATTTGAAACGGCTCCAGTTCCGTGGCCGAGAGGCCACATAGCGGCACACTGCATTACGAGCCGTTCCGTGGCCGAGCGACCAGACAGACCAGTTGTGGTGGTTCGACGAGGCATACTCATCACCATCCAATTCCATTGCGCGGCATTCCATGGCATTCCGTGGCCGAGCGACCGAGAGCGTGATTTCAAACGGCTCCAGTTCCGTGGCCGAGAGGCCCACAGAGCGGCACACTGCATTACAGCCGTTCCGTGGCCTGAGCGACCAGACAGACCAGTTGTGGTGGATTCGACGAGGCACACCATCACCATCCAATTCCATTGCGCGGCATTCCATGGCATTCCGTGGCCGAGCGACCGGTGAGAGCGTGATTTCAAACGGCTCCAGTTCCGTGGCCGAGAGGCCACAGAGCGGCACACTGCATTACGAGCCGTTCCGTGGCCGAGCGACCAGACAGACCAGTTGTGGTGGTTCGACGAGGCATACTCATCACCATCCAATTTCATTGCGCGGCATTCCATGGCATTCCGTGGCCGAACGACCGGTGAGAGCGTGATTTCAAACGGCTCCAGTTCCGTGGCCGAGCGGCCACAGAACGGCACACTGCATTACGAGCCGTTCCGTGGCCGAGCGACCAGACAGACCAGTTGTGGTGGTTCGACGAGGCATATTCATCACCATCCAACTCCATTTCGCCGCCGAATCCCGGTGCAGTTACTCGCTACTACATAACAGCCGAGCACAGAGCGTTAGCGTTACGGGAACTCCAACATCAGATCTCTTTGCAACTTCCAGGCAAAGTAAGTCACAAAGACCTTGGGAAAGCGCGAATAAAGAGGGACGACTCGGACGTTGCTGCATTAGTGGATCTCATGGACAACAACTGGACGAATCCCTTTGGTAGCGATCCATCAGACCTCGTTAGTTTATCTACCGGAACAGTTGCTACACCTGAGGTTTCCACCGGCCTAATTACAGCTCTGAAACAGGGACAGTGTGATTACACAGCATTTCAAGATCAACGTTTGGAAAAGGGTGAAGGCTTCCATGAGCCAATCAAGAAACTCAAAGTGAAAACATTCAGTGACATGAAAAATAAAACAGCCAAAGGTCCGTCCAAAGAAATTGTCCTGAAGGCTGATCGTAAGTTGTTCGGAAACGTGGTGCTGATTGCACAAAACAGGCAGCTAGCGATGCGCGATGTCCTATGTCACCCTCTTGGTACATTGCCATGGGCATTAGCAAACACCGATGGCACAATGAAAAAGACCAACAAAGCTGTTCTGGCGAAACATCTAGAGACCAAGGTATTGCCGGCTGAGGAAATCCCCCACCCATCTGCTACACTGATCGATGCAATGGCACTAATCCACAAGTTTCATGGTGAGAATCGTACATTCAACAAACTTTCTGATAATATTTTCTCACAGATGATTCATGCCAGTGCAGAAAGTGAGAGGATTGATGTCATTTTTGATGTGTATCAAAGTCACTCTATCAAAGCCGCAGAACGAGCTCATCGTGGTTCAGAAGATAATGGCAGGACACAAGATACATAACTGGAGACGACTCCTGGCAAATACGCAGAACGAGCTCATCGTGGTTCAACAAGATAATGGCAGGACACAAGATACATAACTGGAGACGACTCCTGGCAAATACGGAGAGCAAGAACAAACTCACAGAGTTTCTAGCTGAGAACTGGAAAGAGCCAGAGAAGAGAGAGAAACTTGGAAGTAGATCCATGTTCGTCACCTGTGGTGATGTCTGTCTGAAGCTCACACGCGGAGGTTGGGAAATAGTTGACGATCTGAAATCCAACCAAGAGGAGGCCGATACACGTTTACTGCTGCACGCGAAACATGCTGCAGACACATACCCATCACTGGTCTTCGTGAGTGACGACACAGATGTATTCATCATATGTCTAGCATTGAGTGGATATATCAACAGCAAGCTATTTATAAGACGTGGTACAAAATCGTCGATCAGGCTTGTCGACATCACCAAACTGGCTGCAGCAGTTAGACCAGATGTTTGCACTGCCCTTATGGGACTTCATCCGTGAACCGGATGTGACACGGTCAGCGCACTTGCCGGACAAGGAAAATTGAAAGCATTGAAAATACTGCTGACTCACTCAACATACAGGGAGGCGTTTACGTCACTCGGCATGGATTTGCACCTCCCCAACGAAGTCTTCTGTGTCATCCAAGATTTCACCTGCCAGCTGTATTGCTGCAACACTAAAACAAGCGAAGTAAACGAGTTACGATACCAACTATTTCGCAGCAGGAGTGGGGAAATCGAGAGCGGTCAACTTCACCCGTGTGAGGATACACTGCGTCAACACACACGTCGAGCAAACTACCAGGCTGTTATCTGGCGCCGCAGTTTAATTAACTGTCTGGACATTCCCATCCCCAGTGAAGAACACGGATGGACAGTAAGCGACACCGGGATTCCAGTTATCAACTGGATGACGGGCCTCCCAGCTCCAGAAGTTGTGTTAGGTTTTTTGTCCTGCAAGTGTAGCAGAGCATGCCGATCGCCAGACTGTACATGCAACGTCAACGGACTCAAATGTACAGAAGCATGTAAGCTGCTGACGTTCACCAACATGGCGAATGATGACGAACAAATTCATCAGGGTGAAAATGCTTCATCTGACAGTGATGTTGATTGAACCAGTATTGCTCAGATACAGGATATACTTAAGCCATGTTATCTCAACAATTGGTAATATTGCATTTGTAACTAGTATTAATCCACAGCTGGATGTCGATCCACACTAACCATTGTAATCAAGGTCTTCTGTTTGCCATTTTGTAAGTGAATCCATTTGAGCTATGTATGGAAATAGATGCCTTTAATCGCATATGAGTTGTTTTTCGAAATTGTTTCAAGATCTGCGATATATTTTGTAACTGGCGTCAATTGTTGACTCAATCCTCAGAGCACACACAGGTATTGTAATGAATGTGTCAACATTCTACACCATTTACGGAAAGTATCACATTTTTTGGAAGAAAATATGCGATTTAAGGAGATGCGACAAGGCAAAAATTATCATACACTGGTCCACTCACATTCTGGTTAAGTCCACAATATGATATTGATTGTTCACACCATACAAATGCAATAAGACCATTTTGTTTTTGAACGTGGGCGATGGTCTGACAAAACTTGACTTATTGCAATTGAGTTTAATGAATAAATGTGTCTTGGACAAACCAATTACTAGTAAATAGTACTTAAGAAATATGCTAAAACACTGGCGGCCATTTTGAAAATTGTCTCGACACCAAATGAGGCAATGTCCATTTTTATACAATATAATATGGAATATGGTATTATGAACATTATTATCTCCAAACAAATGTGCCTCAGACAAACCAATTAAATGTTACAGTTAAAATTAAGAAATATGCTACAATACTGGCAGCCATTTTGAAAAATATCTCAATACCAAATAAAGCAATGGCCATTTTTTCTTCTATATATTATGTAAAATTGTATTCTGAACAGTTTTTATCTCGGAATAAATGTGCCTCAGACAACCCAATTAAATGTTACAGACATATTTAAGAAATATGAGAAAAAAAATGGCGGCCATTTTGAAAATTATCTCAATACTAAATAAAGCAATGGCCATTTTTTCTTCAATTTATTATGTAAAATTGTATTCTGAACATTTTTATCTGGGAATAAATATGCCTCAGTCAAACCAATAAAATGTTAGACACAATTAAGAAATGTCCTAGAATACTGGCGGCCATTTTGAAAAATGGCCGCCAAAACGAGTTTAGCTGTGGAACTCAGATGGCCATCACTTTTTTTCCGAGTCGTGACATATACGGCTAATTGAAAAATATAGTGCCGACTTATATGTAAACTATATATGTCTTCACTACGTACTTGTCTTTAGTAAAGCGTATATGTTGTGCTGACTGTTTTGGAACGTTCTTGGAAAAACGTTCAGTGTATCATCAAAGAAAACATGAGTTGTTCCTATTATTATAATTTCCAAAATGGCTGCGGTGAAAATCATATAATTCTGGTATAATCATACACAAACCATTTGGACTGATTTTGTCCCGGACTATAATCATTATTGAAAGTAAATTATATATGACTAAAGTCAATTTCAAGTCACGGTTTATGACAAACATGTTAGATTTTAAAATGGCCACTGTATGTATGCAGGAATTTTCTTAATTATGGATACAGTGCTTTCAAGCAGTTTCATCACCATCTGCATTAGAGTCTCCATCTTGTTGGTGTTCCTGAAAAGTTCGCAATAATCTCATAGTTTGTGTTCATTGTATTACGAGTATACGCAGAAGAAACATACAAAAAATATCACCACTGCATTACACATGTATAATAAATATTAGATTGTCAAGTTTTAAAAATAATATGTCCGCCATTTAAAAGTATACTGAAATAATTATGCCAATATTTCTTATCCATAATAAATAATAATTAAAAACACCACATATAAAGTTGACGTTAAATATGAATTAATTTCAATTTTCTGAAATTCAAAATGGCGGCCATGTGGCTCTTAAAAAATGGAACCAACTTTTGTTATGTGTTGTATATAGATATATTTTCAAGCAGACACGCACGTTCCAATCACAATATCATTTGAAAGAACATAACTACAGCCACAGAAATACTAGAATGTCTAACAAATCTTTAATGTGGCGATGTACATAACACACTTAGTTTCGGTGGCCATTTTGAAGATAAAGATTACTTGTAGCACAATACGAGTTAGAAATAATCTCGGCTGACTGTGTTCAAATAAATACGAGTATAACCAGAAGGAACATACAAAATCTTACCACAACATTCAAAAATGTAAAATAAATACTGAATTTCTAACTTTGAAATGGCGGCCATTTAGAAAACCAAAGTGGCTGGTATCTCAAAATGTATTGAACTCATTCTGCCAATATTTATTGTCCATAATAATGTGTTTTCCGCTGCAAAAACACCACACATAATGACTTTGACCTCGAAATATAAATGTCAATGGTGGCCATTTTGAATTTCAAGATGGCGGCCATGGCCATATGGCTTATAGAAACAAGAGGGCCATGATGGCCCTAATTCGCTCACCTGACTCCATGAACACCAGAGGAGAATGTGACATTCAGTTCATGTGTTTTAAAAAAAATTGTGCTATTTTTAGATGGCGGTCATCTTGGATTAATCGATGACTCTCATTTTACCAAAACTGAAAATGCTTCACCCAAGGATCTTAACTTCCTATGAAGTTTGGCCAGCATCGGTCATGTGGTTCCTGAGAAAATGACGTTCAAAATATCGAATAAATTGACCTTTTGGTGGCCATCATGGATGATATAATCCTCCGATTCCGACAAATATTGCACCAGAGCAATCGCCTCATCGATACCTTCAATTTGATATATGACATGACCATATTCGGTCAAAAATAAAATTTGACCCCAATTTGACCCCACAGGGCCACGCCCATTTTTGACCCTGGGGTCACCATTTTAACAACTTAGAAAGAGCATTGTAAATCGATAATTCCTACCAAGTGTAGTCGAAATCCGGTCAGCGGTTCATGAGAAGAACATTTTTTAAGAATTTATGCTATTTTTAGATGGCGACCATCTTGGATTAGCGATGACTTCCATTTTAACAAATCTGAAAAGGCTTCACCCATGGACTATACCTTTTAAGTTTGGCTACCATGGGTTCATGTGAAGAAGAATTTTGAAATCTCAATAAAAGAACGACCTTTTGACATTTGGGCGGCCATCTTGGATGACATAACAATCCGATTTCGACAAAAAATGTACCAGAGTGATCGCCTCATTGATACCTTCGATTTGATATATAACATGACCAAAAATAAAATTTGACCCCACGGGCCACGCCCATTTTTGATCCCGGGGTCACCATTTTAACAACTTTGAAAGAGCATTGTACATCGATCATTCCTACCAAGTTTCGTCTAAATCCGGCTAGCGGTTCATGAGAAGATTTTTTAAGAATTTATGCTATTTTTTGCATCTTGGATTAGCGATGACCTCCATTTTAACAAATCTGAAAAGGCTTCACCCATGGACCATAAATTTAAAGTTTGGTTACCATGGGCCAAGCGGTTCATGTGAAGAAGAATTTTGAAATCTCTAATAAAAGAACAACCTTTTGACCTTTCGTCGGCCATCTTGGATGACATAACCATCCGAGTTCGACAAAAAATGCACCAGAGTGATCACCTCATTGATACCTTCAAATACAACTGCCGCAAAAATAGCATTGTCAAACGTACTGAAAACATTGCAGCCGGTTTTTTGTAATTTATCCACAATCGAATTAGAATTTTTTCATCCAAAATGGCCGCTAAAATCAAAGATGGCCGCCAATAGAACACTATGCACTACAAAATGTGTGGCATATGAATTTCATATGTTTTTAATATGGAAATTTCATATGCAAATGATAAAAAGTGAGCCGATGTGCAGTTCATATGCAAAAGTCTTCATATGCATTTCATATGCAAATCATATGAACTTCATATGCAAATCATAAGAATTTCATATGAAGACCCATGTACAATGCTTTTAAATATATACAATTTTCATATGAATTTCATATGAAAAACATGAATTTCATATGAAAAAATAATGTATATTTCATAAGAATTGCATATATGAAAAAAATGTGTTTTTTCATACGAATTGCATATGCGCCAAGCCATTTCTGGCTTTTATATACGCAAACAATAATAATAATGTAAACTGTCTGATCAGGATCTACTGCTACTGCTGTCCGTGTATCAATGCATCCTGCACACTTTCTTGTAGATTCTGGAGTTCAAACCTCACTTGCTCCTTCCATCCTTTCCAATAGTAGATGGTTAATTTTGACATTCATTCCACAATGAATCGTCATTAACCATGATTACTGCAACAGGGTGAGCCACTCTTCTTTTGTATCGTGTGTGGCAGCTGGTGGTCTTTTATTATATGATTGTAAGTTGTTATTTTAACCCATTTCATGCAAGATCCTACGGCAGCTTCAAAGGAACATCCGCTACGAGATATAGGATCTCGTTACCAGGAGTTAGCCATCTCGTTCAAAAGGTAGCAGCATTGTAATTATAGATGGTGGAGTAATATCTGCTATTCTATTGGCTGATTATGTCGTGCGAACGAGATACTATGTCGTGAGAAAGAGATAACTATGTCGTGGTAACGAGATTGTTAACTCGTGGTAACTAGATTCTATATCATGGGAACAAGATTACCAAACAAAATTACCAACCAATAACATGTTTCTCAACAGAAGTATATACTGTTACCACCCATTTGAACCGTCTCGACACGAGACGGTTCAAATGAGTGGTATCAATATACATTTGCAATGCAAAATATTCACCGCCTGTGAGTTGTGGGAAATGCATTGGGGAGGGCACAATATTCTGCAACACCAATACAGAAATGTACCAGCGTAAACCCTAACCAGTGGTTTGCAAACACTTTGATGTCAGTTGAATTTTCTTTTATGGAAATAACAATCACTTTGATAAAATATATACACAATAAATTGCAGATTAATAACTATATATATAGCTAACACAGTATGTGTGAAATGAAGTTGGGAATAACATGGATCAGACACAACTCCACCAGCGTTACAAACAAGGTGAACACAAGTCCTCAGTGACCTTGACCTTGGACGGTCAGACGTAGTTCGTATGCAAA
Source organism: Conchocele bisecta (assembly GCA_029237695.1). NCBI lineage: Eukaryota > Metazoa > Mollusca > Bivalvia > Lucinida > Thyasiridae > Conchocele > Conchocele bisecta. Next base: position 127,786,956 of record CM055267.1, read on the forward strand.
ACAAAGTAGCATTGTGGCCAAATATTATCAAAACCGGTGAAGCGGTTCATGAGTTATTGAAAAATGAAATGTGTTACTAACGTACGTACGTACGCACGGACATGGACTAACGCTATATAAGTGCATGTGGATAATAATTTTGAACAATAACTATTTTCCTCTTCTATTACACCAACGTTCTAGTTGCAGTACTATTCTGCAATTTTCTGTGTATCTATATATGTGATGTTATGTTTCATGACAACTACTACCGACGACATCATTAATCAGTGGGATTTCCTTCCATCAGGATGTATCGTATCAAATATTTGGAGAAGTGGTCCTATTGTATTTTCTTTATCAGCACAGTTCATATGATAATATTTAATATAACTAATATTTATAGAAACAATATTTCAATTGTTGGAGAACCATTCTCAACTGATACGAAACTGTGATTCGAAAAATGTGTAATGTGTGGCCTGTGCTTGAGGCTGATGAAAAACTAAGCAAGTAATTGGCAACAAGTGCAGAGCCTGATCAGACATAATTTACGGGTTTACTGGATCGACACTCGTTTGAAAGACCAAATGTCCAATTTCTCAAATCACAGTCACATTATGATTATGACATACATTTTATTATCAACATGTCATCATGATTTCTCTTAGAACTAGTATAATGCACATAAAACCTGGCATCACTGGAAGTGGTTACAACTAATTCTATGTTGATGGCTGAAATTTGATTACTAGTGAACTGAGAACACACCAAGCATAGTTAATTTGTATTCACATATGCTGGGATTATGTATGTCAATAGTTGCATTAGTAGCTACATTAGCTTGCCTCTTTCGTCCGTCTCTGACGATGTTGCTGCCAACGTCTTTGTCGTATCTGCAAAAATAAATGTGCAGTTTAATAAATATCTAATCATATATACATGTACATGTATATTTCTTAAAATATTTGTTATCGTCTACCATACTTTGCCTTAAAGGGGCATATCGGGATTTAAAAAAAATACTATAACAAATAAAAATGTTTTTTCATCATGGCACTGTGTAAAGTGATTTAATTGAAAATATATGACGATACTTGGACCGCTGGGTTGTTTCTATTTTCACCCATGTAGGTACATACATATCGGATTTCCTATATTGTTGCGTTCAACAAGATCATATATCTTCAATTAAACTACTTTACACAGGGCCATGATGAAAACACGTTTTTATTTTTGTTAGTATTTTTTTTTAATCCTGATATACCCCTTTAATTTTAAATTTCGCTCTTGTTTTCTTTTTTTGTATATCTATCTCAGCAAACCAAATGGCCGCGGCCAGCATGTCGAGCCCACCGTGGCATTTGATTACTACATGTATTATGGTTTAATGATGGTACCAAGGTGTATTGATGGTCCAACTTTCAAGGGTGTATGTATGTGGTATGATTTAAGGTCTGTAGAAAGTTAAACACAAGTTTTGTAAACATATTAACTCAAATTCAAACTGCCAAAATACTCTGTAGAGTTTATGGGGATATATAGGAATGGATTTTCAAATAATGTGCCACAAATGTTTGCTATGATAGACAATCTGTCGCGTTCAATTCCCACGTGTCAACGTCAAGGCAACTTATGTTTTTTAATTTGTTATGCTTCCATCATAAAATCATATCGTGACTGGACTCGTGACCATGTAACGATATGCCTTGATGTTTGTCCCGGGACAAGCCTACGGTATCAAATATCATAAATTATTCTGCCATTCTCAATGATTTCAAAAGGATTCCTATAAATATAGCAACATATATTGTTGAACATAGTTATCTAAAATACGTCAGAACGCGGGAAATGCGATGTAGATTTCCAAAACAAAATCGTGTGGAGGGGGATGCCCAGGACCCCATACCTCGCTCCGCTACGTCAACACGGACCAATGTTATTGCCTCGGTGTTTTAGAGGCTCTGGCTACGCAACTAGTTTTCTCTATTAGTCCAGGCAATGAACAACTTATGTTGGACAAAAATTTTAAATATGTTTTCTGACCTGAAATGGGTCCAGTGGCCGGCTATTATACCAGACAAACAATTCCACCAAATTACACCCATGACAAATTCGATTATTCTGCTTAAATCCAAGATGGCCACCACTTCATTAGTTCTAATAGTGAAACGGACATATCATTAGTGGTAAGCATAATAAATCTCCATTTCATGTCTCATTTCCAACTAAATTTAGGATACCCTTTAATTTGCTGACAATTAAGGGGTTATCAGATGTCAAGGTCATGTGTTAAGGTCAAGGTCAATGTAAAAATTAAGCAAATTAAACCATAATCTGAACACATTTTTATATTAAATGCTCTCTTTTGACATGTAATCTCGTGTTATGTATTGCAGCAGCTACAGCGGGAATGATCATTTGTATTCTGAAGCATTTGGTCCAGATAAAAGGTCAAGATCATGCGCTAAGGACACATGCAATATCAAATATGACCATAAGAAGCCACACTTATACAAATTAGTCAAGATGTACATGTTATATCAACGAAGAAACATGTATAAAACATAGGGATACACGTTTCTTTATTTGAGATACCTTTTACTTGTACATATCATTATGTGCATGTATAACATAGTCGTACGTACAATGCTGAATACCAAATTTGATGAAAATCTGACTAAACTGTTTAAATCTGCACACTATGCCGAACTATGCCGAACTGTCATATTTCAACACATCTACAAGTCTTACCCGTTTGATATACCTTGTTTAATGGTCTAAAAGCGTATAATACAGCAAGTCAATGTAATTAATGCACTCTACATTAATGTTTATATGCAATCAACTTTACTTCACATACTCGTTTATTTATTTGTCTATAAATGCCAGATCATCATCATCACATTGGCTTTCTACATGTGTCCCATTCCAGCAAGTAATTCCCTCGAACTGTCCACATGCTGGTGTGCAACCCATTATTGTGACATATGCACTTTTTCTTGTCACACTGTCCACTGCAATTGCACCTTATAATTTTTAGCCGTCTTCTGATACCGGTAGCAGTGCAGTTTAGACGGCCACACGCCCAACTGTAGAGGTTGCACAATCTTATTCCTCAGAAGAGAGATTATTACCACGCCACACCGGAATCTGGTGGTAATTCCTACGACTATGCAGAGCAGCAGCATCTTTCGTCGGTGGAACCTTCTCTGGTTGCACGTAATCAGCTGAGGTAGTCATCTTTATCTGAAACGTAGCCACTCTTGCGGCGCAAATACTTGTGGATGCACACCCATATATAACAAGCAAGCCAGGCACCCTTTCCTGCCGTCGTGATGCATCCATGAAGATGGTAGTAGGTTGTTTCAGAACTGCGTACTTTGTCAGGACAGCCACCTTGCCAATACCAAACGGTCTTGGTATTGTGTCACACCTGCTAATAGCATGCAAGAAGGGCTGAGCTTCTGCAAGGAATGGATTCAGATTTGTGTTCAATGCTGTGATGCATAACCTCTGTTTTGGTGCAACCATGTATATGTTTTCACTATAACCTGCATGATATGCCATTATCTGAAATATGTCGTAATCTACTGCAATAACTACTGTTGTTTTCATACCAACATGCAGATTGTGTAACCTGCATCTCCGTGGGCATGCTCGACATCGATAGCTGCTTTGGCCAGATCCTAGGAAGCGTACTAAGTGGCTGTTTAGTGTATTGTTATGATGGATTGTCCTGCTGTATAACTCATGGGGCCCGTCATAGTACTACAGTTTAGCCATGTCGTCTGTTCTTTTGTGACTTCCGTTTTTTTGTGCCGTCAAATTTCCTTATATACATGTATATATGTTTACAATATTATCTTTTATGTATATTGGGGTTGATTTTTGTTGTGATTGTTCATTTCCCCCCCCCCCCCCCCAGTGGACTGCTTGTTCACCGGCCGTTCCCACAATACACGCTTGCTCTACTGTCTTCTTGTATTCTACTTCATTGTGATTTGTTTGTCCTGTTGGGACTGTTATTTACTCGGTAGTTCATTGGGAAATAGTTGTTGTGGTGCTTTCATTACATTTGTTATGAATGTATTTCACATACTGTTGCTTTCCTTTTCGGACTGCACACTGCTGGTCGTGAAATGCATGTTTGTCCCGCGTTGACGGCTCATTGACCATCGCTGTGCGCCTTGTCCGTGTTTATCATAATGTATTGTGTTAGTTTCTTCTTTACGTCGGTTCATTGGTCTCATTTGTGTATCTTGTTCTCTATTTTAGCAAGCAAAGTCCTTCCCCCCCCCTCATCGTTTAATGCATTTAACCAGAAACAGTGAGTGACGAACCAACGTAGTATCCTGTCTGATGGTGATGGACTTCATTCTTAGTGCTGGAGCCGTGGTATCAATCAAAGACAATACATTCACGAGCATAGTTGCTTCGTACATGCTGAACATACATGACATATATTTGAGTAACTGGAGGAATTCTTAGGCCAGGAGAACTTGTGAAGCAAAATATAGTACAAGATACCCAAAGGATTCATGAACCAGGTACAAACTAAACTATCACAATATATGTATAATAAAACATAAATAAATCATATAATGTAACAGTATAATATTGAATGAGAGATCCCCAATGGGTTGGAAATAATAGTAGCATTGGTTACAAATACGGGGCGACTTTCTGCAGCCATCACACCGCACAACTAACAGAGCTGTTGTATATAAAATAGAGAACAAGAAACCTCGCATATCTAGAAGAAACTGCAAGACAATCTCTAGACTAGCCGTGACAATGCATTCAGGGACAGGCTTTACAAGATGGTGTATGAGATCGAGCAGCTTGTCGCCAGTTTGCATGTGCATGATATTGTCGAATAGAGACTCATGCTGAAAGAGATCGGGAAGAGGGAGTCGACGATGCATGTGGCAAGAAGATGCTGAGGATCCATCGATTCATTCCGCCAATGTATTCGCATAGATAGCCGAGGCTAAAGTATTTACTTGATTCTTCTGGGAAAACTTGTGACACAGAATGACCGACCATGGAAGCAAGGATCTCATCTGCGATAAGTTGGGCCCCATCGGCATTCATTGCCTTGTATGCGACTAACTATGTTGAGTAACTCGTAACTTGGAATGATTCCAGCTGAACAAAGACATGCAGAAATGTCCGTGTATCGTTCATATCATGTCACACGTTGATGATGTCAGGGCACGATGACCAGCTCCTCTTTTCGTAAAAAGAACCTGTACTATCGACTATGGGGTGACTAATCTCAGCACATGTAGGGCTTGAGAGAAGGAAATGCAAACAGTTGCTCTAATTGAATCCACGATCATGCGCAAGGCCACCAGATGGCATGATGCCAGCCATCAGCACTTGCTATGTATATATATCTGTTAACTAGTATCACGTTTTACAGATGCTGTTAACTGTTACATGCATTTGCAAATTTCATTTTATCTTACCCTGTTAGCAGCCTCCATTCACCTCTGTCACTTCTTTATACTACCCTACATTAATAGACACACAATAAGGACAATTACTGTGGAAATGCATTGAATATTAATATTCAGACTAACAGACAATAATTTCACATTTCTTGATCTCATCCTGTCGTTGTTAACTGTTATTGTTGTAGGCGATGGTCATAGCACCCATACTTATTGTTTTGAGTCACGTATTGAATTGCCAGAGTGTTAGAAAACCTGTGAGCATCTATATATAGTAATATTGTCGCGTCTGCTTTAGCAAAAGGCACGACCATAGTCGCCGCTTTTCCGTCGTCGTCGTCCGCGTCGTCGTCCGAAATGTCAACAAGTTTGTACAAGCTTCGTCGTCACGGTATAATTTAATATTACTTGACGGATTGCTTCAATATTTGGACACTTGTTACATGTGAGCATTTGGAACACACTTATGCCCCATTAAAACATGACATTGACCTTTTGTACCTTCACATGATTATGGAACCACCTAGCCATTTTTTTATGTTAAAAAGTTTCTTCAACCTTGACATGTTTCGTGTTTTAAGCATGCACTTCTCTGACGGTTCCTGTGATGCTTACTTTAGCACATGCCAATGATCATGTTATGGTCAAATGCCTTGGCAGGCGCGAAACCCTAACCATAACCCGTGGCGGAATCATTGTATTAAATAGCTAGTGGTGTAAATTAGCTTTAATTGTTCTTGAATTATATATGACGTATATATTCTGAAATTACACAACAATTGCTTATGGATATACCATATTCACCGGTTTCGGCTAGATTCGAGACGTATATTCGATATCTACCTTGACCTGAGATATGACCTTGAACTAAAAAGTGACAGTAAATGAAAGACAAACATGTGAACAGATGGTAACAATTTATTGTATGTTGTTAGGAGCTATGCATATATAACATTCCCTGGAGCTTGGTTTATTTTTTGTGAATTTTTCGTTTGACCTTGACCTTAATGAAGGACCTTGGCATCTGCCATCCTGAAAATGATTGGAAAGCATATCGGTATCCTAATGATAATTTGAAAGAACACATCAAACATGTTTTAATATTGCTTAGTACCAAAGAAATGTCTAGTTTAATAGTATATCTTTATATGTGGTGGCCATCTTGGGTTTATGCTGAAAATTGGCATTTGTCATGGGTGGAATCGGGTGGATTTTTTTGTGTTATTATATACTGTCAGTGAATGCATTTCTAGTGAGAAACCTTTGTTAACATTTGTGTCCAACCTCAGTGATATTTTAGCCTTCTTTGCTGGGAGTATATCTCTCTATACTCGAGTCGATCAATATAGTTATGGATGTTTTATGTTACATGAAAACTAACCGTATTGCAGGCGTTGTTGTGTCCTGGTGCCGATCAGGTAGTTGGACGTTTTCAATAGGGAAAGGGACCTTCAGGAATATAGCCGCTGGCTGGGTCACACTGGAACATCTGCAATCACAGGGAATACTATGCACAGTGACACTGGTGTACAATAAACTAACTACGTACCAGAGTTACAGTTCCTCCCATAGCATTCCCCTTCAGGGTAGCAAATCAGATCTGATTCGTATTTTAGATAGTAAGTATGACATTTTAAAAAATATATTACTATTGAAATCTGTGTTAGAATTAGGAAACTGATATAAACTTAGTTTTTAGCTCGACTATTCGAAGAATAGTTAGAGCTTATGTTGTCACCCCGGCGTCGGCGTCGGCATCACCGTCACGCCTTGATTAAGGTTTTTAGTCAAGCTTGTATATGGAATACTACTGGCCCTACACCAACCATACTTGGACAACTTCATTTCCTAGTGATGTACATCAATAACCCCTGATCTATATTTGACCTTGACCTACATTTCCTCTTGAATTACTTAGGTTTTTAGTCAACCTTGGTTAAGGTGTTTAGTCAAGCTTGTACATGAACTACTATTGTGCATACAGACACCATACTTGGACAACCTTTTCTCATAGGTATGTACATCAATAACCCCTGATCTATATGTGACCTTGACCTACATTTCCTCTTGAATTACTCAGTTAATTCCCTTTGGTTAAGGTTTTTAGTCAACCTTGATTAAGGTTTTTAGTCAGGCTTGTATATGGAATACTACTGGCCCTACACCAACCATACTTGGACAACTTCATCTCCTAGTGATGTACATCAACAACCCCTGATCTATATTTGACCTTGACCTACATTTCCTCTTTAATTACTTAGTTAATTCCCCTTGGTTAAGGTTTTTAGTCAACCTTGGTTAAGGTTGTTAGTCAAGCTTGTACATGGAATACTATTGTGCATACATACACCATACTTGGACAACCTTTTCTCATAAGGATGTACATCAATAACCCCTGATCTATATTTGACCTTGACCTACATTTCCTCTTGAATTACTTACTTAATTCCCATTGGTTAATGTTTTTAGTCAAGCTTGTATATGGAATACAGCTGGCCCTACACCCACCATACTTGGACAACTTCATCTCCTATTGATGTACATCAACAACCCCTGATCTATATTTGACCTTCACCTACATTTCCTCTTGAATTACTTAGTTAATTCTCCTTGGTTAAGGTTTTTAGTCAACCTTGGTTAAGGTTTTTAGTTAAGCTTGTACATGGAATACTAGTGTGCATACAGACACCATACTTGGACAACATTTTCTCATAGGGATGTACATCAATAACCCCTGATCTATATTTGACCTTGACCTACATTTCCTCTTGAATTACTTACTTAATTCCCCTTGGTTAAGGTTTTTAGTAAAGCTTGTAGATGGAATACTCCTAGCCCTACACCAACCATACTTGGACAACTTCATCTCCTAGTGATGTACATCAACAACCCCTAACCTATATTTGACATTGACCTACTTTTAACCTTGAATTACTTAGTTAATTCCCCTTGGTTAAGGTTTTTAGTCAACCTTGGTTAAGGTTTTTAGTCAAGCTTGTAGATGGAATACTATTGTGCATACAGACACCATACTTGGATACCTTATTCTCATAGGGATATACATCAATAACCCCTGACCTATATTTTGACCTTGACCTACATTTAACCTTGAATTACTTACTTATTACCCCTTGGTTAAGGTGTGTACTCAAACTTGGTTAATGTTTATAGTCAAGCTTGTAGATGGAATACTCCTGAGCCTACATCAACCATACTTGACAACTTCATCTCCTAGTGATGTACATCAATAATACCTGACCTATATTTCACCTTGACCTACGTTTATCCTTGGATTACTTAGTTATTTCCCCTTGGTTAAGGTTTTTAGTCAAGCTTGTATATGGAATACTCCTGGGCCTGCAGCAACCATACTTGGAAAACTTCATCTCCTAGTGATGTACATCAATAACCCCTGACCTATATATGACATTGACCTACATTTAACCTTGAATTACTTACTTAATTTCCCTTGGTTAAGGTTTTTAGTCAACCTTGGTTAAGGTTTTTATGCAGGCTACGGCCACCTTGTTTGTCAAGCTATGTGTACATCGACAACCCTCGTAGTCGAGCTATGCTGTTCTCCTACAGCTCTTGTTATCCTTGCAGAATATTCAGGGAGTAAAATTGTGTCTACTTAGAAACTACTTAGAAACTATGGTCCAACTATGGCTGGTACTATGGCTGGTATATTCTAGCTTAAATTTACTTCTAAAGTAGGTATTCTTCATGGGTAAATTTATGAAATAATTAAAGTAATATGCTTGTTTCATAATACTGACATTACTTCATATAAAAAATACACACAGTTGCTCATAATTAACATTTGAAGTGCGAATCAGATCTGATTCGCTGCTCTGCAGGGGAATGCTATGGGAGGAACTGTAGCTCTGGTACGTACGGTACTGTAGGGTCCCATAGTTACAGGCTGCAACTACGATACTACCAGAAACGACCATATATCAGATACTAGTGGGTGAGCCAGAGGGGGTGACCACTACCACGGGGGGGGGGGGGGGCAAATTGTCACTGATTTATGGTCGGGTATATATCTCGGTACAATAACACTGCATGATAGCAGTTTGGATCTTGTAGCTTAAAGGTTTTATGGCATGTTTTGTAGACCCCCCTCGATGAAAAAAATGCCCCATAAAAATTTCACAGTTTTAACAACTACTGCTAATAACTACACTGAAAAACATTCAATTGATTTGAAAGTTACTGAAATTGTTTGTCTAATGACTCTTAGACTGTAAAGAATTGAATTTTTATATTTCTGTTAAAAATCCAAGACGGCCGCCAAAAAAACACTAGTTTTACTATGTGTACTTAAATTATGCTAGTATTACAAATGTTTCAATGGAGTGTGTTTCTAAATGTACACTTTCATTGCATTTATGTTTTAGAAAGTCCTTATTGCCTAATTACAGCAGTTGGCTACATACAAAACAAAATGGCTGCCATAAATAACTATGTTTATGTATTGTAAAGGAAAAATGCACTTTTATTACAAATATGCATATATGATGATACAATTGTTATTCAAACATATACAATGTACATAGCACCACATATTTGACCATGTTTATCACGTATAGATACATAAGTATACCAAGTAGTTTGACATGGGTAAATCCAAGATGGCTACCAGTAAAATTTCGGAAACATGTTATGTTTGGCAGATTAATTGAGAAACAACCTTATCAAAAACAAACGATGTAGGATTCAATTCCAACCAAGGTAATTGTATATACTTATGTAACTATTTATTAAGTTATCTATTGATAAAAGTGCTCACAAATCTGTTATTAATACGAACTATGTAATTAAACAACAGGTATGCTATAACCAATGGTGCTGACAAATACGATGTGAAGTTCGTCTTCATCTCTGTCATAAAAGTCAACTTCTGTAGTCCCCTCGGGTTCAAACTCGTCAGAAGGTTGATTACTGCAGTCACTTAGTCGACACATGTCTGTGCATTTCAGTCCATTTGACAGACAGACACAAGATGGTAAGTTGCACAGCCGAGAACATTTGCAAGACAGCAGCTCCAAAACCGCTTCAGGAGCTGGTAATCCGTCCATCCAGTCAATGTTGAGGTGACGTTGTCCTTCTACTGTGTCCAGCTTCCAACCATGTATCTCAGGTGATGGCCTTTCTGGATCTGCTACAAGGCTTCTATTCGAAATAGCAGCCTGGTAATTTGCACGTAATGCATGCTTAACTAGGCAATTCCTGCATGGTGGCATTTGATGGGATTCAATTTCCCCCCTTTTCGAGCAGAACATATTGTACCTCAAGTACTTCTAATGCTTCTAATTTGGTGTGTAGCTGAGGTGGAATATTCCAGTCAGATCCCAACTGTGTGAAGGTTTCCCTTACATCTGGATTTGCCTTGATAATCTGCAAGGCCCTGAGCTTCCCTTTCCAAGCAAATGCACTCATGGTGTCGCAGCCAGTGAATGCATGCATTCCAATAAGTGCACCGCAAACACCAGGTCCAATAGCTGCAGCGATTGTTTCAACGTTAATCAATCGTGTGCGTGCCTGTGTTCCAGTTTTAATGAAAAGTGGTACACTAATGCTTTCACAAAATGCTAGACATAGAACAAGCACGTCTGTGTCATCTGAGCATATGACGACAGCTTTGTACCCACCATATGCAGCATGTGTCGCATGAAGCAGTAATCGCCCATCTGCCTCTTCTTGTGTACTCTGTAATGCAGAAATCTCTTCACAACAATTATCTGTGATCTGCCAACACTTTTCCACGTGTGTCACGATTAGGACCTTTCCTTGTAGCTTATGTGTGTACTTTGGCTTCTGCCACTCATGGACAAGAAGCTCTATTGTTGTTGACTTGTTTTAAGAATGATCTCCACTGTCTTACTATTTGTGTTGAGCTGATATTGTGCAACTGGAGACTTTGCCCTTCGCCTCTGTGTGATCTCTCGGCAGATTTAATGGACAATTCTTCATATGTGTCAAGCACAACATCTATCCGGTTGCTTTCCGAGCCTTCTTTACATATCATGCCATGGATGGATATTGCAATATCATCAAAAGTTGAGATGTTGGGCTTCACCTTCTGGACTAAACTCATTCCAGCAATTACTGTTGCTGAATTTGCTGGGAAGTCATTCACTGGTGTTCATAATTTCTGAAAGTGCTTGGCCATCACAGCTTTCGTAGTTTTCCTCGGCGTCCCTTCGGGGGTTGCCAGTGTCCATGGTAGCGGGCCAAGTGGGTGGTATCAAGAGTACGACTTTGTTCTATTACAATTATTCTGCAGAATAATGATCTATCAGTCTTCAATATGATGGGCTTGTCATGTGGAACTGTGTTCTTCTTTATACTCAAGCTTGTAAAGGTCTTCAATTTTTGCTTCTGTAGAGGATCGTGGAACTTTTGTTGCGGTAGATCTGTTTCAAGCCTTTCTTCTTTGAATTTGTCATATGCCTGTTTTCCCTTTGCTTTGGCAAGCGTTAGATCATGTTTCACATATTGTGGAACTGCGGTTGATGTCGAAATACACACAATGTTTTCATTTTCTTCAAATGGGTTAATCCAATTTTCAAGGACTTCAACCACAGCCGTGACACTCTTTTCATCTTTCTCGATTCGGGGTTTTTGAAACTCTGAATGGTTTAGTCCAGATTTGTTTTTCCGTGTCATTTCTCGGAGGTTACCAAGGAAGCCACTAGGATATTCGGCTGTTAAGTAAAATCGGTTGACTGCGGAAGTCTTTTGGCGGAATTTCGTCGTCCCTCCTGTTGTCTGTGTGTCTTTATTGACAGTCATTTCCGTGGTCTGATCCACTGGGACGCGGCCAAATGGATTGTTGTCTGAAAGTTGTACGGTGAATCCTCCATCACGAAAATGACTAGCTTGCAGCTTGCAGATTGCTCTTCTGGGCTTAATAGACGGGGATATCGTGTGCAGTTCAATCAGTCGTAGGCAAAGCACCATGGTATTAGATTTAATATGGCGGCAAGATGAAATTCCAAATTTCCTTCCCTAGCAGCTCTGATCAGGTTCAACAATATTGCACCAACTATATCGAGGTATGACATCCAGAATGCAGAAAGATCCCCGTTGTTGTGTCTCAGATTGTCTAGATATACATTCCAGAGGGAGATCATCTCTTTCAGATCAACACATTTCATAATATCATCAAAGTTCTCCTGACATAGGTCATCGTGGAGTTCATGTACCTGTGTGATAACTATTACCATCACATCGCTACTGTTGGTATGTCTTGTTTCAAGCCACTGAATAAATCCTTGCCATGCCAAGCGCATGAGACCTTCATATATGATCTTCTGTACACGAACAGCGTGGTTATACATCTTACCGTCCATGACCCCTGACAATGAACCTTGCACGACTAAACCAGCTTCAATGCATATATCACGCAATCCCGCTGTACCCAGTCGAATGACTATATGGGAATATCTCTCTTCCTGTTTCCATAGTATTTCTGTAGCCTTTGCATAGAGGGCCTGGTCCATGAAACTGTACAAGCCATATATAACACCAGCCGCTGATTCTGACATGTCGATCAATTTCCACCCCGTTCGAGAAGAACCCCGGTAAAAGTATACCGATTCACGTTTTTTCTTCACAACCACCAGTATTACTGTTAGGCTATTATTATGTTCATGGCGGCCATTTTGAATTTGACAAAATGTATTATCAATATGTAAATGACTCAATTAGTTAATGACAGTGTAAAGTCGTCTATGAAACCAATTAGCCTATAGCAATGAATTGATAAAAACAATTATTAGATGTACATTACATTACAGGAAAGACATAGCAAACATATGATTTGTTGGCCGCCATCTTAATTATAGGTATTTATTTCATACATACGGAAGCATAAACAAATATTCAACATTTTAAAATATGTTATAAGTAATGGGTTAATGTAATGAAGCGATAACAACTATTAATAACAACATGTGGATTTAATATTTTACTGTAGTGGGTAAAAATATATGTTTTTTTGGTGGCCATCTTGAATATTATTAGCCATATTGGATACAAGTATGGAATTTTGATTTTCTTCAAAGTATGAACCATAAGCCTTCTGCTTCAGAACAATTCTAGTGTGTGGTTGCCTTGTATAGTGGGCTTATTTGCTGTATTCGCCAAAAAAATGTTTTTATGAACCGCAAATTTGTCCGCTAGGGGGGGTTACATAAAAGGCCATAAAATCGTTAGACTACAAGGTTCAAACTGCTATCATGCAGAAATAATATCTAGAGATGTATACCTTTCCATAAAATATAGTGGCAATTTGCCCCCCAAGTGGTAGTGATTACCTTATTTTCAGGGGTCTGGCTCATCCCCATCATACAGTAGCAATTCAGAGTTACGCTTCTGCAACTATATGAAACAAGAAGGCCGCGGCCCGCATGTCGCGCCCGCCGAGGCATTTGATAGTACTAAAAAAAGTAATAAAGCAAAAAAGCTTTAACCCGTATGTATACATACTACACATGTGAAGTTAACTTAATCGGTGAAGCGGTTGCAGAGGTACTTTAACCAAATTTTCATAAAAACTTTCAGGTAAATTTGAATGTAATTTGACCGCGACATATGGTGATATTGGACACATGGGTCGCAAGAGTTGGGCATAGCATGAAAATATGGATGATGATAAACACACATGTGTGTTGAGTGATATTTACAAGGCGGTTTCAGAGATATAGTGTAACGTATGTGCAAAAAATCGTTCATGACCTTGACATTGGGCACAGGGGCTGCACGGGTTGGGCATAGAATGAACATATGGATGATGATAAACACACATCATCATGTGTAGTTTCGAGTGAATTGGCGAAGCGGTTTCAGAGATACAAGTACAGTGTTATTAAAAACGTTTGTCCGACCAAAGTTATAGCCTTATTATTCATATGTAGTTATACCGATGAAAGCCAACACACGCCGAATGCTTGTTCTGAGTACATAACTCTAATTACATTTCATTACATTGCACTACATAAGCGTGTGCGTTTTAATGTAAGTTGAAATAATGGTGTTTTATACGTATGATGCTCAAATTACATATCTATAGTGAAGTATGTTATACTTTATAAACCATACACATATACTCCCGCGTATATGATGATTACGCATAGTAAAAAATAACGAGGTTGTCCCGAAACGGATTGGTCCGAGCTTGCTAGCGTCCGCATCTTTAAAATACTATAAATTACTGATTGAGGCCTCGGTAGGTCGTAATGAAATTGAAAATAAAAAGGAAGCAAACAAGTACAACTTATATTTTCGGATGCATATTTTTCTATTCCGGTTAAATTTGGCGCCCAACGTGTGGCCGTGACTAATAAATACTGCACAAAAATGTACCAACAATATAAAATTCAGAGACGAATTACATATATAATTAAGGGACGAATTTCAATTTGGTGGGGAAGTATGTCACGGTACATAACTCACTATGGGGATAAGGTGTGTATTCGTGCGGCTAGCTCAGTCGGTTAGAGCGATGGTACGGTAATCCAGAGGTCCCCGGTTCGATCCTCTGGTCGGATATGCATCTTTCTCGCCATGTGAAATTTGGCACTCAAGGAGGGACATTGACTGATACATGTACTACAATATTTTCCCACAGATAATCACTGTTCCCAACAAAAAAAAATGTAATTCCAGGAAGAATTTCAATTTGACGGGGGAGTATGTCACGGTACGGATCTAATAACTCTGAAGAAAATATGTATGTCTGTGCCCGATTCGCTCAGTCAGTTACGCGCGAGCCGTCTCGGGTCTCAAAACTGTGACCCGATCATTATAAATAGATATGTGATCCATCTCCCGCCATATTGAAGATACTCTGTTAACTTTCTGCTTCGTGTGGGAGTGAACATAGAATTTTGCTAATCAACACTTTATTAGGTGAGTTTGTGATAATATTTTCGTGTCATATTGGAGTATAATCTATCAATAACAATATAGCGAAGTATGAATGTCAACGTCCTGCAGGTTTTTTCTATATTTTAGTGCGCGAATTGTAAATGCTATTACGCACACTTTTTCTATACAGCCTGGTGTAGCGAATAGGACAACCTGTTGCCTATAAAGCGGAATATTTGCAGTTAGCCGAATGACTGTGCTCAAAACTAATAATAAATATGAATCTTGTCGTTCATGATAAACACCGGTGACCCATGCAGAGGTTTTGATAGTATACTTCAAAATTTTAACATCGTACGCTAATGTGCCGACTATATCGCGCTCGCTTGCGTCGAAAACTGGTTTCAATCGGAATCTATTAACTTCCTGTGAAACGTTCATAAAGATCCTTTTAAAAAACGAACAATTACCTGCTCGAAATTACCCGTGAGGAAATGGATCATGGAGTTAGATTGATAGGAAATATTGTTGAAAGTTGTTTTCTGTTCGTCAAGCTCCTTGAAATATTGTTTTTAACATTGAAATTTGCTTCTTACTTCTGCAATGTTCACCAGAAATTAGTGCGCTGATACCTGGAACATTGGTGGTTTCTGATCCGAGGCGCTTACGGGTACTGGCGAATGCAGCCTACGGAAAAATCCGAGGACTATTACCGGTGAACACACATAAAAGGACTGATGACACTTAAATAGAACATCAGTATAATAACTGTGTGTTCGAGCCAATTCTTACCCTTAAATATGAGCCGAATCGAATAACTGTATTCACATGTGAAACAGCATGTGTGTGTGCCATTTTTATATGAATAAGCATTACATGTGTAACATGCATTTCATGTGAAAAGTTCATATGCATTCATATACATGTGCTCTTTTCATATGAATTGCATGAATTGCATATGAACATTTCATATGTAATTCATATGAAAACTTTTCATATGAATTGCATATGTAACATGAATTTCATATGCAATTCATATGAACATTTTCATATGAAATGCATATGTAACATATGAAGTCATATGATTTTTTTCATATGAAATTCATATGCAAATTATTCATATGAAATGCATATGAAAAGTCTTCATATGCAATTCATATGAACATCATATGAATTTCATATCGGCTCTTTTCATATGAATTTCATATGCAATGCATATGTTTTTCGTATGTTTCACATATGAACCTTCATATGATTATTTTTTCATATGAATTGCGTATGTGGAGCATTTTGCATATGTACACACTTTTTTATATGCCCAGTTTTTTATTCATTCGCATTGGATTATATTTTAAAAGTGAAATACAAGCTTATGCTACTTCAATGAATATGTATTGCTTGGTAATTTATGTTTATTGATCCAAAATGGCCGCCAACAATCACATCCTCCGTTAATTTGCCATGGTGTTGATTATATTACCCGGTACATCATTTAACAGTTCAAACAGTAGTATACACAATAGCGTTTCTGGGCCAGTTTACCACTTAGGACCCGCCCCACCCCCCTGGTGGGCCCTCAGTCCCCTTTCCCAAGTACCCCAACCCCTAGGACCGGCCCAGCCCCGCCGCGCCCCCAGCCCACCTTCCGCCCAAAAGAGAGCCCGGGGGATGGCCAACCACCCTCGCCGGCAGGGCTACTAACGGGATATATCCCACCCGCAAACAGCATAGATACAGATGAGCCATACACATAGGGTGCGGTTTACAGAATTCTGGTTGGTTACACGGGAAAAGTGTTGATTTACAAATAATGGTGCGAACCCAACGGGTCCTCAAGAATGAGTTTCGGCGTCTGGCTGTAACCTATGTGACCTATTAAAGGCGATGATTTGTCAACACCGCACAGTTTCTATTGTCAACGCTTACTGGGATACTAAGATTGTATCATGATTATGTTAAAACATCTATTTCTGGAGGCAATATTGTACATACTGCAGTTCGAATTGGCATTCAGGGCTGGCACTACGCTATACGTGTTTCCAATTGTTGGAAACTTACACATTGTCACCAACACTAAATGAATAGATGCAAAATTTGCCAAATTATGTCAATTTCAAGGTTTAATCCCTCACATATGGTTGCCATTTTGGATTTGTGTCCGTTAAATTGATTGTATGAGCTTGTGATTATGTTAGATAGATTCCTTGGCTATGCAAACATATGTATATACACTAACACGAAGTCTCTAATTGATCCATTAAAGGTACATGCCCACTCAGTAGGCACAGACTGTTATTTATATCAGAGACATCATCTGAGACATTTTCTGGCAAAATAAACATTCATTCACTATTACCCCCATGTATTTATTGGCATTAGTATGTATATATGTTATATCAGACTTAAATTTCCACACTAATATCAGGGGCGATAACCGTGTTTCATTAAAATGTTTACGTTAACGGACATTACTATTTATTCTCTGTATTTATTTTTTTATGTGCAAT
Organism: Conchocele bisecta; assembly: GCA_029237695.1. NCBI lineage: Eukaryota > Metazoa > Mollusca > Bivalvia > Lucinida > Thyasiridae > Conchocele > Conchocele bisecta. The sequence goes on from CM055267.1 coordinate 127,804,780, forward strand.
TATCATACTTTATAATCTGTCGAAACCATTATTTTTTTCAGGTGGCACATTTAATTAGTATAAATAATTAAAAAATATTATGCCTCCCTCATTTGCATATGAAAATAGCCTGATACCACCGCGGGTCACTATCAGTAAAATAAATATTACTAAATATTAATAATCTGTATATCGGGAACTCGTAATTTTTAGAGCTGGTGGAATAGTGGCACAAGTATACACTTATTTAATTCATATAAAGAACATTTTGTCCCTACTGAGTGGGCATGTACTTTTAAGGCAGATATTTATGATTAAGTGATTTTACCTAATTAATATGCAAGCCTATAGACTGGCATTTACATACAAGTATAACTGATTTTCACGGTGGCCATATTGGATTTAATGTAGTTGGAATGTCTCTATATGACTGAAATTGTAAGATATGCTTTACATGCTTCTGATATCATGTGCTGACATAAAAAAAGCGATCGTCAAATTATGACGATTTTAGGACGCATTGTCTTCTCTTAGCAGCCATATTGGATTTGCCTTCATTAAATGGGATTACACTGTAATTTTGTTAGATAGATTCCTTGATATCGAAAACATGGGTATATGCACCAAAACGAAGTCTCTATGTGACTTATTAAGGGAGCTATTCCTGATTTTGTGATTTGACCTACATGTAATTAATATGCTAATTAGGTCAATTAAGAAAAAATCTAAATAATCTAAGTCGTGGTAACGAGATGCTATCTCGTGGGAACGAGATGCTATGTCGTGGTAACGAGATAATATCTCGTGGGGACGATATAGAAAAATAATTGCGCATGTCCCTTTTAAGCTGCCGTAAAAGGGGGTGTTTTTGCTCTCAAAAATATGAAATACTCATCTGGATCTACACTGTTTGCCAATACCACTATACATGCCACCAAACTTTGACATGGTCATGACATTGTCATCAACTGTTTGATATAAAAAAAACACACATCCCATGTGACCTTCGTTTACATTGACCTACTTTTGCAGTTTCAACGACTTATTCTTTTTGGTGAATAGTTACAAATGGGGCATCACATCACCTATCACCTGTGTCTATAGACACAATGTTCTAGTTTTTCCCCGCTCCACTCCCAATGTGGAAATCTAAAATAGTGTAGTATAGTAGATCTTCAATAGCTTCTGGTTAAACGAATTTTAAAACTCCTAATTACAATGTTATTAATTTCGAAACATAGGTACCAGGAAGATAAAATCCGGTGATCTAGTTTCTTATATAATGTAATAGTGTACTAGAAGATAGGTACTGCTCTCGTTTTGTTCCCGGCACCTGGTGTCTCAACTTTTCAATATCTAAAGTTCCTAATATAATTTAATGTGTATATACGTTTCGTACTTCGCACTGTGCGTGGCTGTCATGCCCGTCCATCACGTGGTGCCTGTCCAGCACGTCGTGCCCGTCCAGCACCACGGTGGTGACATGGTCACCACGCTTTTCTTTGTAGTAAAGGTTCCCTGTGAAGTTACTCCTCGTTGGATTGCGTTTGGCGTGTAGGCAACTTTGAAAAAGAATAATATGTACAGCGGGAACCGCACTGATCGCGTAATCATGCGCTGGATGGCCCGTTTAGTGAGGTTCCACGGTATACACTATTCTTTTTGTCGCTCCTGCTTTAGAAATCACGACTATAGTCGCGTCGTCGTCCGAAATGTCATAATGTTTGTACAAGCTTCGTCATCATGGTATAACGTTAATACTACTGGACGGATTGCTTCAATAGTTGGACACTTGATATATATGAGCATTGGGAACACACTCATTATGCCATTAACATGACCTTGACCTTTTTTACCTTCACATTTGTGCGGTTTGTACAAGTTTCTTCATCATCGTATAACATTAATATTACTTGATGGATTGCTTCAATATTGTGTACACCTGATACATGTAAGCATTTGGAACACACTCATGCCGCCATTAACATGACCTTCACCTTTTTGACCTTCACATGATTGTGTAAACCATTTTTTTTATGTCGAAATGTTTCTTCAAATGTTTACTTTAGCACATGCCTATGATCATGTTATGCCCTGTATCGAGGTCACCGACACCGCTTCCGTGGCGGAATTCTTGTTAATTATTCCATAGAAACCTACTCGTCGTATCATATCGATAGTACAGCGTCTTACATTGTAGAAAACGTTCGAAAGGGTAACAGTGTACAGCGGGAAACGCACTAGGCGCCTCACAATGAGTAGGATGGCCCGTTTGGTGAGGTTTCACTGTACACACTATTCGTTTTTAAAGTTCCGTCGTCATAGTATACTCACACTATAGTAGGTTATATTGTATAAACCGTTAATTAAACATATCAACACGTACAGCGGGGAGAAAGCTATCCGCATCATTTTTAAAAACACGGGTCTTACGCCATAAAAATAGCTCCAACAGCTTGATCGCCTTTTCAGTGTAAAAAATGCTTTGTTTGCTTTTTTTGTGTGCTAAATTTTGTGTGCTAAATTTATGTTATTGCAACTGTTTCCTCATGAGAAGCGCTATTGGACGCTCGGCTCGGAAACGGTAGGAAAATCCTCGGCAAGCCTCGGAACGCGTTTCTTAGCCTTGCCTGAGAAATTTCATATCAAAAGACAGTAGCCTGGTATTCTCTATATATCAATTAACTCGGTATGCATTGACCGAAAACACGCTGATTAAATAATAACAAACTTTCGCTGATAGTTATGTTCCACTGGTTGAAGACGTCACATGCGTTTACTGGTATACACATAATACCATGCGACTCTCTTTTGATATCACGTTTATCAGTATTAGCTCGGAAGCGGTAATAACTCTGAGGATCAAACTTCATATCGAAATACATTAGCTTAGTATACTCTATCTACTGACAAGCTTTAATGCTGATTCGACACCAGCGAAATTGGTCTTATGGCCTTTGTGACCAGTGCAACTCCTGGTCCAATAGCACACTCATGTAGCCTGAAAACTATCTACATTGCTTGTTAGAAGCATGCCGGGTGTAACATTGATGTAATGATGACCACTGTATATCCTGATCAGACTGTGCTGATGCATAGGCTGCTGATCTGGATCTACATTGATCGCATAACCCATGAGCCACATTTAACAATACAACACAATGCAAAGTATCTCAAATGCCATTACATGCAACAGCTGGGGCGTATGAAACACATGTAAAAAGTAAATAGAGAATACTTACTTTACAGCATATGTGAATATGCATTATAACCACACTGCCATATACGTATGTATGAAAATAACATTAGAAAGCAAATACATATTAAAGAAAAAATGAAGGTATGATCATTATCAGTTCTTTGAAACTGTATTTTGTTCGCATAGTTTGTGTTCGCTTGAACATGCTCATCTTCAACACGCTTGGTTGGGACTAGTATACGTTTATCTGCATAAAGATTGTTAATGGCATGGTTTTTGTTCGCTTGAACATGCTCATCTTTATCACACATGGTCGGGAATAGTATACGTGTATCTGTATCAAAATTGTTGTTGGCATGGTTTGTGTTCGCTTGAACATGCTCATCTTCATCGCGTATGGTTGGGACTAGTATACGTGAATGAGTATCAATAACCCACTTTGGTAAGGAGATAGGGTCTAGACTAGTATCTACACCAGTTGCATGTGATACACGAAAGTGGATTTTATCCTTCTGAAATGATGGTTCATGTTTCACACCATCTTCTGTTCTCTTCATTATATTCATTGTATTATTAGTCACGTCTGATACTACTGTTAAAGAATCGCATTGACAAATATCATGTACACCATGTTTGATTGATATATCGCATATAGCGCGACATTCAGTGCTCAATTCACGCTCGTCACGTTTTCCCTCATTTGTATCACTTGTTACAGAGGCTATAACCGAATTACTTTTTTTATTCTTCTTATCAGAAACAACATCGACGTTTTCCTTTCTTCGTTTTCGCTTCTTCTGCGCCGTCTGTATGGTCATGTTTGATACTTTTGAGGTCGGTGTCCTCACGCCGAGAACTGGAACCTTTGATTGATGTGTACTGATCACCTTGGTCTCTTGGTGCCTCTTCACCAAGCTATCTGCTGTATTACGAACACCCCCTTTTATTGCGGAGCAAGCGTTCTTCTTTTTCATTTCTCTATAGCATTTACCTCCGGGTTGTCCATGGCGAATCCTTATAGAAGTTCCGTCAGTAGTCGTTGTAAGCTTCTCCGTGCATATTCGATGGGATACCTTCACATATATAGATGGGCATCTTCCTAGAGCTTCTAAATGTTTCAATACCCACAGTCTTCTATTGTCGAACGAATACCAGACACCATCAATAAGGGTAACTTCAAGTTTCTTGATTGCGCTTACAAAACATCTCCCCGATACAATGTCATCCAGGAGTTGACCAATAGGACTGCCATCAATGAACCTGTTGGAGATTGTAGATTGTGTGTAATGTATGTCTGATGGACGCAATTGTACTTCACACATGGTGCTGTTTTGGCGGCAAATGCATCTGAAACCACAAGGCAAAGATCCACAATAGTCGCCGACTACCAGAACAAGTACATTTACATTGCAAATGTTCCTTTACTTCACGTGTTCTGTCATAGCAAGGCAAACTACACAGAAAGCTTGTTACTATATATGACACATGTGATTTTGTACCGATTGTGTGCAGTCTGATTTGAGTCTACGCTGATTGCAATAACATTAATAAGTGTGAAAATCCTAATCTGACATATAATACAGTCCCTGATCAGATTGCGCAGATATGTAGGATGACCTGGTCATCAACACTAGTCGAAATCACTATAATGGTTCCTTTTCACAACATATCGTGGATCACAGTTAACCACCAGTTGGGGTCTGAATTTAAATGCCGTAAAACACAGGAAAGTGCATTTCTGGACATCTAGATTTCAAATTTTGTCCCCATACCCCCCACACACACACACTAGCATACTTGCTTCACTCCGTGAGCTCGAAAATACGACAACCCCTCCCCTGGATCCGCCCTGAGGTCCTAAACTACACAATCAGTTTGAACCGAATTTCTATAAATGTATTCAACGGGAGATAACTAGCTACGATCCCTCATTAAACATCACAATCTCAGGTTTCGACACATTCTTAATTTTCCGCTCGCCCATATTTGATTTCTACTAATATATTACTATATGTTTTATGTTTATGCCGCAATATTACCAAATCGTCCAAATAAAAAACTCACTCACCAATACAAGCGGACGAGTGGATGTTTTCGAGGCCTGCACAGTCTGATAGGGAGCTACGCTGCTTGCTACCAGGGTTTGGAGATGCAGTAATAAACAGTTCTGGTCATAGTCGAAACACATGTGTGAACTGGCTGTAACTTCAGGTAGTAGGTGGAAATGTGTCAGGATATAATGTTTATTCAGAAATAGGCCTACTAGCTGGCCCTTGACCATACACTATAATACCACAAAATATTTACCACAAGACGAGAAACAGTGGTGAAGTATGTATTGATTCACTAGTAAATACATGCATATTCAACATGCTTGCCAAGCTATAATGCGTTTGCATTCTACTTTGGCCCACGATGTGAATACCATGTAGTTACATGTGTTTCCCTTTGACCATTCATAGTGATCGTTTTCCGGACTGAATGTGATCATTAAATGTTTGACCATTGGAAACTGGTATACCTGTAATTATATAATTCATTATAAACACAATAGTTATGGTATACATTTCTACAGTACATTGTATATGATAAGACTGATCCGTACCGTGATATCCAACTCAGTGAGCACACGGTCCGTTCCCACGATCGACATCAGCAAGTTCCACCGGCTATGCCCAGCTTCGTCCACTCGAAATTGCCAACCTCGAGCATGCGCCCGGAGCATGCACTCGGAAGGTTTTGCAGGAACATACGTTAAGTACTTGAATATACTTTCTTCTCTCTATTAGTCAGTCTGCCGTCCAGAACATCCGCACAATAAATAAAAATAAAATAAAAATCACAAATAGTAATAATAATAATGCCTATTGTCTGTTCCACGAAATGCTGCCCAAGATGTATTGCTGTAAAAACACTCCAAGCTGCTTATTTTTTACATAAAACAATGTAAAACTATTTTTTAGAAATGAGCCTACTTTTTATTTCAAGAAAATCCGTCTAATAACGAAGTTATTTCGAATAAACAGTCATGGATGGGCTTTTGCCTTATACATTAATTTCACCGAATTTTAGTTGTTGACAATAAAACAAGAAAATACTATTGCAATTGCAATAATCACTTCCGGTAAACAACAACAACAACTATTATTGCGAACTGAACACAAATTCTTAATAAATTTGTTTATTAACATCATTTTCTGGTATATAACTAAAACAGTTTGCATTAATATATATCAATTAATCATTTAATCTTCATATATTTAGCGAATATCATTCATCCATAAGGTTCCAAGTCGATCTGATACTATTGCTAATACGTCCTAATGTATTGTAAATTGTGAATGCTAACGAACTTGATTCGATTAAACTCGTGACCTTCACCAACCAATCAGCATTTAGTAAACCAAGTTGTCCGCCGGAAATTCGTCCGACAAAGAAACTGGCTCACAGGAAGTGACTGTATACTTCCGCCGGAAATGACGTATATATGGTGTTCCCAAGTCATACCATTAGACAATGTAGATTTACACCGGTGTCGATGTGCGAAGATATGTGCAATTAATTTTGCATGGTAGGAACAGCGTGCCAACCTCAGATTCGCGTTGTCAATAGATACGAAAGCTGTAGCAGATGATGATGACATCATGTTGTATTTTGACCAAATTCTCGGCATTTTCTAATAGACGAACACCGAGAAATGGAGGCTTGATTCCTTTATGTTTCAACCTGGCAAGATTTGCTCTCATAAATACAAGGTTAGTGTCTTTTTTTTTAATGATGAAATCCAGCAAGTAGTTCGATGCTAGAAAAATGTTGAAAATCTGACCGCACTTGACATTTTAACATTGCAACCCTGCATTCAATTCTTGATTTATGGCTATTACTTCATTATAGGACCGAAATTCAAAAAATAAAAAGATGGCTCATTGCTAAATTTTGCTGAAAAATGATTTTATGCCAAAAAATAAGAGTATTAGGGTGTTTAAATAGGTGTAAAAGTTGGGCAGGTTACCGTGTGGGAGAGTGGACACCAAGCTATTTCGAGAATATGGTTATGTGACCATATATGGTACATAACCGTATTCGCTTACAGCAATTTGCAATTATAATGGGGTTATATGTCAATTTTGTACACATACAGTACGATACAGAACACATATTACTCTAAGCGCGTGTGGTTGAAGTTATACTGGGACAAGTAAGACTCGTATGCGATCCCTGAATAGTCTGACGAAACAGCTATGTGTTTGTGACTGGAGAAATGGGGCTTATGGGTTTTGTGGCCAGTGTAGATCCAGATCAGCTTGTCAGGATCTGCACTGTTTGCCAGTCCATCAATTAAACACCCTTCATTCATCTAACAATATAGATTATTATCAAGATACATGAGGGTGTTATTTAATCTGGAAGTAGACTGGCCACAAATCCTGTAAGTCCCATTCCTCCAGTCGCAGCCACACATGATTCAATGTTACGTTGTGAACAATTTCAAAAAGCCTGCAACTTGGAGCTTATATGTATTACTTAATATATCGCGGCGGGTCAACTACATGTATTTGCTTAATAACGAAAGCGAGAAATTACTGGATACTGGACGCTAGTCTAGTGACAGTTATTGTCGCTGAAAACTCGCCGAGTTAGAGGCATTTGGGCAGGATTTATTACGGAAAACTCAACACATAACTTTTCATGAAATATCCACCATAATTCCACACTTTGGTGCTCTACGTGTTGACATGCACAGCTAAGGTTAACAAATGTTAGAAAATCGTGTTTTGGGACAATTTGTGCCCGATTTTGGATGGGAACAGCCATTATGGTCGATAAATGGAACAGCCAGGCACTTCACCATTTGTATTTCCGCAGTAAAAAATAGTTCCACATTTGATAAAAAGATGTCTCAGCTACAGACTCTGTAATTGTACAAACTAATACAAATAATACACAGGATTGATAAATAAAACCAATATTAACTAGAGCAGCTGAAGCTGCATCAACGGTTTGAGGCTTGATGTACTGACAAACGTACACTGGCAAAGTGATTAGAAGACATTGCCAATGACGAAAACATATGAAACTCAAAAAAAATTGATGCAATTCTAATGAAATTGAAAAAATAAAGTTTTGTATTTTCAGAATCGCTTGACTATTCTAAGCATTTTTCATTATATAACGTTCTACGAAATGTGTACCGTTAACCCCCTAGTCTGACATTGAAGTTAAGACGATTCTAAAGCACTCACAGCATGTCAGTTCGTATATAAAACCAGTGTCTGATACAGCCCACCATACCTGTCTGGCCTCCACCTCGAAGTTTGTCAGCTGTACACACTGTTCTAGGCGGCTAAGTTTATATGCTCGTTCTCAAACTTCAAATGCATGTAGCTCGCGCATTTGAGCAGATAGCTAAAAACTACCAGCGAACCGGAGATAGAGAATTTTATTGGCTTTTTAATGCAAAAAAAATATTTGAAATCGGTTGAATAATAAGGAAGTTATGACCATTTCAATTTTTTTTAAAAACTTCAAATGCCTACAACTCTCTCATTTGGGCAGATAGCCAAAAACTACCAGTGAAACGGAGATAGAGAATTTTGTTGGCTTTTTGATGCAAAAAAAATATTTGAAATCGGTTAGATAATAAAAAAGTTATGACCATTTCAAATTTGAAAAATGCATTCGGCCTGTTTCGGCTTTCATCGGTATAATTATCATGATTATGTTGAACAACAAAGAAAACTAGAGCAGCTGAAGCTGCATCAACGGTTTGAGGCTTGATGTACTGACAAACGTACACTGGCAAAGTGATTAGAAGACATTGAAAACAAATGAAACTCAAAAAAAATTGATGCAATTCCAATGAAATTGAAAAAAATAAAGTTTTGTATTTTCAGAATCGCTTGACTATTCTAAGCATTTTTCATTATATAACGTTCTACGAAATGTGTACCGTTAACCCCCTAGTCTGACATTGAAGTTAAGACGATTCTAAAGCACTACAGCATGTCAGTTCGTATATAAAACCAGTGTCTGATACAGCCCACCATACCTGTCTGGCCTCCACTCGAACAAGTTTTGTCAGCTGTACACACTGTTCTAGGCGGCTAAGTTTATATGCTCGTTCTCAAACTTCAAATGCATGTAGCTCGCGCATTTGAGCAGATAGCTAAAAACTACCAGCGAACCGGAGATAGAGAATTTTATTGGCTTTTTAATGCAAAAAAAAATATTTGAAATCGGTTGAATAATAAGAAGTTATGACCATTTCAATTTATTTTTAAAACTTCAAATGCCTACAACTCTCTCATTTGGGCAGATAGCCAAAAACTACCAGCGAAATGGAGATAGAGAATTTTGTTGGCTTTTTAATGAAAAACAAAAAAAATATTGAAATCGGTTAGATATAAAAAAAGTTATGACCATTTCAAATTTGAAAAATGCATTCGGCCTGTTTCGGCTTTCATCGGTATAATTATCATGATTATGTTGAACAACAAAGAAAACTAGAGCAGCTGAAGCTGCATCAACGGTTTGAGGCTTGATGTACTGACAAACGTACACTGGCAAAGTGATTAGAAGACATTGCCAATGACGAAAACATATGAAACTCAAATAAAATTGATGCAATTGCAATGAAATTGAAAAAATAGTTTTGTATTTTCAGAATCGCTTGACTATCCTAAGCATTTTTCATTATATAACGTTCTACGAAATGTGTACCGTTAACCCCCTAGTCTGACATTGAAGTTGAGACGATTCTAAAGCACTCACAGCATGTCAGTTCGTATATAAAATGAAAATTGTTTATATTGTTACTGTGTGATTTAACGTGACGCTGTCAAACTTCAAATGCATGTAGCTCTCTCATTTGAGCAGATAGCTAAAAACTACCAGCGGTGCGGAGATAGAGAATTTTATTGCCTTTTTAATGGAAAAAAATATTTGAAATCGGTTGAATAATAAAAAAGTTATGACCATTTCAAATTTAAAAACATGAAAGAATCAAACTTCAAATGCCTACAACTCTCTCATTTGGGCAGATAGCCAAAAACTACCAGCGAAGTGGAGATAGAGAATTTTGTTGGCTTTTTAATGGAAAAAAAATATTTGAAATCGGTTAGATAATAACAAAGTTATGAACATTTAAAATTTGAAAAATTGAAGAAAAAAAGCTTCAAATGCATGTAGCTCTCTATTTGAGCAGATAGCTAAAAAACTACCAGGATGCGGAGATAGAGAATTTTATTGCCTTTTTAATGGAAACAAAATATTTGAAATCGGTTGAATAATAAAAAAGTTATGACCATTTCAATTTTTTTTAAAAACTTCAAATGCCTACAACTCTCTCATTTGGGCAGATAGCCAAAAACTACCAGGGAATTGGAGATAGAGAATTTTGTTGGCTTTTTAATGCAAAAAAAATATTTGAAATCGGTTAGATAATAAAAAAGTTATGACCATTTCAAATTTGAAAAATTGAAAAAAAACGTCCAAGTTTGAAAGACAATAGAATCAGAACTATTCAAGCCATTGCTCTGAAAAATATCATCTTCTGTGCGGATGAATGTCCCGCGTCACGCTGTCAAAAAATTATGTTGCTGAGATTACTGTACAAATTGGAAACTGTTTTAAAATAAAAAAGAAAATCCGAAATTGTTGATTTTTTTCATTTTTCTCAACTTCACATGTCAATAGCTCTCTCATTTGAGCAGATAGCCAATAACGGCCAGGCAAACGAAGATAGAGATTTCTCGCAGCTTTCGAATACACAAAGAATTTTTGAAATCGGTTGGAAAATAAGGAAGTTATAGGGAATTATATGATATATGACGTCACTTCCGGTTTCGTAAAAAGTGACGTCATGAGAATTCTGAAAATTGAGTTATTCTCGTCTCACTGTTGATGCGAATCGGTATACAAAATTTGAAGTCGATCCGACCAGCGGTTTGGGCTGTAGTCTCGACGGCTGAATAAAAAGAAAAAGAAAAAGAAAAAGAAAAAAAAAAAAAAACCAACGAAAACAAAAGGTTTGAGGAATCAAATTCCTCAAACCTAAAAAGAAAAAAAAAAACAACGAAAACAAAAGGTTTGAGGAATCAAATTCCTCAAACCTAAAAAAAAAACCAACGAAAACAAAAGGTTTGAGGAATCAAATTCCTCAAACCTAATTAATTTACATCAAGCTTTATCTACTTTTCTCAAAACTCGCTCATGCGCAATAATTTACGTCTGCCTGTAATTTGGAAAGATTCGGCGTCTTGTTCTCCGATCGGTAGGTGTTAAAACTGTTTAAATCGGTACATCCCAAGACATTACTAGTCTCACAAAACGTTAGAAATATCATACTGTAGCCATATCATGTGGAGGAACGTGGTACAAGTACTGGTTCATGCGCAGGCCCCGAGAATTGCAGTAAAGTGTTTCACTTTTGTTACCCCATCCACTTCGTTGACGTTCGTAATCTGAAACCACCGAGTGCTCACAAAGATAACACAGGGATGCGACTTGTAAATAGTTTTGTTGTGTGGCAGTTAACTTTGTTGCTCATTGTATGTATTTGTTTTGGTAGATCTTTGTGATTCTCTTTTGTCTGAAAACAAAGTGTGTCTCTAGACGGAAAATTGCAAAAAATGTCTGCAAACTTTTCGTCATATCATTGGCAGTAACCAGTAGTCGGACTGTACCAATAGCCGGACAAAAATGATTAAACTTCTCAGTGGAAGTCCTAATATCCTATGTATAACTGATTTTTTCTAATTTCTCCTTGAAAGTATATTCTGTGACCACCATTTGAACCATCCCGTTGAGAATAGCGTGTAATCAAATTGATAGTCCGTCCTTTCAGAAGAATAGTATGTAACCGATGTAACCGTATGTAACCAAAGACATATAGCGTGTAACCCAAAATGAAAGGCATTAAATATAAAAAATCAAATTGATCGTCCGTCCTTTCAGAAGAATAGTATGTAACCGTATGTAACCAAAGACAAAGAGCGTGTAACCCAAAAATGAAAGGCATTAAATATAAAAAATAAAATTCATCGTCAATCCTTTCATATAGCATGTAACCGATGTAACCGTATGTAACCAAAGACATATAGCGTGTAACCTGTAACTCAAAATGAAAGGCATTAAATATAAAAAATCAAATTGATCGTCCGTCCTTTCAGAAGAATAGTATGTAACCGATGTAACCGTATGTAACCAAAGACAAATAGCGTGTAATCTGTAATTCAAAATGAAAGGCATTAAATATAAAAAATCAAATTGATTGTCCGTCCTTTCAGAAGAATAGTATGTAACCGATGTAACCGTATGTAACCAAAGACAAATAGCGTGTAACCTGTAACTCAAAATGAAAGGCATTAAATATAAAAAATCAAATTGATCGTCCGTCCTTTCAGAAGAATAGTATGTAACCGATGTAACCGTATGTAACCAAAGACAAAAAGCGTGTAACCGTGTAACCCAAAAATGAAAGGCATATACAATATTCATTGGCCATCTCTGCAGAGCATGCTTTAGTATTGGTTTATAACATTGAGACAAGACATGTAACCTATGTAACCAATGTAACCAATGCTATATAGTGGTTACAAATGGACATCTATGCACATGTGCGGATTTTGGGACCTATCTTTTAAAGTATTTATATAAATTATATAGGGTAAAGTGTTGATACTAAATTTATACATTACATGCTTTAAATGCATTAATTTAGCAACTTTGTTTTCGGCGAGTTTTCAGCGAGTGTGAAATACCGGAGTCAAGCCAGCGATAGATAACATTCCGATAGATAGGCTCTTTCGGTCTTTCTGGCAAATTCCGGTTTAAGTGGCTCAGCAACTGAAATGAATTCTGCATAAATCGTGTATTACACTGCAGCTCCACGAGAGACCCGCGTTATACATGTACAGAAGCTTTATACAATTTAACATAGTATTGAATTGAATAATGTTGTGTTTATCGGTTTGGTCAGGCCTTGTAGTGCAGCGGCTAGCATACTGGTATTAGACTAGTGACATGGGGTCGAGTCCCAGTGGGGCCCATTCTGATTAAACGAGCATTGTTATTTTCAATACTACTGGTAAACATATTGTAGGGTGCTTTTTTTTGCATCTGCCTGTTTATTGTCTTAGTCCGTTTTTCACTGAATGCAATAACTATAGCTTGTACCACAATAACGTACTGCGGTGTGTGTACATAAGAAACTGATGTATATAATTTGAGATACCTGTGATCTATAATACCTATGTTTTATGCATAATTGACAAAATATCGCAAAAATGAGCAACTGGTGATCTGAGAATCCCCATTGCAACCCCTTTAGGGGAATGTGACGGCATGAACCCATGTCTATGTTGTCCAGTATATATGTCTGAATAACACACACTTGAGTGGGGTACTTCTCCCTAAGAACGTGTACAAATAAGCCGTGTTTCAGGTATCCCGACCGACCCTGTTTTTTTGATGTGGTCGTAATTTTTTTCATTCATTTAAACAAAATAATGAAATAAATTGTTACCTCAATATTTTTTATGCAAAAAGTATTTTTAACTAGTTAGTCATTGTTATGCACAAAGTGTGTTTTAAACCAATACTGTAAGTATAGCTAATATTTAAAACAATATTTGTTAGTTTTCACTTATGTTTGCCTAAAAAAAAATTGACCGGCAACCTACAGACAAAACCTTTTTTCAGCATGTAACCTGAAACACAGCTAATTTGTTTAGGCCTTATTAGTTAATACTGTCTGCTATTGTAATTTAGTGATCATTTCATTGTCGCGCCCGCTTAAATTTCGGAAAGCGCGATAGAGCTTGCAAGTTGTTTCTTTTCTCTTCAGTATGGGTGAACTTGTAAACAGTTTTGGCGTTGTATTATTAAAACTGAATAGTGTAGATAATGTCTAGGTTTACTCCAGTGTAAGTGAATGGGATTGATCCATGATAATTCTCCAGCCAATCCGTTCGTTAGAAAATGATTTTCACAGTAGTCCGTTTATTAAGCCGGCTAATCTGGAACTACATAAAGTTTGCAAATATTGCTGTAGAGTCTGTGGTGTTAAACATGTTAAAACGGTTAATACCGGTTAATATCGGTATGTGGCTATTGACCGCTATTCCCTTTGATGTCCAGCATATATGTTGGCAGTAATACACCCTTTGTCATTTCTTGTTTTGAATATTTCAAATATTTTCCACTAAAGCTTGTTACTCCCAACATATTAGAATCACCTCATTGATTTCTCCAAATACAGTTCATGCTTTGCATGACATTTCATTTGAGTTTCGGATTTCTCGCTTTCGCATTGTGCACTCCTTCAGGGTGCACATACAACTGGTAATATAAACATCCTTTGTGTGAGGACTTTGGTGAGCATTATATACTAATCCTGGAGCTGGAGGTACATGCCCACGCAGTAGGCACAAAATGTTCTTTATATGAATTAAATAAGTATATAATTATGTCACTATTCCACCAGTTCTAAAAATTACGAGTGCCCGCTATACAAATATAATCATTTATTAATTATCTATTTACTTTTAGCGACGCGCGACGGTAACAGTCTATTTTGATAATGTGCGGGGAGGACGACTTTCACATCACGGCTTGCGGTGCGCATGCGCAGTATACTACGCGCGCCAGTAGGCTTCCCAATATGTCGAAACGTGCAGGACGGAAATTGTATGAAACGGCGTCGGTCAAAAAAAGGCGAAATGTCTGAGGGACAGGCAGTACTGAGAGTGGTTAATATTGGCGACCAGATCACCAAATGGAAAGAGTTACGTGGAGATTTAGATTTGGACTCGAACAGAGATTTTTCTTCTCAACTTCCGATACTTTACTGCGCATGTCAAAGAGGTGATATGATTGACCGTGTCAGTGACGCGTATTGGTAAAAATAGCACGAGGTCGGAAAATACCCTTTCTGGTCGCGGCATATAAAATGTGATTTAACACCAATTAACACGCACCGTAATTAAAAATAACTCGTTAGTGGGTAGACAAATGGCTCATATAAGGCATACAAAGATGCTGCGGCTGCTCACCTGGATAAGTTAGAGTTAATTCAAAGAGCAGCGCTAAGGCTTGCCACGGGTGCCTATAAAACAACAAGAGCCGCAGTAATCGAAGTAGAAACAGCAGTGTTACCACTAGACTTAAGAAGGGAACAAACATTACTCAAATACTGGGTCCGAACCCAACCCCATGGCGCTCACCTACCAATCAACGAACTAATACAACTCAAACCAGCATACAAATACAATATGATTAAACTAAAACGAGACGCAACCAATACAGTCAAAAATTATACCAACAAAAAAGCCAATGTAAAAACGTGCTATGCAATGAATGCACTAATCTTAACAGAAGAATATGATTTGGGTGGATGCGAGATGCAGCCATTCAAAACGCATATCCCGTATTATCTATTTGAAATTACAGCTCGATCTGATCTCACTGAAATTATAAAAGATAAAACTAAGAATCCAACCCTTAGCCTCAAACACGCAATGGAACATTTAGAACATAATTGGAAAGACAGCCTACACATCTATACGGACGGTAGCAAAAACCCAGAACTCGGTATCACCTCAGCTGCGTTTGTGGTCCCGGAACTGAGTCACGTAGAACAATACAAACTGGCCCCCAATCTAACTGTATTTACTTCGGAACTTATTGCAATTGAAAAAGCCCTCATATTCAACCTAAAATTAAAAAAGTACAATAACACTGTAATCATAACAGACTCACTAAGCTCCATCCAAGCAATCAACACAGGTACGTCTAAAACGAGACCTGACAAGGTCCATACCATTAAAATTCTTATAAGTAAACATATGGAACAAGGGAAAATTATTAATATAGACTGGGTACCCTCACATGTTGGAATACCTGGAAACGAAGAAGCCGACCGAGCGGCAAGCACAGCTCACTTGATAGGAACACAAGATAATACTCTGCCTACACACAGAGAATTATATTCAGTCATTAAACACAAAATAAAATCAAAATGGCAAAAACGATGGGATAACATTCATAAGCATTACTATGGCGGGCACACATTTCAAGTCATGGTGCCTACCATACCAAATAAATGTACCAAATACATGTAAACAATACAGCAAGGATAGAATGTCAGATAAAATAATAACACGACTCAGACTAGGTAGAAACGGTATAAAGGCAAATATTCACCCACAGGGCAGCGATATTGATGTAGATTTGAATTGTAGTCAGTGCGACGAAGATGAAATAGAAGAACTGGACCACTATTTCTTCTTCTGTGCCCAGCGCATGAATTAGCAAGAGAAGATCTAGCCGCTGTCTGCTTAAAAAATAATGTTATATCATCTCCATATAATTTAATATTCCCCCCTAAAGAATGCGAAAATGAAATACACTTAGCTGTACTAAAATACATTAAGGCGACAGGTTATTGGAATAAAATATAAACATGACACCGTTGCTCCACTAAAATTAAAAGCTGTCAAAAATAAATGATATAATGATTTTATTTTAAAATACAACTCATGCAAACAGTTATACGCTCTAAACACACAGACGGTGAGGGCAGCGGCCCTGTCCGAAGCTCTGGTGGGCCGGGGTTGGTGGTTACACCCCGTGGTGTGACCGTCACATCGGCCTGCCGGAGTTAGGATAGGGAGCGCTCGCCACTCACCACTCCAACACACAGACGGTGAGGGCAGCGGCCCCGTCCGAAGCTCTGGTGGGCCAAGGTTGGTGGTTACACCCCGTGGTTACACTCCAACACTCTGAACACAGAGATAATATGCATAACATGTACTAATCAAAAATCATCATGGATAGAAACACATTAAAAACCCGATGGAGTGGTCGAGCTAAGTTACGTCCGTGACACTGGGCCCCATTGTCTCCATCCCATATCTGAAAATTGCTGTAAATATTTTCAGGATTTACCAATCTAATATAATCTTTAAACATGTCAATAGACGTCCGTACACTCGGCCGGGAGGCGTTGCTCATTCTAGAGTGAATAGTCGAATGACGAGCAACATCACTTGTGTCGGGGATACATGTTTCTCCGGCAACGAGAGGACTGTTGCATACTATGCTGCTCGTCTGCCTGCTAGATGCTCGCACCTAATAATAATACTAGAATTAATATTTGATCAATGGTGGCAGCCGGGTGCTGCCTGCATCCAATGCTACAATTCTCTTTAGTCTGCTCACTGGTGCCACTGGTCTCATAACAATACCGAGTTGACTTGCAACAAGGAAAGTAAAATAATGACACGATATGCGATGCAATCAAATAAGTACAATATAATTGCACCCGTCCGCTTGCAGCTGCGAAGGCCATTCTAGCATAACCATAGCTAAAACTAACATACAAGTAATCCCACCCAATGGGTATGTACTCGATCGGAACTGGCCCAGGAAAGTTTCTTGCGTATGGACTGCCTTATCGAGGACTAGTACTGGGAAATTAACGAGACGATATGTACAGGCTCGTGTGGGCTAACACATGAATCCAAAATTAACATACAAGTAATCCCACCCAACGAGTGTACGGAATTATTACCCACCACAATCCCGCCTGATATGCTATTATGTACTATGTTAGACTAGACTTAGTAGATTATATTTAGTAGTAGTGGTAAGGGTAATGAGTGGAAAGAGGAAGGGTCAACAATTGGTCTGGTACCGGTGGAACTCGCTTCAATGACGAAGCCTGTTTAGTCGGTGACGGACGGACTCTTCTTGCACGCATTATTGTTGGCCTGCCTTCTAACCACTCAAGCCAGACTACTTCTGGTATTTTAATCAAACTGCAACAATATGGGTGAGTGGTGGATTTTACATATATGCATAGACGTACTTGTATATATATCCATGTACATATATAGAGCGTGCACCGTCTGATAACAAAATATATTGGACTCGCAGAGATTGACATCGATCCGTGCATGAAATGCCACGGCTTCGTTCGGTCTCTGCGAAGCTCCGTGACGGCTGGTGTCGTGGGGATATCGTTGTCGGGAACCGTAAAGTCGCCCCGAACCCCTGCGATATCAGCCGTTAGAAACAGTAATAATATAAAAAAAAAACAACAAAAAAAAAGCAATTACCAAATGCACACACATTATTCGAAAATAGCACTACTTTCGAGTGAGCAATGACATTGGTTGAACCTAGCCACTACCCGAATACGTCACAATCCAAATAACTGCATAGCGGTCTGGTCGATGGGTGGGTAGTAAGTCGGAAACAAGTGCCGCTCTAATATAAACTTGTATTTTAACTGTAATGTAATTTTAAAATTGGCCCTATACTACATCAATAAAAAACACATAGGAACACATACGTCTAGGTCCACACTGTCGCCGAGGAGTAATCATAATACACATATGTATACATGTCCATGATATGTACATATGCAAAAATGTATAGCATAACCAGGAGTCCCATTTCCAATACACGAAACAGATAGGGACCATACAATTGATGCTGAATAACCATACATGTTCTTCTCCCAAGATTCGTTGTAGCACCAATGCGTCACCAACGAAGCGACACCGAGAGGACCGCATCCAGGTACACCGATACTTGTCTAGTAAGTAGACAAATATCAACGACTCTCACTAGGTCACAACTGGTCTGGTCCATCCCAGGCAAGCGTCCAGGGAGTTCAGAATCTGCGGACGTAATACACTCATGTCACCCATAAGTCCACTCAGTCCATCCTATGATGGACCGCGCAAGACACGGGGGCGGCTCATAGCTCCCTTACGTGTGTCTCGTCCCGAATGGCAGGGTGACAGTTTTTTGTAATTTTTACTACATCCAAGCACGCAATAATAGCTTACTTCCGCCCAATACGGACGGTCCCTTACACGCATAGGCATTATACATGTACACAATACTCCGCACAGCAGCGTGTAGTGTAGTAAAGAATATGCATAACATAAACAAATATAAACTCACACACCCATTGTGTCCGGTAAAACCACTAAGGCGACCAAGTCAACATATGAAGTCATAGAAGACAGAAGCTGCTCCCGCTGATTGAAAGCCGGGAGTGCTTGGTGAACCCGGGTGTCACAAATAACCGGTGGATCCACTCCATGCAGACACGACGCTAGAAGAAAGAAGCTCAAGAACGGAGGATTTCTGCCTGCAACAATATATACCTCAAAGCGCCGAACTGTTTCTGTGCAGTTAGTGGTCGAGCCGGGCATAATGGTCTCATCATATTGTCCATATAGTCAATCAACAGAATCTGGCCCTATGGGGACCAGCTATTTCGCCCTTAGGGCAGTAGATGAGCCAAGTCAATATGACATTGGACATAACCCTGACAGACACACTTAGATAGGCACGCACCCACAACATATACATACACAATCCAGATAAGGGCATCTGTGATTTTCATGCACACAGCTCACTCAAACACAAACCAGATGCGGTCCTCGCGGTGTAGCCAGACGCCTACGACACCAACAAAGAGAAGATCAGAACGAAATAAAACAAACTTAGTCCCCCCTCCTCGGGGACAAGGCCTCGCTCGTGTCTACCACCCACTCAGTGGGAGGTGGCCTAGGCCTCTGTGGACCCGACATCGGGTCGTTTCCTCTCGTGTTGCATACTGGGCAGTGTCATGCTATATGCGCCTTGGGATCTGTGGCGGAATGAGCTGCCTGGGTGTTGCCAGTGGCGGCCTTGTGGGTGGCTTGGGCATGGCTTGCCCGTCTCCTGGTCGCTGCGGGTGGCGGTTGCGGTGCGGAGCCTCCGGTTGTCACTGACTGCGGTGTCCCGGTCTGCTGTGGGTGGGTCGGTGGCTCGGCTGCTTCGGCTCGGCCTGCGCTGTTGCTCCTCTGTGGGCGTTGGATTTGCTCATATCACGTGGATCCGTCTATGCTTGGTCTGTCTTGCCTCGTCCAACCCTCTAATAGCATTAGCAGGTAATATAACAATGTAACGGCTGAGTATCCATATATCATGTGCACGCACACTCGGCCCTCTTCACGGTCTGACATATCGGCATTGTGCAATAGGAGAATGAACTAATTAGGTTAAACTCACCGCCTCATCGTCTCCTTCATTTAATGCACATATTTCGACTGTATCGCATATATTAGTAAATTCGGAAAAAATGGGCCAACGGCCATTGGCCTGATCATTTACGGGCACATGCCCGGGTATGGAAGGTCTTCGAGCCATTTCCCACCCTTAAATATAAGAATACATGAAAAGTAGTAGTACAGTGTAACCTGCTGCGTGGGCATGTACCTTTAAGACCCGTTCGCAAAATTAGGGTGACAGCAGTTCTCACTTGAACTGAGTTAATGGGTCCCTATACATGAAAAATCACCGAGGTGCTTGTCCTACAGAGGGTGCACGTATGCTAGTACAGGACGAGAAATCCAAGATGGCCGCCATTGGACATGACGAAAATATAACTTTTTAGTTTTTTGGAGTGTACACATGTGTAATATGTCTAATTTCACTCATATAGATGTACTGTGATTAATTTCTGATATTGTTGTCATTTGGCCTTGATTTCGCCAATATGCTGATGCAAATCATAATATAACCCCACCCACCTAACATTACATGCGATTTCTTTGCACTTGATCTTTTGCCAAACATTTAGACGTATAGTCACATCTGCATTTCACATACTGCATGACGTACTGCTCAGCGGCGACAGTCATTTAAATAACAGAGCATGCTACACCAAGGCATGCCCTGGTCAATGTCATCTTTTACACCGATGGCATTAGCGTAAACTGCACATTTTCAACAGTACAGAAAGGTGTAAAACATGCGGAATTCATTTCTGACATTAAATTCTGGATATGATTTTAGTCATCGAGACCTGGTTGTTGAAAACAGCAAATAAGACAATGTAGGGAACAACATGTAATGAAAGGATAAAAACCATTGCCGATGGAATACACGTGCATTGACAAACACATACGTAATATAGACGTTTATGTTGGGACTGGCCGATAGGTGACATATGTACACAATATGGCACTAAAAACACAACTCAACTGATTCATAGTGTTTGTTTAGTGTTTGCGGCCTGCCAACAACTAATGTCATTTTAGACCGTGTCAATGGGGTCGAGTCCCAGGTTTCGCCTGTATGAATGAAATCATAAAAAATCAGAACTGAATATTTGCAATAATAATATTCAGCCCAGGTGCCAGGTCCTAACCACACCAGAATCACTTTGCCCCATCATCTAAGAGTAATATATTATTATTCATCCTATTACTCTTATAATTGGTATAACCTGATTCAACTTTCAAGTATAAGGAGAAAAATAGTACCTGAGGGCCAAACCAGGTAGATCGGAATTCCATAAACGGTGCGGTTCACCGTTAATAGAATTCCGATCTACCTGGTTTGGCACTCAGGTACTATTTTTCTCCTTATACTTGAAAGTTGAATCAGGTTATACCAATTATAAGAGTAATAGGATGAATAATAATCTATTAATCGAATGAAAATCAGTCGCTATGTGATGCATAATTATAAATATGTGGAATCGACAACAAAGCAATTTACATACATTACTAGTTGACCTGGCCTAGTAGGGCATACATGTAACATCATTGGCATATGGGTGGCATACATATTAAGCACATTATGGGCATATGAGTGGCATACATATTAAGCACATTATGGGTAGAAAGCTGCTACACGTATGATCATATCTTATAACACACACACCGCTCTCATTTACCAGTGTACATAATCTCAAATGCAGATGAAAACTTGTCACGTAAGGACAGATGCCTATATGAATACATACATAAATGTTACTCCAATAAGCAGCCTAGTGGTGCCACACAACTATAACATATCACCCTGGGCCCGGCTAAGCGAAACATATCGCATCCAATGACAATATGATACGCATATATGTCATAATATCACAATATCATACGTACAATGTATGTGTATACAAGAAGAAAATCACAGTATCAATCCTTATCCCTGGGACCGGCCTATGATTGACATACAATGCAATATATCACCTCATAGCTTTGACTTTTAGCATGACACATACACCATATCATGTTCAGATGTAAAAATGACATTGAACGACTTGAAAAATACAGTTCAAATACAAATATTACTGTAATACCTGGCCTAGATATGGCATAAGAGTACCATATGGCACCCCTAGCTCAGGTCCCGAGTCTTAATACAATTTAACCACAATACAAGCATGTACATGTAGCTGTTAGATGAAGCTTACTATTATGAAATAAAAATGAAAGCATGAAACCAAACCAAATTACACATTCACACAAAGTGCGCCATATCACGTGTTGTTGCATGAAAATTAGTCATTTCGTGGCAGGTTTTTACAGGGCGACTTATCCGTCTTTCCATGAAATAATATGACGCACATACTTCCAACAGAACGGCACCCACATCGTCGAGTTGCACACTTGCCTTTGCACTTGCATATTACGATCTGTTTCGATGGCAAGGAGTTCAAACATTTTGATGGCAACAATGTCCCGAAGTGGTCCTCCCATCCATGTCCAACCGGTTCTAGTCTTGCCTCGCGTTGGTCGGTTGTCGCAAGTAGTTGGTATGCCATGTGCACCAGATATACTGCTGGGTGGATTTGGCATTTGATCACGCTGCTTGTAGGAGGGAGGGCGTCAATTCCAGCAGTGGCACTTGTATAGTTTTCTACCCTCAGCTGGTCGAACGTATCAGCAGTTACAGTTGACCTAACCCCTGCACAGACACGTACCAAGTACTTCTCAGCTAGTGCCGCATCTTGCTCTGACAGATACTGTACTGGGTCAGAGGTCATAGCTGCGTGTTTGGTCACCACCTTGCTCATGCAGTCATCTCCAGTCAATATATGCGCATTGATCACTGTCTTGGCCCGTGCTGATCCAAGCTGCATAACCACTTGATGCAGTGGAAGCATGCGCCGTTTTTAGCCAGTGCCATATTGCTGCCAGATCTCAGTCATCCCCAGTGCTTGTAGGTATGGGGTGTAGTGAAGCAGTAATGCAAAGTTGTCTGCGTCGTTAGAAACTACGACTACTCGCTTGCACTGTTTCACACGAACAGCCCACTCCACATGTACCACCAGCCTAGCATCTGCTTCCTCGATCCAGTTCAACAGGTTTGGGATCTCTTCAACACCCGCTTTTGCTACAAGCACCTCATCATCGGAGACAACAGAGCTGACGATGGTGGTAGCATTGCTACATATTTGATTGAGGGCCATATTTCGAACCAGTAGCTGGAGATTCCGCTTGTTTTCCTCTGATGCCCAGAGCTTGTCAATTTGCTTAGGGATAGGTGTGTCTTTGTTCGTGCCGATGATGTCTATACCTGTTGTTGAGTCAGTACGCCGCATGCGCTCCCCTTCTGTTATATACATCTCAATGTAGGAGTCGAGTACAAGATGTATGAACGCTGGTTCGTAGCAGAGGCATGCCGCTGAGGTGATGATGGCGTTGATGACAAGTGTGATAGTGGCATCTGTCGCATCTTAGACATACAGTCTACCACAACATGAGTGGCAAGAGTCGATGTCCGACTCCATTGGGCTGGGTCCAATTCAGGCTCAATTCACGCCGACGAGGTTTCACTTGTTGACATCAGCCGGGAGGTCACCGTCGAACAGCGGAGAAGCTGCGAACACATCGTAAGTAAGTATCTGTCTGAGGTCCATGCCCCGCTCCTTAGCAATGTCCAAGCTCCTATGTGCCTCTGCCACATCTTTGGATGAGAGGTCCTTCTTCTATTTCAAAATGGTTGCTGAAGTCTTCTGTGGTTGGTTGGTGAACCGAGGCAGCTTACGCTTTGATATGGCTGCACTGATTTTCCGGGTTTTCTCGACATACCTCTCCCGCCTGTATGACTGGTAGATACGCTCACCATTCTCAAGACAGTTGAGCAGGCGCGTAGCCACTTCGCGGTCAACGGCTAGCTTCGTAAGCAGTTTGTGCAGCGGCACAGGAACATTCATTATTACTGAATATGGATTTTGCCGCTCTAGCACGAAGTCCAACAGCGTCGTCACATTCTGGTTGAATGTGAGACGGCGAGTGGTGCTCAGTGCAGGATGGAGATGACATTCAGTGTGGTTCATGGGCTGACTGGTAGTAAGAAGGTTGAGGAGATTGGTGATAGATCCGATCTCGTGGAACAAGAGCTAGATCTCCGCCACAGCACTGGCATTGTGTGTGGCCCCAACCACATAGTGACCTCCAGGACCTTTCGACACTCGCTGTATAGTCTGTTCGACCTTCATGTAACCTCTGACAGCGCAGAACCAGCCTGGCCGATCCCGAACAACCCACTGTCCCATTGAGAAACGCCGGTAGAGTTCAGGATGTGTGAACTCCATTACCTTGATTTGTTCCAGATACCACGAGCCATGGCGCAGATAGTTCATACAGTCACATTCTGCGAATATCGGCATAGAGTTCTCGACAGTAGCCGCGAGAATATATTTCCTTCTCTGTCAGAGACTACGGAATTCTTTATGACGACAAAAAACTGAAGCCAAACTCCAAACTGGAAAACATACTTACATACATTATATTCACTTGTATGCAGTCGGTATTAGTCAAATTTATCGAGATATTGTAAACTACATAATTTATTGGCGGCCATTTTGAAAATAAAAATGGCTGCCTCCACCAAATGAGCCATTGTTATTATTATTTTTCTTATTGAATTCATTGACAATGATAATATCGGTATAGCCACCAGAATGAAGCTAGTAGATACATCACAAGTCAAGCCAGCTTGGATGTCCTGTAGCATTCGTGTATGGAAGGTAATATCCGCCATAATTCTATGTGACTTGATGCTTGCGTGCTGATGACATTACCACTTATATTCATGTTATTGCATTCGTCATTTGTATTTATTACATTTGAAATCTGCTTGTTGTAATCGTATTTGTCTTTCTTACATGTCCATTCTACTGAGTGCTTTGTTCATTCGTCTTATTTACATTACAATTATGAATAACATTGAATAAGGCCGAAAGCAGTAAGGACAAAGCCGCAGGAAGCAAGCATCAAGCCACAGTCCGAAAGCGGAAAGCCGCAAGCAGAAAGCATCAAGTCACAAGCCGAATGACGCAAGCAATATTGGTGGTATAGTGCCTCATTATGACGCCAGATGGCACTGCTGTCAATGTTAGGGATCCTCCGACGAATAAATAATAGTACGAGATGTGATTGGCTGTTTGAGGCACACCTCCAATGCCGGTGTTGATGTAAGATTTCACCCACAAATTATCACAGTATAGGTTAGAAGACACCAAATAGTTTTACTATATGCTGTAACCGAATCCCATCCAATAAGGCCAGTCTGTCCTACTTTCACTATTCGTATGGATGTTGTGGGACCTACTTGTACATGACCTGCAGCCGGTCTGTACTGGTTCTGCATGAATTAAACAATAGGTTTTTACTTACTCCTAAGAAAGAAAAATCCAACCTCGTCATGTCCCCCAATATTGTTTACATTTTGTTTTGGCCACGGAAACTCTGTTTGCATCACATGACCAACATGTTCCTCAAGTGAAAACCTGGGTAGTAATGGATCAAGATTTGCAAGCAAACTGTGTCAGTGACCTCAAAACACCCGCACGATTTTGTTCATACCGGACTACTTTTACCCTCTTGACGATTTCGCATCATTTGTTTATTCTCTAACCTATATTAACTAAATTGCATATGTATGTATGTATGGTGTTTGCCTTACTTATGTGTTTTTATACATACAGTATCCTCATAATTAAATTACATATGTACGTAATTGAAAACAATCACATTTTTATAGTAAGTTACACATATGGTAACTTACACAGGTTGCCTGTCAAACTGGCCTGTTACCGATGCAAACCAATAACCGTCCGGGATCAAACTAAGGTGGGTCACCACCATTGATTTTCGCTAAAAAAAACTAACCCGTTACCACACATTTTGCTATTCTCTGCTACTTTCATTTTGCTTATGGATGTTGTGGGACCTAATTTCCAATAACTAGTCCACCACTTTTAAAAATTACGAGTGCCAGCTACACAGATATAATTATTTAGTAATCTTTAATGTACTCATAGAGACTCGTGGTGGTATCAAGCTAGTTCCATATGCAAATGATGCAATTTTTTAAATTATTTATATCAACTAAATGCTGAATAACTATTTTTATCGACATATAATAACGTATGATATTGCACATCAAAAAATAAATAAATGGAATAAATAGTTGCTTCCGTTATCATTTTAAGCAAACCCGGTTACCGCCCCTGATATCAAACTGGCATTTCGCGTTTGATATAAAAAATATAATAATGTCAATTAGTACGTCAATGTTCATTCTGCCAGAAAAATGTCAGATTGAAAGAATAAAGAAAAACATGTCTACCTATATTATAACCTGGCATGTAGCACACTAGGTTTAAGGTTAGAGAAATTGAATATGCAAACGTAGTCCAGCATAAACAATAGTCCTGGTTTTTTAAGATCACAGACACAGTTTGCTTGCAAACCTTGATCCATTACTACCCAGTTGTTGGGGTGTTTTTAACACCAGTTTTCAGCATATTTGAAGCATTTAAAAGAAAACACTGAGCCTGTTGGTCACATGATGTAAACAGAGTTTCCGTGGCCGAATAATGTAAACAATATTGGGAGACATGACGAGGTTGGTCCCACAACATCCATACGAATAGTGAAAGTAGGAAAGACTGGCTGGGATTCGGTTAAATTATACAATAAAACTATTTGGTGTCTTTTAACCTAAACATGGCGCAACAGAAAAGGCGGCATCAACCTACATCAACACCGTTAGGGACATGGAACCAATTTAGAGAGCAACGCATTGTAGGACGGGTACCAGCATATTAAATCATTTTAGGAGAACTATTTTAAGTTTTAGCAGCGCACCTGGCGTCATAATGGTTGTTCCCAAATTACTGTTGCAATTGTTGTTGTCAAGGGGCGTGGCTTAGCGAGGTAACACACCGCTTGGCAAAACAGCGATGCAATAATCAATAATGGAACTCGGGATGTCACTAAGACTGAAGCATCAAGCTACTTAGAATGTAATCAACACAAACGCATTGAAACAGTGCGAATGAATAAAGCATCAAGCCAAATGCACATGCAATTTAGACTACAACGAAGAAGATTTCAAATGTCATAACCACGAATGACGAATACAATAGCATGAAAGTAAGTTGTAATGGCACCAGTCAGCAAGCATCAAGCCACATATAATTGTAATAAGACGGATAGAACTTAGAATGTCATCAGCAAGCAAGCATCAAGCCTAATATAATTATGGCGGATATTACCTTCCATAAAATGCACATGCAATTTAGAAGATTTCAAATGTCACAAACACGAATGACGAATACAATAACATGAAAGTAAGTTGTAATAGCACCAGTCAGCAAGCATCAAGCAACATAGAATTGTAACAAGACGGATAGAACTTAGAATGTCATCAGCAAGCAAGCATCAAGCCTAATATAATTATGGCGGATATTACCTTCCATATTCGTGCACCCTCTGACGGACAAGCACCTCGGTGATTTTTCATGTCTATGGACCCATTAACTGAGTTCAAGTGAGAACTGCTGTCTCCCTAATTTTGCGAACGGGTCTTAAGGCCAGCTCCTGTACTATAAGGCATACCTTTGCAATTTGTATCCTCTCTGGTTCACATACATAATTAGAACGACTTAAAGTCAACTCCGTGCATATTCCGATTATGTATTCGCGGCACGTACTATCTATACAGTAACGTTAATAGTATTAAATATTGCAATGTATTGCACCGAGACGCATGACAGCTATCTAAATATAGCATAAATGGTGTCAATATTTAAATTCCCGAGGAAGTGGGACGCTCTAATACTATTCATTCTCCGGGAATGGAATGGCCGCACGCCTACCTTGCAATGTAATTACAATGTATTATATCACCTACACCACCGTCGGTATTGTGATATGGTGGAGAGTTTCCATGATACGGTGCAGACAGGGTATGTACATGTCGCCAAGATAAAGTCGCGGGACGGCAGCAGGTAAGCGTCAGTTTAATTAAATAGTTACAGGTTAGAGGACGTTATCAGCAACGTATCTGGTATGCACAAACGCACAAATGAATATGATATCCAAAGATCACGCTCACAATACTAATGACAACGTATTTTCTGAATAATTCAAACCTTTTTGTACGTGACTTTTGAAGTGAGGCAGCGTGATGAAAGTGCCGATTTCTGGTTAAGTTATTGCCCCTTTCCGGTGGCGATATCGAGTAAATACAGTATAAATGATCCATGGAAAGTGTCAGCTCTATACATGTAGGATATGACATGTTTTTATGGCATTTTCTGGTTTGTACCGCCTGTTATGATGTAGAGCTTCCGTAAGCAAGAGCATAAACGGAAACGATGTTGCGCGAAAACACGCTACGGTTTGTACAGACGCGACAAAATAGATACGGTGTGTCGCACATTTCTCTTCAGAGCCAGCTGACATAATGTGCGGCGTTCATTACATCTTTGACAGCCAGTTGCTAGTGTTCTCACATTATAATAATAAAACAAGGTTTATATTTTACTACTGCGACGACATGAAGTGAATGTATATTTTACCAAATATGACTAATAATCAGCAATTACAGGCACGTACCTGATAAAAAATGAGAATTGACGTCAGGTATATCTACATACCAGTTAACTGACCGCACATTCCTCGATAATAGCCCGGAAATAACGGATCACGAGTCGGATATTTTAAATATACGTAAAGAGATCAACGAGATCAAACGCTCAAACCTAGAGGCGACACGGTGTCTTAACATGTGACAATAATTTAAATTAACCCTTGGTCGTGAACATTGGAAAATAAATACAATACATGGTAACGATATGTAATTCATGCAGTCACTGGTGTAATCAGTTCTACAGTAACCACTACATGTACTGTATTCATTCTTCTAATTAAACATTATTATAATACACCAAAAATCTAATCATATACAGTGTCACCATGACTGTCGATCAGTTTCAAGATCATGGTCGCTTTTACAATTAGGAGATGTGATATTTACGGATCTATATGTACACTTTTAATGCAGCTTAAATTTATAAAAATAGTTGATAATACCCTTAGCCCGATGAGGTCCCGCATCTTGCGATGACACCAAACTCTGCTAGCCCATGACATATACTCGAATACATGTCTCGGGTTGCTATATTAATGGAATATGATTGTCTATCAGCGGTGTAATACATTTGAAAGACAACCATAGCGATTGTTATGCGGATTCAATGCCACATATGGGTATATGGAGGCAAAGACGTGTCTATTAGCGACAAACTACGTGGGGGTATGCATGTGCTAAACAGGTACAATGTAAATATACAGAAACGCAGGGTAAACATTTGAGGTGATTTAAAGTGATGTGTTTGCTGTTATATATATACAATATTTTATATGAGTATTAAAAAAACATCTTTAGTCAACACATTACCAAAATTACATTAGGTTTTGACCGATAATTCATTAGTAATTGAATCACAATTGACGGTACCCCCCAATATCGCACAGTGAAATCCACTGTTTTGTCAGTATCTCGTATGCCCCCCTCGCGCATCAGTCACAGCCCTGATTCTCTTGTGCAGGGAATACATCAGTGAATTTATCCTTCTTATTGGGATATTGTTCCACTCTTCAAACAATGCAGTCCTTAGTTGGTCGAGATTAGAAGGGGTATTCCGACACCCCCTTATCCTCCTGTCAAGTTCGTCCACAGATGTTCGATTGGGGACAAATCGGGACTGTACGCTGGCCAGTTGAGTGGGTTAATGTTATGGTCAGCGAGAAAGTCTTGACAAACTCTGGCTACATGGGGCCGGGCATTATCATGCTGGAGAATTAGTTGACGCTGTTGCACAAATGGAACAACAACCGGGCGGAGGATTTCATCCCTATATCTTACGGCGGTTAAATTCCCGGCTACTACAATCAACGGGGACTTTACCCCGTGAGATATCCCTCCCCAGACCATAACCGAGCCACCCCTAAACCTATCCCTTTCAAGAACGCAAGCGTTGGCGAAGCGTTCCCCACGACGTCGGTATACACGGCGTTGAGACCGTCCGGACGAAAAAGAGTGAACCGGGACTCATCTGTGAAAAAGACTTGTCTCCATTGCCTCATTGGAAATCGTCTGTGGGCATGTGTCGCCAACCAAGCCATACGACGCGCGCGACGTGCACGATTGAGAGGCAGACCAACGTAGGGACGACGTGCTCGCAGACCAACCTCGCGCAATCGATTTCTTACAGTTTTGGGGTGAATGTGGCGATTATGATTGCCTACCGTGTTAATAGCGGTTTCAGTGGCAGTAACGTGGCAATTACGTAGGTGGGCGAGACGAATAGCCCTGTTTTGACGTCACGACGTTACGCGCGGACGTCCCGATCTCGGTCGGTCGGCAACCCTTCCGGTCTCTCTCAGACGACGGACAAGACGTTCTATGGTGGAAACATCCACACCGAACTGCATAGCAACCTGCTGTTGCGTTTGATCTTGTATTAGCAATGCAATAGCCTGACCCGTCTGAACTTCCGTCAGACGTACCATGATTGTGAGAGCTATAAATTCAGTGTAAACAGCGGAAAACGATGTGTATACCTCAAGCGTATCAAGTGGTATGACAAAATGTTTTGACCAACTTATCATCATCATGCTGCGCGTGTTTTTGGCTTCTTATCACTTTCTCTATGTGGAACTGTGCATTACACCGTTGAGTAACGTATGCACCAGTTTGGGTGCATAGTGACCAAGATAGTCGCCTGACCGGTTTTCATAATTTTAGGCCAAGCATTTAAATAATTATTGCGTATATTGTTACCCTGCGTTTCTTTATCCTTTCAGTATATAATTCTGCATTCAGTAAATAAATGTACACATGGTACATGACTATATAGTTGTTTGATCATTAGAATGACATTACCTGTTGTCAAATAGAGAAATATTTATTCCGACGACACCAAAGGGCCAGCAAAATACATAACTGTGGTACAATGCGGCAGAAAACGCCTTCCACAAACCTGATCCTTAAGGTCTGCGTAAATAGTTAGAATGCCATGTAGACAATAGTTCAATGGCATAGTAACATCCAAAATGTAATATGTCTCGGTAGAGGCTATGTGATATTGTTTAGATCAACATGTTGATACATTGCATAATATGTTATG
Source organism: Conchocele bisecta (assembly GCA_029237695.1). NCBI lineage: Eukaryota > Metazoa > Mollusca > Bivalvia > Lucinida > Thyasiridae > Conchocele > Conchocele bisecta. The sequence continues at coordinate 127,836,240 of CM055267.1, forward strand.
GATATACGTTATCATTCATGGGGATTTAAACGTATATTGATGGTCCTATGAGTGTGTGTGGCTACACGGGGTAGATACTTCTTAAAGTGGACTAGATTGATGTTTAAATACCCCGGAATGGCTTTTTCAGACTACATACATACTAATATTGACTTGTATATATTGTTATATAATTATATACATGAGCTTGGAGGACATATACATATTTTCAAAGGTCATTCAGAGCCACATGTGTCAACTATTTATTTCGGCACAGTATTTCAAATACTACTTTTAAGCGATATACTTGTATACATATATGAAATCTATAATGATGCTGTTATCAGAATGTTATGCAGGTATATGCCAATCGGAACTATTATAAGTTAATTACAAACCTACATCCTTTTTGGTTTTTGGTAATTTGACACACCAGGTGTAGAATAACACGTGTGTTATAATTAAGAACACCGAATGAAACTTATGAAATGGTATACCAACCTTACAGGTTATCAAGTGTCACTATTATGAAATCATGGTTACAACTTCTCACTTACAAAATACAATATCGTCATGGGTGCCTCTAAAATAAGACTAATGGAGCAATATACCTGCACGTATTAGGCAATGGTCATGATGCATGCACTGGTGTGCACTTACACTGGTAATGGATGACGGTCATAGACAAGTTATACATATTTACTATGTATATGATTTTATAAGTACAGGTGCCAACTACACATTTGAATCCTGTTCCTGCTGATGACTCAGAACAGGTTGACGGAATATTGTTAGAATGCACGATAAATAGTGTGTACATTATTTGGAACAGGGATATATCTCAGTTTCATCGGTTCTACTACCTAATTTTATTTTTATGTCACACAAACTCATTTACTTGCTGGCTGTCACCTTGAAAGTGTATAACAATATATTTGTCCTGTTTTACTCCAGCTTAGCTTGATTGTATTATTTACAGCTATTTTAATGTTCTGTATTTTAGTATTTACTGCCATACATGGAGTAATATGTGCTAGAAATCATCCATTTAGCATGGTAGAAAAGATAATATTTTCTATATCCAATTTGCAAATTAGTACCTACGACCTATACTATTGACAGTAATAATTATACTTATTTATTTATTTTACGTAATGGTGTTTCAAGGCTTGTCAACAGCTGAGAGTAGTAATTATATGTATCAGAGACGTTCATTTTGGAATACACAACATAGTAAACATGGTAATTGTCATGGTTGCATAAATATGAAATGGACATATAGAGAGACGAACAGACATTCATTCTGTATTTGAAATGTATGTGGATAACTAATATGTGGCTATGACTGGAGAAATGGGGCTTATGGAATATGCGACCAATGTGGCTCCTGATCAAATAGCACACTCCTCTACCCTGATAACGATATATTATACTTGTTAGAAGCAGGATGGGTGTTTCACTGATGGAATGGCGAATAGTGCAGATCCTGATCAGACTGTGCGGATACACAGGCTGATCTGGATCTACATTGGTCACAAAACCTTCCGTCCCATTTCTCCAGTCATAGCCACATATACAGGTGTTAGTAGCTACACGCTCATATGAACCTTTCATAAGTATCTGGCAGCGTATAAAGTAAGACAAAATATTACATGTAAAATGGTCATTGTAAATTCAGCGGGTGGGGAATATATAGTTACAACTACTTTGTTTTAACATTGCATCATCTGCTGTAGACATTATGTAATCAGAATATGGGCATTCAATATATATTACAAACACTAGTAAGTACAATTAACATTGATACAATTAATAGACACCGAGAGAGATTTGCATAATGAGACATATAGCGTAGTTGTTACCATCACTAAGTAAATGCGAAGCGGACGGACAGACGGACGAACACTCGGACACACTGTATTTGAAGTGTGCACGGATAGCTATCAGTTGTGCCTAAGTAGTTGCATATGCATTTAAACAATTTATAAGTAAGTGACAGTGCATAACATAAATGAAATTCATTACATGTAAAATTCCTATTGTAAAATGTGTGGGTGGGGAATGGTGAAATATACTTTGTTTTTAACATTGTATCATAGACTGCAGACATCAGATAATCGGCATATATGAAATTAACATGTCTAATGAACACTACTAGGTACGATTGACACGAACAAAATACAAAAGTACCATATTTTTATGGAGTTATTAAGGTAGATGTTTTGCCATTGAAATTCAGTGGGTGGGGTAACAAAACGAGCAAAATTCTTCATCTGAATGAGCAGATATTATTTAATTGAACATTATTCCATTGTATAGTTATGAACACATCAGAAAACATGCAAAACTGCCATATCAGTCGTTTCTAATGATAAAAAACAGTCGATTTTTAATGAAAAATGTGATTTTTCACAATTGCGAAAAGTCCGAGGATGGTATACTTCAAAATGGTGCCATACATTCATCCAGCGGGTTACAGAGCGCAGACATACGAATAGAACTCGTAATTGAATGTAGTTTCAGAAAAAATATGTCTGCAAAAATCCCACAGGGGGGGGGAGGGGGGGGGGTCCATTTCTGGCTGACGGCCTGTAAAGCGAACCAAGAATATATTAACAAGTCAATTTTGGACCTGAACAAGACAGCCGAGTGCGACTTACGACTGTTCTGGTTCCTTGTTAAAAAGAAACGAAATACCCCAGTGAAATCAACGATCACCGAAATAGTGCACAATGGAAACGTACTGACGTGATCAAATGATATATTATCGGTATTTGCATCATACTTCGAAATCGTGTACTCTCCAAAACCAAACTACCAATATGGTGAGCACATTAAACACGAAATAGAACAGAAATTTCAACGTATATTACACGAGATCGTTAGAACACCGTGTGAAATTATGAACGCCGAAATAATCCCTGCCGAGCTAATGCGAATAACGATTTCTCTGAAAAAGAAGAAAGCCCCGGGATGGGACATGATACAAAATGAGCATATCCGGTATGGAGGTGAAACGCTCGTAACATACATAACAAATATGTTCAATGCAGTGCTAAAAATAGAACACATTCCAACAGCCTGGAAACGAGGTTTAATTATTCCCCTACACAAAGGCGCGGGAAAAAGCACTTCCAACCCAGACAACTATCGGCCTATAACACTACTTCCTTGCTTATACAAACTGTTTGAAAAGATAATGCAAGAAAGAATGAATAAATATATTATTGAACGTCAAATTACATTCCCATCACCAAACCAACAAGGTTTCAAAAAAGGCCTAAGCTGTATAACTGCGGCGTTTAACCTACAAGAAACAATACAATATAACATTGACAAACACAGTAGTACGTACGCGGCATTCATTGATCTGTTCAGCATTTTTTTTATCTCGTCTATATCGACCAGCCTCTGAATGATATAACTGAGTCGAACATAGGCTGTAGAATGGGCGAGATAAATTGCTGCTGTCCTACACTAACGGATGACGTTACCCTATTGACCGATTTCCCGTCTGGACTACAGAAATTACTTGATAAAGTATATTCATATTCTTGTAAATGACGTTATGTTAATCAAACATAGTTATATTTAGCAAGAACAGGAAAGCCCTTAATCAACAATTGAAAATGAACCTTGGGAATAAAACGCTTCCCCAAGTCACTCAAGTGGTCCACCTGGGTATTCGCCAAGAGGGTTCTAGCTCCGCAATAAACAGAACGTGAGACGTATGCAGGAAAGACAGAAACGCTTTTTTCGGTCTAGCACCTGTATGTGTACAACCCAATGGTCTCAATCCCATAGTGTCCACGAAACTGTACAAGTCGGTATTAATTCCGACGCTAACATATGCCTGTGAAGTATGGAACAATCTTTGCCAACACGGCAACAGGACCATCTGGAGCTGAACACCCTCCAACACATGTGCATACAACGCATTCAAAACTTTAAAACGTTAACGCGATCAGACATGTGTGAAGCGATGCTGGGTATTCAGAACATTACGGCAGAATTCGATCGTAGAAAACTTTTATTTTTACAAAAACTATGCGTTTCCCAGGTATCCACAATATCGAGTAATATATTCCATTACAAACTAAACATGTATATCAACCACAACAACCCCAACATGCCGGGATTTATTCCAGACAAATACACATTATTACACAAATACAACTTGATCGATCACTTGAATGCTTACAGAAACACAATACTGTTCCCGGGCAAGCATTCGTGGAAAACTATAGTAAACAACACTGTTAACATAAAACAAGAACAATTACGCCAAGCACGCATGGCCGCAGATACCGACTTCATGCGATTTGTGAACCTACACGACAACGGAAATACACATGCATTGCCGTATAAGTGTGCACACGACACATACACCATGCGGACAATGCAACTTATCGCACAACTTTGGGTAACAAAGCCAGTAGACATCGAAAAAACATGCTCACATTGTGGTAAAATGTATGTAGATTTAGCAAAGCACATTATAGCAGATTGCGATCTAACATCGCAGATTATAACCTCATTCAAACACTACACACATCGAGCTTATGGTGGCGAGGTGTTTGGAGAACTATGCGCCAGCTCGACTGAACACGTGATATGTGTATTGATAGGGAAGCACCCGCACACCACATTATTGGATGATGTTTTGTTGTCATTCCGAATTGACTGTTTTAGAATGATCGCGAATATTGTGCGGAATATGTTCAGGGTGTAATTGCTAGATATTCTAAACAAATATATGGAGAATTAAGTATTGTGATTATGACAATGACACGTGTAGTACGTGATGCGACGGAATGGCGTTGTAACCGGTGCATACCAAACTATGTATAAGTACAATCAGAATCACCACTATTAGAACTACCACACATGCCCCGAGATCAGTTGGCCAGTCGAGGTGCACCACCTACTGACATAATCATATGTAGCACGCAGATGTAGGTTTACACCTATATCAACACTCGTCACATTATCACTCATGTAACTTATGTATGTTTTCTACATGTACTGTATATAGCATTGTATGTTACTTCTGCTAAATCTCCTTAAAGGAGGACATAAAGATTGAATGAATGAATGACCGCTCGGACAATGTCGGTAGGACAATTTCGCGGACTAAGGTACCTGAGGAAACCCGCTTTAAGCTATGGTTAAAAAGCGCCCCTGTACATTGGTCTAACATTGGTCTAGACCCGAGTTACCCCTGAATCGGCCCCCACATGTTTACATTGTATTTCACTATGAATCCTTCCCTCCTCCCTGTGACATACCATTAATGAATGAACTGCACTCTCTCTACTACTCTTACTAATTGAAACGGGCCATCATTTCGGCATTGGGAGGAATTTGTGTCAGTGTCCAATATGTCGACAAGATGACGTACACGTGGTTGAGGCAGAATACCATTTCTTTTATTTGCATGTAGGGTTTATGAACATCTACGTTTACAGTTTTTAAAATACTAAACTATTATAAACAGGAATCGTGATTTATATAGAACGATGACGAGTTCACATGTACCTAATATACACACTATTGCTAAGTTCATATTTCTAGCGTTTGAGAAAAGACAATCCATTATACAAGCGGATTACCAATATATATGTGTATATGCTACATATATCGATTTAGGTATTTCTTATATATTTTTATCACAATAGTACACTGTACATGCATGTATCAGATCGTGTGCATGAGCAGATTGAACTAGTCATACACTGGTCAAAATATGTATGGATTCCTTTTCTCACGACGCGCACTCTTATACATGTGCTTGCTGGTATAACGTATACGCTCATTTAATAAGTATACTTGTAGATGTAATGGGATATGATGTATCACTCATTTCCAATGTGTATAATACCAGGTTGTATTGTAGACCGGTGGAAATAAAACATTCATTCATTCATTACCATGAAATTACCACGTGAACATTCAATACTTTCGATCACGTTTAGAAATAAAATCCTGGTCTATAAGACATATGTGAATATGTTAGAAGACCATTTCCATATATGTATGTAAGCATGCAACGCTAAAAAGAAAACAAATATTAAAGAGAACACAAGAGATGGATCGTTACTTGGTTCAGTTACATTGTTGTCACATTGAGATTTGTGTGTCGCTTTACAGAGTTCGGCTTCATCAACTGAGTTTCCACTGAGTTGGTATTTACTGTCTTGTGCAACTTCAATAGCCACCCAAGTGATGTCTATGGCAGTGTTGTATGATAAATCAGTATTGGAAACGTCTTTAGAAGATGGGATCCCCTTTTTCTCCTGTTCAATATCAGTATGTTGTATTAGCATACTCGTGTTCGTATTAACATGGTGTAGAGACAAATAACCGTCATGGCAAAGAGTCTGCTCTGCAAACTGAAGCATGGTTACGTCGCGAGACCGAACATGTATTCTTTTATCAGGACTCGAATCACGTTCTTCATCACTGCCGTTATTATTGGAGATTTTTGTTTCTTCTAAGTGGCTTGTTTGGATTTCCTCGTTTTCGGGAGAAATCTCCCTGATTTCGTGTTGGTCTTCTCTTGTACTCCGTGCCGTTTGTATACACATATCTGGCACTTCTGTTGTTGTCGTTGTTACACCATGTGGAGGAACCTGGGAACGATTTGCGTCTTTTTTTTTCTTACGTTTTCTCCTTTTCGTACTGCAACTTCGTGGTTGACGTACAGGCCAGCAGTTCCAGTATATAATGCGTGGATAATGCACACTTCCTGGTGGACCATTACGAATGGCTATAGCAGTTCCGTTGTTCATTGTTGTGATCTTTTCAAAGGGAACCTGATTGCATACTTTAACATTTATCACTAGACACATTCCTATGGTTTCTAGTCGTTTGAAGACCCATAGTCTTCGGTTATCAAAAGAGTACCAGGTGCCACAAATACAAGCACATTCAATTTTTTTTATATCTGTCACAAAAAGCATACCCTCGATAATTTCATCTAGAACTTGCCCTATAAGACGCCCATTTCTGAACCTGCTTGATATGGTAGACTGCGTGTAGTGTATGCAACATGGCTGTAGCAGTATATCGGCCATCCGGCTATGGGCACCTACGAGAAAACATGACTGACATTAGCACATACTATTTCATGAGTACATGTGTGCGTCAAAAAGATGTTTCAACATGATATCATACATGTTATATAAATTCAGTATTTAGTTTAAAAATATTGATTTCATATTATGGCAGGATTAGAAAACAAGCTTACGCGAATTCTTCTCTTATAATCAGTAGTTGTGACTGTGACTGGAGAACTGGGGCGTATGTACTTTGCGACCAGTGTAGATCCAGATCAGTTTGTGCATCCAAACAGTCTGATCAGGATCTGTACTGTTCGCAAATCCACGAATGAAACACCCGTCATGTTTCTAACAAGCAATATAGATCGTTATCAGGCTAGAGGAGTGTGTCATTTGATTAGGAGCTACACTTATCACAACTCCCATACGCCCCAGTATTATACAGTTTGGTGGAATATATTTGATAGAGTATGTCTTTTCTACGTGTCGTTAACTACATTATATCATATGTTCCACTTCACATTTTCCGTTCTTTGTCAAGCGCCACAAGAGGTGAAATTGGCTGATGGCTTGAGCACATAAAGATGGCCGAGTTGGCCACTCCATATGCCGTGTAAGATACAGTAACAAGGCAATGCTCATACACATGTATATATATATATATATTCCATCACATTTAGGAAGCAATTATGTTGGAATCGTCGGGTCCCATATGACCTTAACAATACCCCATGTTATTACGAACAGGACTATACATGTACTAATGATATCACTGTCAGTATTGTGATACGGTGGAGAGTTTCCGTGCAGACAGGGTATATACATGTCGCTGAGATGGCGTAGCGGAATGACAGCAGGTAAGTGTCAGTTCAATTTAATATGTTTCAGCTGACAGGCCATTATCAGCAACATATCTGATATGTACAGAGGCAGAAATGAATATGATGTCCACCGATCACGCTCACAATACTAATGACAACGTATTTCCTGAATCATTTTCGGTGGTGATATCGAGTAAATACAGTCTAATTGATCCGTGGAAAGTGTCAGCTCTCTACATGCAGGATATGATATGTTTTTATGGCATTTTCTGATTTATCTCGTTATGGTTTGTACCACCTGTTACGGTGTAGAGTTTCCGTAAGCAACTGCATAATAGGATACGGTGTTGTGCGAAAACAAGCTACGGTTTGTACCGGTGAGACAGAATAGTTACGGTGTGTCGCACCAGAGCCAGCTGGCATAAGGTGCGTAGATTATAGCATCATTGGCCGGCAGTTGCACGTTTTCTCGTATTATAATTATAAAACAACGTCCAATCATGATGACAGTCCTTAACCCGCTCCCGTAACTAGCTGTTCGATGTGATGAGGGCAAAACTTTTCCAAATAATGACAAATTGCTATAATTACAGTTCAACCCTCATCCCCACGACCGACCCCGCCCCCCAAAAAAAGAAAACAACAGTGTTTTTAACTGATCTAAAACACCCAAATTGCTGAATACACGCGCATTACTGAATGCAAGCACACAATTCCTGCGCAAATAAAAAAAAAGCAAACATTGCATAAAATAAATAGTATATACCGAAACGATTTAAAAATGCAACAAGGATTTCAACATGTTATTTATGCACCCAAATATGTTTGGCAAAACATTTTACTGAGGAAAAATTGCAATTTTATTAAATATCCAAATAATCCTGGATCGATACATGAAAGTCACGTGGTGAACTACGGTCACATGGCTGATCATACAGTGGTGTTCTATAACATGTCCACCTTCCTGTTGAGTGTTTACATGGTTTCAGAATATTTCTGACCATAAATACGTAAACAAATTCATCTTTTTAAAACATTGTTTGAAAATGACGTGTCCATGGATATCGAGACAGGTAGGCATACATTAAAAAAACAACAACAAAAGACAAGATCATTCATTTGGCAAATTAACTACATGTATTGCTTGAATTCCCAAATTTCGATTTTCAGTGTTTGCAAGCAACTGGAAAATAAGTATTTTCACACTAATAACATGTCATAGCCATTTCTTTCATTTCAGCCAGTAGTTTACAGAAATCTAACGGTGAATTACACCACTCGGCAACAGTGGTTTACACCACTCTCGTGTTTACCATATATGGAGATATGACGTCAGTAGCGTCACAATGACGTGTTTCCTTCCAATAATGAAATCGTGTTCTCGGACACACCCTCTGAATCGCGATACAGTCATCGTCATTACGGCCCGCCTCCGGAAAGTAGTTTGCATAACTCTATGCCATATTTTACTCTTGAATCGCTTTGTTTTTATGAAGAAGCATGCATGAAATGTAAGAAAATGTTTATTTAACCAGGTGAGTTGATTATCTTGAAATAAGGCCCGTTTGTTTCGCGTAAGGACCCAATCACTCGTGCATTATTTCATGATAATCAGTTCACCTTGTTAAATAAACGGCATGTATTCTCCCAAAAATGACCAACAATGTTGCTATATGAAACTATTGAAAATACATTAATTGCTGCATAAATATTTGAAATTATTTGAAAAATGGTTTAAAAATATAAAATCTTCAGACATTGTATAATATGGTCAGTTTTAATTATTCCACAATATAGACATGGTATATTACATGTATTTATTATATGAAAGTTATACTAATATATTTTATTATAATTGGTCGGAATGCAATATATTTTAAAAATTGTTTTCAATTAACGTTTCCATAAAGGTCCAGACACAATCTATCTATAGATCTATCTTAGGCACAATAATAATTATAAAAAAAACACAACAACAACGGCAAATTAATTGCATGTACATGTATTCCCAAATTTCAATTTATTCAGTGTTTTTATTCCTCAAAATAATCATGCTATATAATATGAAATTCTAAAAATACATTGATGTAGAAATGTTTCCAATTATTGGACAAACGGTCTAAACATAGTACACAATCTCTACTATTGCATAACATATTTTATTATTCCACTATATCATAAACAAGAGGGGTGGTAATTTATTACATGCATTAGTTATATGAAATTATATAGACAAACTTTATTTACATTTGGTCGGAATCACAAAGTATTCCATCATGGAAATGTAATATGTCCATTTTGGCTTAATTATTTTCTTGTTTATGTTATTGTAAATAATGGAGAATTCTATACGCAAAGATTTATAAGCACACAGAATGAAAATCTAACACATTATACCATAGTAACTGGCATGGTAAGTGTAAAACTGTTCTATGTACGTTTATTCCTCATGCTATCATTATTGTTTGAAATATAACATATACGACTATGTACTATTGGGTCATATATCTCATGTAGAAGTAGTTGTCGTAATTCGTAACAAATAGATTAGAAAAGAAGTGCTTTTATTTTTTTATTTTAAAGTTTTAACTCACTGTAATACATTTCAGTAAATTGCTAACAATGTCGTAATCATGGGTGTTATTAGCTATCAGTATTTTTAGATATATTTCAACACTAACTCCACATAGTATGTACAGGCTGTGTGACCTAGTTGATAAGGAGCTAGTTACATGTATATTGATCATAATTTAGATCATTCTTATGCTGACATTATATCGATCATCAGGAATTTTCGATCAAGACATGTTGTCACAATCAACTAGCTAATACATGTTGTCGTTGAGGATACATATACGCCATTGAATTAAACTATTTAAAACTAGTGAAGATGGCTGAAAAGGTATATGATAAACTATACAATTGATAAACAATGTTTTGAACATTTTTACAAATCTACAAATCTAAATCAGAAATAAGTACAGCAAGTAACACAACTTAATGGTGAAAATAAAATTCGTATTTACTCAATTGAAAACGTATATATTGATGCTGAATAAAAACAAAATGATAAATGTGAAAGCAATGAAAATGGCCAAAATGACTTTTCCCAATTTGTTTTCGAATTTTCATCAAATACAACAAAAAAATATTTTATACTTTTACATGATTGTCTTCCAAATAATGAGAACAATAGTTATTCCTATACATCGATAAATGATAGGTCATAAATAATGCAATACATGTATTAAAAATATGTTTTTTAAAAGTACGTACATGTATACGACTTTTATGTCACGTAAGTTGTCCGATAAAGATACATGTAATTTTAAGGTATATGTATGTATCTGCCGACAGTATTACCCATGTACTATTCTGATCTCATTAACATTTATATGTCATATATTCTTTTTTTCCAAAGCCTGTGTCAAATGCAATTCATGAAACTAGTTAAGGCCACTATCTGATACATATACACATTCTATAATTGTCATTGCTTCAACATATGTATGCTCGATTTATAATTCAGTAAGAAATCCGGTAACCCAATGAAAGTCATTAAATAAAATAACATGATTAGTATGCTTTAGAATCTACTCTGGCTATAGAAAACATGACGTTTTATTTTATTTTAGATTTGTATGAAAATAATTAACATTCAGATCATGCAGTTATCTCCCAAGAAATATAGTGTTATTTAAATAGAAATATGCTCGTGGTCGCTCCCTTGGCCCGGTAACACTATAAATATGCCATTGAAACATTTACTGACGAATTCGCGTGGCAAATGATTTCCATATGACCTGTCAACATTTGTCTGAAGCAAGGTTATATTTTTTAACAAAATATGGTTACCTGAACAAATTCTAGAAGAAAAATAAGGGTACTAGTACATCATGCAACAGGTTAGCATGTTCCATCTTCTCGTGTGTGATATTGATGCATTCCCTCCGACTACTAACATAACAAAATTGACCGAAATATTAACTGTGATTACTTAACTTGCAAGTAGACTAAATAAATGGAAACGTTAAAACTTCAATACGAACCGCATTGTATCATCATATTTGTTACATAAATGGCAATGCCACACATAGACATACTATTTATTTTTAATTACGGCAGCAGTACTCGCGTGTGGTTCTACAAACAACAACGCTGGCGGAAATGTAGCTTTCTGATTTCAACGTGTCGAAATAAATAGACAGCAAAGAGTTAATAAGTTGATTAAATTAGTGAAAATTAGGCAATTATTATGGATAAATATGTCGGCTAAATTGCTGATAAATTTATGTACACATATCGTTATTTCACTGTAAAATACATGTATTGCAATTTGCAACGTCGGGTAGTGGACATTCCTTTTTCAGTGGGTAAATAACGGGTGGAAATATGACTTAGCGAAGTAAAATCATAGGTAGGTAGGAATCGTATTTATTTGACTACACTCCGTCCTTCTGTAAATGATACAGTACCGGCTAATAACTGGGAAACTCGATTTATTGGATTGTATATATGAATACAATATGATCCTGTACATAAATCCCGAAAAGGCCGTTGTATTGTAGTATATGAAGAAAGAACAAATTGTTGCGGTAGCAGGTTGAGGACTGTCATCATGATTGGACACTTGACCTTGTTTTATAATTATAATGCGAGAACACGAGCAACTGGCGGTCAATGGTGTAATCAACGCCGCAACATATGTCAATTTCCTCTGAAGCGAAATGTGCGACACACCGTATCTATGGTCAATGATGCTGTAATCTACGCACCTTATGCCAGCTTTCTCTGAAAAGAAATGTGCGACGCACCGTATCTATTTTGTCTCACCGGTATCAATCGTAGCTTGTTTTCGCGCAACACCGTATCATATTATGCAGTTGCTTACGGAAACTCTACACCGTAACCGGCGGTACAAACCATAACGAGATAAATCAGAAAATGCCATAAAACATGTCATATCCTGCATGTAGAGAGCTGACACTTTCCACGGATCAATTAGACTGTATTTACTCGATATCGCCACCGAAAAGGGACAATAACACGCCATAGTTATCCATAAATCGGCACTTTCATCACGCTCCCTCTATTCAAAATTCACTTACAAAAAGGTCATCTGTGCAAGCGAATTATTCAGAAAATACGTCGTCATTAGTATTGTGAGCGTGATCGTTGGACATCATATTCATTTCTGCCTCTGTACATACCAGATATGTTGCTGATAATGTCCTGTAAGCTGTAACATATTTAATTAAACTGACACTTACCGGCTGTCATTCCGCTACGCCATCTTAGCGACATGTATATACCCTGTCTGCACCGTATCATGGAAACTCTCCACCGTTCACAATACCGACAGCGGATATGTAACAGACAGATAATGAACATGAGAAACTGGAAATTACATCCCCTAAAGACGTTTCCCAGTGCCCTATCCCATTATCTGGCCGATATTTAATATAGTCCATGGACATTGCTATATACATATAACTGTATCCAGACTTGTTCACAAACATCTCTCGGTTCAGAGTAAAATAATGAACATATATCTCGTGATCACTTCCGTGAAAAACTGTGTAACAATCTGACAATCATTTTACGTCTGATCAGAGTAGATCCTGACTACCGGACGAACTCCTGCTGCCTTAACATTGTAATTTGGTAGTCCGCTGTGGTGTTGATTTATGTTCCGATGATTGAATGGCGAACAGTCTGGTCTGGGTTGGGGGTCTGTACAGTCACTGGTCGCTCAGCAAGGCGTATGTGCGTGTGTGTTGCTTTTGTTATCAGCTATTGGCAGTACGTTGTGACTTGCGTAAACATTTATTATCAAAACTTTGTATCATTAAGTCAAATTTAAAGGCTATGTGTCCCGGTTTAGGATTAAATGTGACCCAAACAGTTGGTAAAAGAACATTTTAAGGTAGATTTGTATTGGTTTTCTGAACATATATGAACATATGGGTGACCTGAATCAAAAAGTAAAAAAGATATATTATTGAGAAAAAAATAAATAAATATACTCAAGTGAACAAGTCTTGTCCCCTTTTATAATTTCATATTTTGAGATGAATTGATGGCGTATAATTATAAAATTATACACAAAAGATCGCACGGGATATCTATTTGCGTTGCCCGGGTTTTATTGAATTAATTCACCTGTAACGGCACGTGCGCCACGAAATTGACGTTTTATTGTTTTGGCATGTACGAGGTGCTCGTGCAGTATTCACTTCGATATTATTGTCCATTACTAAGCATGCAAGTCTGCCAAGTAAGAAAATCGCGAAAAAACTCTAGGTGAATACGCGCTGTATGCAGCATTTCAGACGTAACTTGATTAACGTCATACCGACGTCAGGAGAACATTTAAAAGAACGCGCAATAGGCATGTTGGATGCTGGGGCCCGACAAATTGATGTCGCACGTCATTTTGGAGTCCATCCGAAGACAATTCGACGATTGAGGGTGAAATTCCGGCGAACAGGCTCCGTCAAACACTTGCCACGCAGCGGGAGACCGTGTGTGACGTCACGACGTCAAGATCAGTACATACGAACTTCACACTTGCGTAACAGGGTGGAAAATGCTGCGTCGACGTCGAGAAGGATTTTAGGTAGAGCCGGTCGTGACGTTAGCAGAGCCACCGTCAAAAACCGGCTGAAGGATATTGGCGTCAGAGACCATACGTTGGGCCTATCCTATCACGACGGAATCGGAACAATCGCATTGTTTGGGCCATAAATCATCTGCGATGGACTCGGCGAGGCTGGAATAATGTTTTTTTCTCCGACGAATGCAGATTCAACTTGTCAACACACGACGGTAGGACGCGCGTATATCGACTCAAGAACGAACGTTACGCCGATTGTTGTGTGTTAGAGAAAGACAGGTACGCCGGTGGATCGAAGATGTTTTGGGGCGGCATAAGTTTTCACCACAAGACGCGTTTGGTGCCAATTGAAGGAAATTTGAACGCAGCCAAATACAGAGATGTTGTACTGGCGCCGGTTGTTGTTCCGTTGTTTGACGTTAACCGTAACATGATGTTTCAGCAAGACAATGTCATAAGCCACGCTAATACACAGTTCTTGGAAAGACATAACGTGAATTTTCTTAAATGGCCAGCGAGAAGTCCGGATCTAAATCCTATCGAGCATCTATGGGACAACGTCAAACGTAAATTACGTCAACGTCCACATCAGCCGAGAAACGTCAACGAACTTCAAGTGGCCGTTTTGGACGAGTGGGCCAACATTCCGCAAGGAACAATTCGCGACCTTATCGACTCTATGAGGAGACGGTGCAACGCAGTGATTCGGGCTAATGGGGAACATACACGGTACTGACTTTTGTGAATTTCGTATTTCGACGTGTTCATTTGCATATCTGATATGGCATACACGCGATTTTCATATCATAATGAATTTCATACCATTACCTTCGTTAATGAATACATTTCATATTAAAGTTGTGTTTTCTTTGTTTTCACCCACGATAAACCTACAAGCCGCAATCTAGTAGAGGGGACAAGACTTTTTCACTTGAGCTTTGCAAACGTTAGTTTTGCTAAATGTAGCATTCATATTTCCCGCGGATTCGGTCGCGATTAGCAGTTACGTGACAAACGTGTTTGACAGGCCACTACGTCATCGACTTCGTCATAGCGATTGCATTCAATTCACACATTGTTAAATTCGGTTATCTTTGCTTAATACCATGCGTATTAACGTATTGCAGTGTAACTGTCGATATGGCTATTATTATACAGAAGTGTGCAATGCTGAACATGTCTTGCAACAATGCTTTTGAAAATAGTATCAAGCGGGTAACTATGAATCGGTAAAAGGAATTATGTCACTACTGGTGGGTTTCCAGTTTAACGACGCAATCATTTTAAATTTAACATGGCATTTCCTCGACCTGGAAAGCTGACACACGAACACGATAAGGTATATCCAAAATAAAACTGTGGTGCTGGCAACGGTCCAGAACAAACTAGGTAGCGATGGTAGGCTTTTGTTATAATAATTATTATGTTAATACTACTAGACAGCTGTATGTGCCAATATGGTGGAATAGGTTCACTATTCGCTTCTTGTTGTTGTTATTGCTTAAGGTACACGGAATACCAGTGCCTAAAGTACACAAAGGACGCATTAAGCACACGAGGTTCGAAAATGAACATGTTGTCATGCCCGCTTCCTCAGGCAATAGCCGGATATAGTTGGCACATTGGCGTATATATGTGTGTTTATTAAAGTCTCATGAGTGTACATATCACAATACATTACTACATAAAACAGTAAAACAGTACATTGTCATTCTGAATAAGAATTCATAGCACATAGATGATACATGTGACACGTGTGGCAGCTGTGCCCAATGTCAAGGTCAAATTACTTTGAATTTACCTTAAATTTTTGTTTTTGTATTTAGGTTAATGTTTTTAAGAACGCTATATCTCTGAAATCGCTTCGCCAATTCACTCGAAACTTCAATGTGTGTTTATTATCATCCATATTTTCATTCTATGCCCAACCCTTGCTATGCCCAATGTCAAGGTCAAATTACTTGATTTACTATTATCAAATGCGTGCGCGACATGCGGGCCGCGGCCATCTATTTTATGTTTTAAACGGCCAAAAAGTCTATGGCTGGCGGCATTTTCATAAGTAGGGTCGGGTTACCCGCACCACAAAACTTGTTTAGCCCCCTAAGTGGCCGACAAAGGCATGTTTATGACCAGCGACAAGTTGTGAGTATATTCATACAATATTCAATGATATATCTCAACTGTTTTTGTGGTATCGGAGGTACTATCTGAGACGCAGTCACTTTAAGCCCGTCCATTATAACAATGGACTAAGCTTTGAGAAAACCGGATTTGTTACGTCACTTTTTACATACGTAGCTCCTGATCAACCGCTACACTTAGCAGTCGGATAAGACGCCGTGTTGTTGACTCCGAGGGTGTGTAGGTACGGGATGGGACTTCCAGGGTTTCGTTGGCCGCAAATGCATGCCCCTGATTTTGTCAGAGCGTCGTCTAATGTTATATCTACCATATCTATCATGTAACCAATCCTTAATAGGCTGTGGTTAATTCACGCCAGAAACATCTACTATTTAGGCCCGCTTTAACATACATTAACAAGTAACCAAGCATCTACCAGGTGGCCGTTTAACTAAACTTCGTACGACTAAAATGTTCGTAAGTGCAAAATTATGATAGTCTGTAAATTGCACATTAACAATGTTTTCTTGTAAACAATTATTGGATTTACATTTATTAAGCATATGCTGCCTATGCTCAATAAATGTAAATCCATCAATTGAAATTTCCAGATGACCCTAAATTTGCACTTACGAACATTTTAGTCGTTGGAATCAGCACTTGACACTTATAGTATGCAACGTTTCAACCTGCATCTTTGACTTGATGTTGGACGTTATATTCTTGGATATTCAGCATTATAGTTCGCCCTACTTTCTAATCCAATCGCTGGCCAGTATCGAGCTCCACTTATTTCACATATTACAATATTTAAAGGTACATGCCCACTCAGTAGCCACATACTCAGTCGAGACACACTGTTCTTTATAGGAATTAAATAAGTGTATGATTGTGTCACTATTCCCCCAGTTCTAAAAATTACGAGTGCCCGCTATACAAATATAATCAGTTAGTAATATTTATTTTACTGATAGTGACTCGCGGTGGTATCAGGGAATTTTCAAAAGTAAATAAGGTATGATATTTGTTTAATTAGTTATACTAATTAAATGCGTCACCTGAAACAATAATATTTTCGACAGATTATAAAGTATGATCATTGCACATCAAAAAATAAATACAGAGAATAAATAGTCCTTTAAGATTTTAAGGAAACACGGTTATCGCCCGTGATATCAGTATGGAAATTTACGTCTGATATAAAATGTATAATAATGCCAATCAATAGGTGGTGTAATGGTGAATGAATATTTATTTTGCCCGAAAATGTCTCAGATGATGTCTCTGATATAAAGAACATTTTGTGCCTTTAATAAGTTGCATATTATCAGATTTAATGACTACATCAATGGAACATCACTACTCTGAGACTGCATCATAAATCACTACTCTGAGACTGCATTATACATCATTACTCTGAGACTGCATTGTAAATCACTACTCTGAGACTGCATTATAAATCACTACTCTGAGACTGCATTGTAAATCACTACTCTGAGACTGCATTATAAATCACTACTCTGAGACTGCATTGTAAATCACTACTCTGAGACTGCATTGTAAATCACTACTCTGAGACTGCATTATAAATCACTACTCTGAGACTGCATTGTAAATCACTACTCTGAGACTGCATTGTAAATCACTACTCTGAGACTGCATTATAAATCACTACTCTGAGACTGCATTATAAATCACTACTCTGAGACTGCATTATAAATCGGTCGCTAACGTACGGAGCCCCACAGTGGACGTAGAATTCTTTGTTTTATTAATTCGTTCCCACGAAATAACAATTCGTTCCCTCAATTTAACCACGAAATAACAATTCGTTCCCACGAGAACGATTTGTCAATTCGTAAGAACGAATTGTTATATCGTGAGAACGAATTAAATTGAGGGAACGAATTGTCATTTCGTGGGAACGAATTTGTTAATTCGAGGGAACGAATTGTTAAATTGAGAAAACGAATTGTTATTTCGTGGAACAAATTGAGTAAGTTATACGTATGGCACGATTTACCCACCATGGACTGACGTAGGGTGGGACTGACATATATACAATACTTGGAAATACTGGGGCAGACTAAATATTATATACACACCATTCTCCGGGAATGAACAATATAATTATGTCAGTGGCGGATCCTGCGGGCCGTTGCACTAAACTTCGTACGACTAAAATGTTCGTAAGTGAAAACTTATGGTAGTCTGTAAATTTCACATTAACATTGTTTTCTTGTAAACAATTATTGGATTATATTTATATAAATGTAAATCAATCAATTTAAATTTCCAGACGATTCTAATTTTGCGCTTACGAACATTTTAGTCGTACGAAGTTTAGTGAAACGGGCCCCAGGATTTCGCCGAAGGGAAGGTGGTAGGGGGGGGGGGGCGTCCTATAAATATTATTTCAGCAGACTACAAAAAACGCTAGATATCTGAGCTTTTCTACCATCACTCACAAAATATACAATGGGCACTTTTTCGATGTGTTCAAATGTCAAACTGATGCACTGTCTATTATCAGAAGTACATCTGACACAGGTAAAAGATGTATTTACTCGCATAACAGGCAAGTAGACAGTAGTGACACTACACTCAGATAAATGCTTACACGTCACTGCAATCGATACAGTATGTATGGTAATACAGGTATATATATATATCTACAGCACGGTGTATTGTTCTTACTGTTACACAGTATTTAGTGAATTCTCATTTTAACAAAGGGTCGACAAACCCTTCATATATCAGACTTTGTATATAAATATGATGAAAACAAGGCATAGCACGCTGTTGTCTGATGTATCCCCATCATGTTGCACTGAATTTTATTCATGTGTTTGTCATATTATTAGTGGTATGTGTCAAACGCAGTAAGAGGTAAAACTGGCCGATGGCTTGTACACACAAAGATGGCCGACATGGCAACTCCATGCACTGTGCGGGATATAGAAAGAAGAAAATGTTGACATATATGTTATGCATATATCCCTTCACATTTACGAAGACATTATGCATGAATCATTGGATTATCAGGGGCCCCACGGGTCCTTAAGTTTTCGTGTTTATGTCCATTTCTCTGTTACTGTACCACCTAGAACCACCATGCTTGCTCAACTTCATAACCAACAGGTGCACACCACATACCACTATCCAACATGCGATATGTGTTTACATTTACCTATTTTCTTTCCGCGTAATCGACTTTCAAAGTTAAATTGGACAATACTCATCAGACAGAACATATGTTCAATCGTATCTTGTCCTAATACATGTATGCCAGCCTGCAATTGTATGTTGTTTCCCCATACACTGGCTTCTTTTGCCATCTTAGGCCACTGACAGTTTCACTTTCAATCGTGGTCATAATATTAATAGCCAATTATCAGTTATCCAATTGTCTATGCCTTGATGAAACCCGGACCTTCGTGGCTTTGCCTCGTCTCTTGTTAGCTCGCCTGCACGAAGTGCATAAGAGCTTATGCCATACCCCCGGCGTCGTCGGCGTCGTCGGCGTCGTCGTCCACAAACTTAACGTTGGGTAAATGTCTTATAACTTCTGTTTCCTTTCATGGAACGCCTTGTTATTTCATACATGCATTCCTCAGATGACCCTCTATCATGCTGTAGCAAATCCATGACCCACCACCTGCCCTTACCCCAAGGTCAAGGTCACAAACTTGGCACATTCATAAACTTAACGTTGGGTAAATGTCTTATAACTTCTGCTTCCCTTCATGGAACACCTTGTTATTTCATACATGCATTCCTCAGATGACCCTATATCATGCTGTAGCAAATCCATGACTCACCACCCAGCCCTTACCCCAAGGTCAAGGTCACAAACTTGGCACATTCATAAGCTTAACGTTGGGTAAATGTCTTATAACTTCTGTTTCCTTTCATGGAACGCCTTGTTATTTCATACATGCATTCCTCAGATGACCCTCTATCATGCTGTAGCAAATCCATGACCCACCACCTGCCCTTACCCCAAGGTCAAGGTCACAAACTTGGCACATTCATAAACTTAACGTTGGGTAAATGTCTTATAACTTCTGCTTCCCTTCATGGAACACCTTGTTATTTCATACATGCATTCCTCATATGACCCTATATCATGCTGTAGCAAATCCATGACTCACCACCCAGCCCTTACCCCAAGGTCAAGGTCACAAACTTGGCACATTCATAAACTTAACGTTGGGGTAAATGTCTTATAACTTGTGTTTCCTTTCATGGAACCCCTTGTTAGTTCATACATGCATTCCTCAGATGAACCTGTATCATGATGTAACAAATCCATGACCCACCACCTAGCCCTTACCCCAAGGTCAAGGTCACACACTTAGCTCTTTCATAAACTTAACGTTGGGGTAAATGTTTTATAACATCTGTTTCCTTTCATGTAACACCTTTTTATTGATGACACTCTATCATGCTGTAGCAAATCCATGACCCACCACCCAGCCCTTACCCCAAGGTCAAGGTCACAAACTTGGCACATTCATAAACTTAACGTTGGGTAAATGTCTTATAACTTATGTTTCCTTTCATGGAACACCTTGTTATTTCATACATGCCTTCCTCAGATGACCCTCTATCATGCTGTAGCAAATCCATGACCCACCACCTAGCCCTTACCCCAAGGTCAAGGTCACAAACTTAGCACATTCATAAACTTAACGTTGGGGTAAATGTATTATAACATCTGTTTCCTTTCATGGAACGCCTTGATATTTCAAGTATGCATTCATCTGATGATACTCTATCATGCTATAGCAAATCCATGACACACCGGCCATCCCTTACCCCAAGGTCAAGGTTACAAACTTAGTACATTCATAAACTTGACGTTGGGGTAAATGTCTGTTTCCTTTCATGGAACGCCTTGCTAGTTCATACATTCCTCAGATGACCCTCTATCATGCTGTAGCAAATCCACAACCCACCACCCAACCCTTACCCAAAAGTCAAGGTCACAAACTTAGCATGTTCATAAACTTACCGTTGGGGTAAATGTTGTGTAACTTCTGTTTCTTTACACTTTGAACACCTTGATATTGCATTCATGCATTCATCTGATGATACTCTAGCGTGCTATAGCAAATCCATGACCAACCGCCACCCCTTTCCCCAAGGTCACGGTCCATGACCCACCACCTAGCCCTTACCCCAAGGTCAAGGTCACAAACTTAGCCCATTCATAAACTTAACGTTGGGGTAAATGTCTTATAACATCTGTTTTCTTTCATGGAACGCCTTGATATTTCATACACGCGTTCATCTGATGATACTCTATCGTGCTATAGCAAATCCATGACCCACCGCCTACCCCTTACCCCAAGGTCAAGGTCACAAACTTGGCACATTCATAAACGTAACGTTGGTGTAAATGTCTGATAACAACTGTTTCCTTTGATGGAACGCCTTGATATTTCATACAGACATTCCTCAGATGACCCTCTATCATGCTGTAGCAAATCCACAACCCACCACCAAACCCTTACCCAAAGGTCAAGGTCACAAACTTAGCATGTTCATAAACTTTACATTGGGGTAAATGTTGTGTAACGTCTGTTTCTTTACACTTTTAACGCTTTGATATTTCATACATGCATTCATGTGATGATCCTCTATTGTGCTACAGCAAATCCATGACGCTACCCCATCCCTTTCCCCAAGATCAACATCATAAACTTAACGTTGGAGTAAATATCTTTTTATAAATAACTTCTCTTTCTTTACAGGAAACACCTTCATATTTCATACATGCATTCATCTGATGATACTCTATTGTGCTACAGCAAATCCATGACCCCCCCCCCCCCCACCCCTTTCGCCAAGGCCAAGGTCACAAACTTAGCACATTTATACATGCATTCCTCATGTGAATAGCTATCATGCTGTAGAAAATCACCAACTTAGTGTGTTCATAAACTTAACGCTGGGTTAAATTTTGTTTTCCGTCTCTTTTCAGGGAGCGCATTGATATTTCATACATGGATTCATCTTAATATGCTATATCATGCTATATAAAATCCACGACCCACATTCCACCACTGGCACTGACCTCAATGTCAAGGTCCACCGCACACCCCTTATCCCAAGGTCAAGTTATATAATATTCATGTTTTTTATACAGCTGTGACATGTTTGAATGAAGGCTGCGAGCTTCGTTGTCGTCTGACAACTCTTATTGTTTTACAGAATGAGACATAACAAATCTGGAAACCTGAACATGGAGTGGAGCCGCACCCCCCCCCCCCCCCCCCCCCCCCCCACCCCCCCCCCCCCCCCCCCCCTCCCCCCCCCCCCCCCCCCCCCCCCCCCCCCCCCCAGTCAAACTGAATATTATATGTGGCCGTGACTGGAGAAATGGGGCGTTCATACATGACACACCATTAGGTTTTATATTCATCGTTTTTAAAGAAAAGAATGACCACTTAAGACACAATAGGCTTCGGTTACAGAATATGTTGCATTGTTTTCGTTTGTCATAGGCGACACCTCCAACCACCTAAGATCCCAAACATGTGCCCGGACGATGGCAGGGCAGGGCAGGGCAGGGCAGGGCGGGGCGGGGCGGGGCGGGGGGGGCGGGGCGGGGCGGGGCGGGGCGGGGCGGGCTTTGGGGCGGGCGGGCTTTGGGGCGGCGGGTGGGAGACACCGAGAGACACCGACCGACCAACTGACACCGACACCGACCGACACCGATTGACACTGACCGACACCGATTGACACTGATAGACACTCATAGACACCGACCAACACCGACCGACACTGACTGACACCGATCGACACCGACCGACCGACCGACCGACCGACCGCGACCGACACCGACCGACCGACACCAACCGACCGACACCGACCGACCCGGACCGACCGACCGACCGACCGACACCAACAGACACCGACCAACACCGACCGACACCGACTGACACCGACCGACCGACACCGACCGACCGACCGACTGACACCGACCGTGCAAAACCAACTGACTGACACCGACATACCGATACCAACCGACCGACACCGACCGACCCGGACCGACCGACCGACCGACTGACCGACCGACCGACCGACCCGACACACACCGACACCGACTGACACCGACCAACACCGACTGACACCGACTGACACCGACCGACTGACACCGACCGTGCAAAACCAACTGACTGACACCGACATACCGACACCAACCGACCGACACCGACCGACCCGGACCTACCGACCTACCGACCGACACAGACCGACACCGACTGACACCGACCAACACCGACTGACACCGACTGACACCGACCGACCGACACCGACAGACCGACTGACACCGACCGTGCGAAACCAACTGACCGACACCGACATACCGACATACCGACATACCGACATACCGACCGACCGACCGACCGACCGACCGACCGACACTGACAAACATACACCGACGGACACCGACTGACCGACACCAACCGACAGACTGACACCGACCGACCAACACCGACCGTGCGAAACCAACAGACCGACACTGACCGACCGACCGACCGACACCGACTGATCGACCGATACCGACTGATCGACCAACACTGACCGACATCAACCGACACCGACCGACTGACAGACCGACAGACACCGACCGACACTGACCAACTGACACCACCAACTGACTGACACCAACCGACAAACAGACATACATGAACAGCATACAGACGGTTCGTTACGAGCCGGCTCATCTGGGATCTACAGTGGTTGTAAATGTTGTCGATAACTGGGCATAACGAATACTGGTAACGACATGACCTACATCACAAATAGCAATACACGGGTAACTAGCACAGGTGTGGCTATCTATATGTAAGCATATATGGTTTATATGACAGATACTTGCTAAAATATTACGTATGAAGTGAACATTTACCTGCTGTCAGTGAATTGTTTTCTCCACCTCGGCTCACATGGGGGCATCCATCTTTGTTTATTTCATAAGTTCCGACTTAAATATTTAAGTTATAACTTAAGACTGCTAGCTACCTGTCTTAGTTTTCCATCGTAAATTTCGATTGTCGTTCCTGCTAAGATGTTTTGTGAAACGGACTAAGCACGTACTCCGGACTTAAGTTATAACTTATGACAAAAGTACTTGCTTAGTTCGTTAGTGAAACGGGCCCCAGGAATGTGTCGTTCAACCCATTTCGAACAGTGTTGACCCTGATTAGATTGTGTAGTCTGATATGGCGCTACACTGGTCGCAAACTCAATAAGCCCGCTTTTGCCTTGGCGTGTCACATTACTTGGGACAGGTATTTTGATATATCTGACAAAACCAGGGGGCCGTTTCACTAAACTTCGTACGACTAAAATGTTCGTAAGTGTAAAATGATGATAGTCTGTAAATGGCACATCAACACTGTTTTCTTGTAAACAATTATTGGATTTATATTTATTGAGCATAGGTTTATGGCAGTAGATCTGTTACTATATTCGATATTTAAATATTTGTTCAATAAAAAAAATATTCATTCGATTATCGAATACATATTAACGTATTCTAACATTTATATTTGGTTTTAAAATATGTATTTGATAATCGAATGCTATATTTATTATTGGACACACATTTAATTGTAACAGATTATAATTGTGTTCGATTCGCTTTATATGTGTTTGATAATCGAACAATAATGAATTCAGTTGTATTTTATATGTTCGATTCGAATATATTTTTATTTGATTTATTGAACGTATATTAATATTTGAAATAAAAATACGTTTGATAATCGAACAAAAATGGATTAGTGTCTTTTTATAATTGTGTTCGATTCGCTTTATATGTGTTCGATTTTTTTTTTAAATGCGTTTGATAATATTTTTATATGTTCGATTCGATTGGTCGATTGGTGTAGCTGAACTCATGCGCACTGGTCGTGGGCATGCAGACGTTTCTGGTTTGAGCCTAACTGGGACAGCAGCAACAACAGGGAGAATGAGAGTATCTGTTCGGAAGAAGGGATCTTCTTCGGGAAAGGTATATTAATTGGACCGATGATGATCTCCAAAAATGACACGATCAACACTTCGCACGAAGATGAAGAAAAATGCAGAATGTCGAGAATAATTTGTAAACTCGTGTTGTTGTTGTTGATTGAGTTCAGAAGGCTTGAGTGTCAGACGTCTCGGCCCTAAACAATCTCGGCCCAGGGCCGTACGGCAACCACGGCAGCACGGCGCTGCCGTGGCATTATTTTGGCCTGTTTTACTTGTTTTTTCCCCTTCACTGAGCATTAATATTAAAGTGTGAAATCGTGGCCTATGAGTCGGGAAATCTGATTTATGATGATCGGGCATTTGAAAATTTCCTGTGTGAGGACCCCCATATCACATGTAGTCATTTTCAGGGCCGAATCCAGGGGGACGTGGGGGCTGTACGCCCCTCCCCCTGTTTTTGATGAAGCAATGATTTGTTTACTCAGATTAGAAAAGGCTATCAGTATTTTGTTCTCAAATGCCAGGAAAATGCATCTGGGGCACTTTGAGAACAAAATACTGATAGCCTTTTCTAATCTGAGTAAACAAATCATTGCTTCATCAAAAACAGGGGGAGGGGCGTACAGCCCCCACGTCCCCCTGGATTCGGCCCTGAAAATGACTACATGTCATATGGGGGTCCTCACACAGGAAATTTTCAAATGCCCGATCATCATAAATCAGATTTCCCGACTCATAGGCCACGATTTCACACTTTAATATTAATGCTCAGTGAAGGGGAAAAAAACAAGTAAAACAGGCCAAAATAATGCCACGGCAGCGCCGTGCTGCCGTGGTTGCGTACGGCCCTGGGCCGAGATTGTTTAGGGCCGAGACGTCTGACACTCAAGCCTTCTGAACTCAATCAACAACAACAACACAGAGTTTACAAATTATTCTCGACATTCTGCATTTTTTCTTCATCTTCGTGCGAAGTGTTGATCGTGTCATTTTTGGAGATCATCATCGGTCCAATTAATATACCTTTCCCGAAGAAGATCCCTTCTTCCGAACAGATACTCTCATTCTCCCTGTTGTTGCTGCTGTCCCAGTTAGGCTAAACCAGAAACGTCTGCATGCCCACGACCAGTGCGCATGCGTTCAGCTACACCAATCGACCAATCGAATCGAACATATAAAAATATTATCAAACGCATTTAAAAAAAAAATCGAACACATATAAAGCGAATCGAACACAATTATAAAAAGACACTAATCCATTTTTGTTCGATTATCAAACGTATTTTTATTTCAAATATTAATATACGTTCGATAAATCAAATAAAAATATATTCGAATCGAACATATAAAAATACAACTGAATTCATTATTGTTCGATTATCAAACACATATAAAGCGAATCGAACACAATTATAAAAATAATCTGTTACAATTAAATGTGTGTCCAATAATAAATATATGCATTCGATTATCAAATACATATTTTAAAACCAAATATAAATGTTAGAATACGTTAATATGTATTCGATAATCGAATGAATATTTTTTTTATTGAACAAATATTTAAATATCGAATATAGTAACAGATCTACTGCCATATAGGTTGCATTGAAATTTCTAGACGATCCTAAATTTGCGCTTATGAACATTTTAGTCGTAAGAAGTTTAGTGAAACGGGCCCCAGGCATTTATTTCTGGCCCGTGTAGAGTCTGGTCATTATGTACACTCATGCAGCCTGATAATATTCCACAGCGTTCCACATACAAGCCACAGTTGGTCACGGTTCGTCCGCATGTACGAGGAGATAATCCGCGATCTTTAGCGTGATCTGTCTGGGTTTCACACCCTCATGTCCATATATTGTACATGTGTTGTACAAAACTCGAAAATGCATTAAAGATGTGATAACATTGAATATTACCCACACCCACTTGAAGCCACAACAGATACGTACATTGTATTTATTTGAACCTATGCCCTGTGCACCGTTCAGGTTTAACACTGAACACAACATACCTCCTTAGCAGAGTCTGCAAACAGTGTAGATCTAGATGAGTCGGTTCGTAACGAGCGTGTCCACACAATAACAGAATATAGAGTTCTAATTGACAGACCGTAACCAAATTCGGTATACATGTTTATCACGACAAGACAAAGAAAAAATCCGATAACTTATCTCCATTGGCGGTCATTTTTCGCTCGACTATTCGAAGAATAGTTAGAGCTTATGTTGTCACCCCGGCGTCGGCGTCGCGTCGGCGTCGGCGTCACCGTCACGCCTTGGTTAAGGTTTTTAGTCAACCTTGTATATGGAATACTACAGGCCCTACACCCACCATACTTGGACAACTTCATCTCCTAGTGATGTACATCAATAACCCCTGATCTATATTTGACCTACACCTACATTTCCTCTTGAATTACTCAGTTAATTCCCCCTGGTTAAGGTTTTTAGTCAACCTTGGTTAAGCTTTTTAGTCAAGCTTGTACATGGAATATTATTGTGCATACAGACACCATACTTGCACAACCTGTTCTCATAGGGATGTACATCAATAACCCCTAATCTATATTTGACCTTGACCTACATTTCCTCTTGAATTACTTAGTTAATTCCCCTTGGTTAAGGTTTTTAGTCAACCTTGTATATGGAATACTACTGGCCCTACACCCACCATACTTTGACAACTTCATCTCCTAGTGATGTACATCAATAACCCCTGATCTATATTTGACCTTCACCTACATTTCCTCTTGAATTACTTACTTAATTCCCCTTGGTTGAGGTTTTTAGTCAACCCTTGGCCCTTAAGGTTAGTCAAGCTTGTAACATTGGAAATTTATTATCAAACATACACAAAACTGCAACAACCTGTTCTTCATAGGGGATGTACATCAATAACCCCGATCTATTAAATTTTTGACCTGAACCTACATTTTCCTCTTGAATTACTTACTTAATTCCCCTTGGTTAAGGTTTTTAGTCAAGCTTGTTTATGGAATCCTTTTTACTGCCCTAACCACCCAAACTGGGGCAACTTCACTAGTGAGGTTACATAATATCCCTGATCTATAATTTTGACCTTGATCTACATTTTCCTCTGAATTACTTAGTTAATTTCCCCTTGGGTTAAGGTTTTTAGTTCAACCTGGTTAAATTTTTTAGTCAAGCTTGTACTGAAATACTATTGTAGCATACATTGACACAATACTTGCAACAACCTGTTCTCATAGGGATGTACATCAATAACCCCGATCTATATTGACCTTGACCTATCAACCTCTGGATTACTACATTACTTTAATTACCCCTTGGATCTATAATGACTTGACCTACAATTTCCTCTTGAATTCCCCTAACCCTTTTTTATCTGGGTTAGTTAAGTCATAGGGTGTAAATAATGATCTACTGCGGCCCTACACCCACATACTGGGCAACTTCATCTCCTAGTGATGTCACAATAACATCAATATTTCCTTGATCTAATTATTGCCCCTCCATAATCCTTGATCTATTGACTTGATCTACCAAGTCCTTGAATTACTTAGTTAATTCCCCTTGGTTAAGGTTTTTAGTCAACCTTGGTTTAATAGTCAAGCTTGTACATGGAATACTATTGTGCATAGCAGACAATATACTGACACACTCAACCTTTTCTAAGGGATGTACATCAATAACCCCTGATCCATATTTGACCTTGGACCTAATTTCCTTTGAATTACTTGACCTACAATTTCCTCTTGAATTACTTACTTAATTCCCCTTGGTTAAGGTTTTAGTCAAGCTTGTAGATGGAATACTCCTGGCCCTACACCAACCATACTTGGACAACTTCATCTCGTAGTGATGTACATCAACAACCCCTGACCTATATTTGACCTTGACCTACATTTAACCTTGAATTACTTAGTTAATTCCCCTTGGTTAAGGTTTTTAGTCAACATTGGTTAAGGTTTTTACTCAAGATTGTACATGGAATACTATTGTGCATACAGACACCATATTTGGACAACCTTTTCTGATAGTGATGTACATCATTAACCCCTGATCTATATTTGACATTGACCTACATTTCCTCTTGAATTACTTAGTTAATTATCTTTGGTTAAGGTTTTTAGTCAAGCTTGTAGATGGAATACTCCTGGCCCTACACCAACCATACTTGGACAACTTCATCTCCTAGTGATGTACATCACAACCCCTGACCTATATTTGACCTTGACCTACATTTAACCTTGAATTACTTAGTTAATTCCCCTTGGTTAAGGTTTTTAGTCAACCTTGGTTAAGGTTTTTATTCAAGCTTGTAGATTGAATACTATTGTGCATACAGACACCATACTTGGATAACTTTGTCTCATACGGATGTACATCAATAACCGCTGACCTATATTTTACCTTCACCTACATTTAACCTTGAATTACTTGGTTAATGTGTATAGTCAAGCTTGTATATGGAATAGTCCTGGGCCTACATCAACCATACTTGGACAACTTCATCTCGTAGTGATGTACATCAACAACCCCTGACCTATATTTGACCTTGACCTACATTTAACCTTGAATTACTTAGTTAATTCCCCTTGGTTAAGGTTTTTAGTCAACATTGGTTAAGGTTTTTACTCAAGATTGTACATGGAATACTATTGTGCATACAGACACCATATTTGGACAACCTTTTCTGATAGTGATGTACATCATTAACCCCTGATCTATATTTGACATTGACCTACATTTCCTCTTGAATTACTTAGTTAATTATCTTTGGTTAAGGTTTTTAGTCAAGCTTGTAGATGGAATACTCCTGGCCCTACACCAACCATACTTGGACAACTTCATCTCCTAGTGATGTACATCAACAACCCCTGACCTATATTTGACCTTGACCTACATTTAACCTTGAATTACTTAGTTAATTCCCTTTGGTTAAGGTTTTTAGTCAACCTTGGTTAAGGTTTTTATTCAAGCTTGTAGATTGAATACTATTGTGCATACAGACACCATACTTGGATAACTTTGTCTCATAGGGATGTACATCAATAACCGCTGACCTATATTTTACCTTCACCTACATTTAACCTTGAATTACTTGGTTAATGTGTATAGTCAAGCTTGTATATGGAATAGTCCTGGGCCTACATCAACCATACTTGGACAACTTCATCTCCTAGTGATGTACATCAATAATCCCTGACCTATAATTTGACCTTGACCTACTTTTAATCCGTTGGAGTTACATTTCAGTTATTTCCCCTTGGTTAAGGTTGTTAGGCAAGCTTGTATATGGTATACTCCTGGGCCTACAGCAACCATTGGAAAACTTCATCTCCTAGTAATGTACATCAATAACCAATGACCTATATCTGACATTGACCTACATTTAACCTTAAATTACTTACTTAATTCCCCTTGGTTAAGGTTTTTATGCAGGCCGCATCAACCTTGTTTGTCAAGATATGTGTACATCGACAACCCTCGTAGTCGAGCTATGCTGTTCTCCTACAGCTCTTGTTAATTATCGTACTCTGTCTCATTGTCCACGCAATAACTCAAGTTCCACTCGACCGATCGTAACCAAATACAGTATGCATGTAGACCACGACATATACGTGTGTCGCGCGCAAGAAAGACAACTCTTGTCTCGCTAATTTCCGAGTTATCTCTTCATCCTTTTTCGCCAACTGATTTTGTGGCCGAATAATAACTCGAATACCCTTTAGAATCTTTGTGGCTGTGACTGGAGAAATGTGGTTTATGGGTTTTGCAACCAGTGTAGATCCAGACCAGCCTGCGCAACCGCGCAATCAGAAACTGCACGGTTCGCCATTCCAACAATTAAACACCGTCATGGTTTTATCAAGCAAGTTATTAGTTGTGTTTTTTTGTTATCAGGATCACTGGTTCCCCCACACATTCCTGAATCCCCATTTTCAGTCACAACCATAGCATCCCCATTCTCAGTCACAACCATAGTATATTTAAACTCCTAGTCCACAACCCACTTTATATTATAATTTCGTCACAACCATAGTTATATTAATCTCAGTCACAACCATATAGTTATATTATTACAGTCACAACCATAGTTACTTATTAATCTCCAGTCACAACCATTGTTATATTAATCTTCAGTCACAACCATAGTTAATATTAATCTCAGTCACAACCATAGTTTTATTTATTCTCCAGTCAAGTCAAAAACCATTGTTATATTAATTCAGTAACAAACCATAGTTATATTTAATCTCCAGTCACAACCATTAGTTATTATAATCAATCAATCCAGTCACAACCATAGTTATATTAATCTAGTCACTCCTTAGTTTTATTAATCTTCAGTCACAACCATAGTTATTATTAATCTTCCAGTCACAAACCTTAGTTTTATTAATCTTCAGTCACACCATAGTTATATTAATTCCAGTCACAACATTAGTTATATTTTAATCATAAACCAGTCAACAACCATTAGTTATATTAATCTTCAGTAACAAAAACCATGTTATATTATTTCCTCATTCTACCATAGTTATTATCTTCCAGTCACAACCATAGTTATATTAATCTTCCAGTCACCATCATTTGTGATATTAATTCTTCAGTCACAACCAGAGTTATATTAATCTCCAGTCACAACCATAGTTATATTAATCTTCAATTCACACATAGTTATATTAATCCTCCAGTCACAACCAAAGTTATATTATTCCCTGTCCACAACCATTGTTATATTAATCTCCAGTCACTAACCATAGTTATATTGAATCTCAGTTCAGCATAGTAGTTTTTATTTAATCCTTCAGTCACAACCATAGTTATATTAATCTCCAGTCACAACCATAGTTATATTAATCTCCAGTCTCAACCATAGTTATATTATTTCATCACAACCTAGTTATATTAATTCAGTCACAACCTAGTTATATTAATCTCAGTCACATTTTAATTAGTTACCATTGATCTTCATTCACAACCATAGTTATATTAATTCCAGTCACAAACCATAGGTTATATTAATCTCCAGTCACACCAATAGTAATTATTGATTCTCAGTACAACCCATAGTATTTTATTAATTCCCAGTCACAACCATAGTTATATATTCAGTCACAACCATAGTATATTAACTCCAGTCACAACCTAGTTATATTAATCTCCAGTCACAACCATAGTTATATTAATCTTCAGTCACAACCATAGTTATATTAATCTCAGTCACAACCTAGTTATATTAAATCTCCAGTCACAACCATAGTTGATATTAATCGTCCAGTCACAACATAGTTATATTAATTCTCCAGTCACAAACCATAGTTAATTAGTTTATTATATCTCAGAACAGTCACAACCATATTTTATTAATCTCCAGTCACAACCATAGTTATATTAATCTTCCAGTCAACAACCATAGTTATATTAATCTCAGTCCCAAAACCATAGTTATATTAATCTTCAGTCAACCATATATTTATTTTAATCTCATCACACCATAGTTATATTAATCTCAGTCACAACCTTAGTTAATTTTGTAACAGTCCTACAAACCATAGTTATATTATCTCAGTCACAACCAATAGCCTTTTAATTATCTCCGTCACAACCATAGTTATATTAATCTTAGTCACAACCATAGTTATATTAATCTCAGTCACAACCATAGTTATATTAATTCCCAGTCACAACCATAGTTATATTAATCTTCAGTCACAACCATAGTTATATTAATCTCCAGTCACAACCATAGTTATATTAATCTCCAGTCACAACCATAGTTATATTATCTCCAGTCAACCATCCCTATATTAATCTCCAGTCACAACCATAGTTATATTAATCTCCAGTCACAACCAATTAATCTCCAGTCACAACCATAGTTATATTAATCTCCAGTCACAACCATAGTTATATTAATCTCCAGTCACAACCATAGTTATATTAATCTTCAGTCACAACCATAGTTATATTAATCTCCAGTCACAACCATAGTTATATTAATCTCCAGTCACACCTATACCATAGTATTAATCTTCAGTCACAACAATAGTTATATTATTCAGTCACACATAGTTATATTAATCTCCAGTACAACCATAGTTATATTAATCCATCAACCATAGTTATATTAATCTCCAGTCACACCATAGTTATATTAATCAGTCACAACCATAGTATTAATCTCGTACAACCATAGTTATATTAATTCATCACAAACCTTCTAGTTATATTAATCTTCAGTCAACCAATAGTATTATTTTAATCTCCAGTCACAACCATAGTTATATTAATCTTCCAGTCACAACCATAGTTATATTCATCACAACCATGTTTATTAATTCAGTCACACCATAGTTATATTAATCTCCTAGTCACAACCATGTTATATTAATCTTCCAGTCACAACCATAGTTATAATCTTCCCAGTCACAACCCATAGTTATATTAATCTCAGTCACAACCATAGTTATATTATCTTCCAGTACAACCATAGTTATATCCCAGTCACAACCATGTTATATTAATCTCAGTCACAACCATAGTTATATTAATCTCAGTACAACCATAGTTTATATTTAATTCCAGTCAACAGTCAATAGTTATATTAATCTCCAGTCACAACCATAGTTATATTAATCTTCAGTCACAACCATAGTTATATTAATCTTCCAGTCACAACCATAGTTATATTAATCTCCAGTCACAACCATAGTTATATTAATCTCCAGTCACAACCATAGTATTATTCTCCAGTTAAACCCAGTCACAACCATAGTTATATTAATCAGTCACAACCATAGTATATTAATCATCACAACAAAGTAGTATAATTAATCTT
This sequence comes from Conchocele bisecta, assembly GCA_029237695.1. Classification (NCBI taxonomy): domain Eukaryota; kingdom Metazoa; phylum Mollusca; class Bivalvia; order Lucinida; family Thyasiridae; genus Conchocele; species Conchocele bisecta. The sequence goes on from CM055267.1 coordinate 127,870,664, forward strand.
CAGTCAACTTGTATAATTTTTCAGTCACAACCATAGTTATATTAATCTTCAGTCACAACCATAGTTATATTAATCTTCAGAGGTGGGTGGTTGGTCGGGCGAACGCGACGGCGTAAATTAATGGTATGGGTTGCTCCTAATATGAATCATGATTTTCCTGGTGTGGCCCTCAGGTACGTTTTTATCTTTGGCTCTTTTGTTACCTGGGAGTTGAATTGGGTTATTGCCAATTATAAAAGTAGTAAGATTATTACTGATCATGCTGCTTTGAGCCATGTAAACACACTCATGCCGCCATTAAAATGACCTTGACATTTGTACCCGTCACATTTTTGCGGAAACATTTAGCTATTCTTTTGCGTCAAAACGTTTTTACAAGTTTCTTCATTATAATAAAACTTTAATATCACTTGACGTATTGCTTCAGTATTACCTTAACCTTTTGTACTTTCACATTTTGCGGAAACACGTAGACCGCTTGCGGTCGGCGTGATATAGTCGCCGCTTTTGCCGTGCGTCTGTACGCCCGGCATTTGCGTTAAAGGTACATGCCCAACCAGCAGGTTACACTGTACTACTACTTTTCATTTTCTGTCATGCCTTATATGAGCCATTTGTCTACCCACTAACGAGTTATTTTTAATTACGGCGCGTGTTAATTGGTGTTAAATCGCATTTTATATGCCGCGACCAGAAAGGGTATTTTCCGACCTCGTGTTATTTCTACCAATACGCGTCACGTGACACGGTCAATCATATCACATCTTTGACATGCGCAGTGAAGTATCGGAAGTTGAGAAGAAAAATCTCTGTTCGAGTCCAAATCTAAATCTCCACGTAACTCTTTCCATTTGGTGATCTGGTCGCCAATATTAACCACTCTCTCTCTCTCTGTACTGCCTGTCCCTCAGACATTTCGCCTTTGTTTTGGCCGACGCCATTTCATACAATTTCCGTCCTGGACGTTTCGACATGTTGATATTCTTGTTTACATATTGAGAAGCCTACTGGCGCGCGTAGTATACTGCGCATGCGCACCGCAAGCCGTGATGTGAAAGTCGTCGTCCCCGCACATTATCAAAATAGACTGTTACCGCCGCGCGTCGCTAACAGTAAATTGATAATTAATAAATGATTATATTTATAGCGGGCACTCGTAATTTTTAGAACTGGTGGAATAGTGACATAATTATATACACTTATTTAATTCCTATAAAGAACATTTTGTGCCTACTGCGTGGGCATGTACCTTTAATGTTTTTCAAGTACCAAATATCTCCACAGCCCTAAGTTTGATTTACATGAAACTTCACATACCTCTTTATTATCATCCACATTTTCATTCTATAGCCCACACATGCGGCGCCCACGGTCAAATTACTTTGAAATTTGCGTTAAATTTTTTTTTGTAAAATCTACGTTACATTACAATTGTTCAGTATATATTATATCCACACCCCTAAGTCTTATTGACTTGAAACTTCACATACCCCTTTATAATGTGACACGCCAAGGCAAACGCGGGCTTATTGAGTTTCTTTCTATAGCCAACACATCCCTAATGTCGAGTTCAAATTACTTAGAAATTTGCATTAAAGTTTCTTGAAAATTTCGTTTCAGGTCTTTGTTTTATTAAATCTAATTACAATTAAAGTTTTTAAGTATCCAATACCTTCACAACCCTATCTTTGTATAGGTCACCCATGCAGCCCCATGCCCAAGGTCAATGTTAAATTACTTCGAAATTCGCGTAAATTTATTTTTGTAAAATCTGTGTTAAATTGTTTAAGTACCTAATATCTCCACCACCCAAAGTCCAATTGACTTGAAACTTCGCATACGTCATTATCATTATCCATATTTTCATCCTATAGCCCAGCCATATGGCCCCATGCCCAATGTCAATGTCAAATTAATTAGAAATTTGCGTTAAAGGTTTTTTAAATCTGCGTTAAAGTTTTTAACCACTGAATACGTCTTTATCACCATCCATGTTTTCATTCTAAAGCCCACCATGCAGCCCCCATGCCCAAGGTCAAATACATCGGCGGGCGTGATATGCTGGCCGCGGCCATTTAGTTTGCGTCAAAAAGTTTGTTCAAATTTCTTCATCATGATATAACTTTAATATAACTTGACGGATTGCTTCACTATTTTGGACACTTGATATATGTGAGCTTTCGTAACACCCGCATGCCGCCATTAGCATGACCTTGACCTTTTTTACCTTCATATTTGTTGTGGAAACACTTAGCCATTTTTTTTTCGTCAAAAAGTTTGTACAATGTGAAATGATCATACTATGCCAATTTAGTAGAATAAATAATCGATTCTAGCCACTATTTTAAATTTAATTTAAATAAAATTATATAACATGTAGTTACCATCGATTGCAGAACAAACAGTCGTTCACAATGCTAGGTATTATTCAGCAGTATAAGCAGTATACAGTATAGCATTACAATCAATATATATTACAGCTATACAGTATAGCATTATAATCAATATATATTACAGCTATACAGTAGCTATGTATATCAGTATATATATATACAGCTATACAGTATAGTATATAAAGTATATATATACAGCTATACAGTATAGCATTATAATCAGTATATATATATACAGCTATACAGTATAGCATTATAATCAGTATATATATATACAGCTATACAGTATAGCATTATAATCAGTATATATATATACAGCTATACAGTATAGCATTATAAGCAGTACATATATATACAGCTATACAGTATAGCATTATAAGCAGTACATATATATACAGCTATACAGTATAGCATTATAATCAGTATATATATATACAGCTATACAGTATAGCATTATAATCAGTATACATTATAGCATTATAAGCAGTATATATATATACAGCTATACAGTATAGCATTATAAGCAGTATATATATATGACAGCTATACAGTATAGCATTATAATCAGTATACATTATAGCTTTATAATCAGTATATATATATACAGCTATACAGTATAGCATTACAATCAATATATTGTAACCAACACCCCTGCCCTGGTTGGCGGCACGGTAGCGTTATTACTGTTTATCTGAATGTCAAGTTATTAACAACAATCGTCTGAACTCGTACTTATTTATTAATGCAAGAGCCCCGTGTCAGGATGGCTCAAATGAACTTAACTAATAATACTATATGACAGAGTACTAAGTTACTCAGCGTGACGGGAATTAACTAGTTACCTGAGTCGACAATAGGTCACTAGCGTTTACTGACAATATGAGTGGGTCAGTCGACTGACAAGTTAATTAATGAGTAGCGCAGCTCGCCTCCTTTATATAGATGAGATGCGAGCAGCAGCCGTGCGAGCCCCAATCGAATTTCCCGCTGCAAATAATTCCAACCAATCACAGCACAGAAAATCAGAGACGCAAGGGAAAATGTCGGCCATATTGGATACGCAAAATAACAAGTAGAAATCCAGCACACAAACGTGTCATCTAGAATAATGACAAGTTTGGTCTGTGCGGGCACTACAAGAGCAGATAGCGACAGTGTAGATCTTCGCAATGACATAATATTCGGTGGTTGAAAGGATTTACTGGAGGCTGCTCGCACGGCTAAAGGTAGGCAAGTTTACATGAAGTTGGGCAATTTACACTAACGCGCTCGCTAAACTTGGTTATACTGCTATGAATACCACTATTCCTTGCGCGAGCGGGTACTTTCTAGGGACTATAATGAATAGTGAATAAGATTATGCCGATCCTGGTCAGGCAAGAGTGTAGGCTGAGTTTAAATGTGATAAGAAATAGCAGTCACCTGCAGTGTGAATCGAGGGGTCACGACCTTGATACCAGTACCCGACAATGACCAATAGTCGGCAACTGTCAATGAACAGTCACTGCCTAAAGGTCCTGGAGAGTCTCCAGGGTGGCATAAGATGCACAGTAATCCATCCAAATGTATTTCAGGATTACATGTGTATCATGACAGGCACTCTGGGGCTTTGTAACTCAGATCAGGGGCACTCAATCCGACCAGGATGACCGAATCTTGTAGTGGAACCGGAGTTTCACTACAATATATTACAGCTATACAGTATAGCATTATAAGCAGTATATATATATACAGCTATACAGTATAGCATTATAATCAGTATATATATATACAGCTATACAGTATAGCATTATAATCAGTATACATTATAGCTTTATAAGCAGTATATATATATACAGCTATACAGTATAGCATTATAAGCAGTATACATTATAGCTTTATAATCAGTATATATATATACAGCTATACAGTATAGCATTATAATCAGTATACATTATAGCTTTATAATCAGTATATATATATACATAGAATATACAGTATAGCTTATAATCATGATATATATAGCTTATACAGTGTATATATACAGCTATACAGATAGCAATAACATAATATATATACAGCTATACATATAGCATTATAATCAGTATATATATACAGCTATACAGTATAGCATTATAATCAGTATATATATATACAGCTATACAGTATAGCATTATAATCAGTATATATATATACAGCTATACAGTATAGCATTATAATCAGTATATATATATACAGCTATACAGTATAGATAACATATACTTATAGCATTATAATCAGTATATATACAGCTATACAGTATAGCATAAACAGTATATATATACAGCTATCAGTATAGCATTATAATCAATATATATATACTAGCTAATACAGTATAGCATTATAAGCAGTGTATATATATACAGCTATACAGTATAGCATTATAATCATTATATATATATACAGCTATACAGTATAGCATTACAATCAATATATATTACAGCTATACAGTATAGCAATTATAATCATATATATACAGCTATACAGTAGCATTACAATCAATATATATATACAGCTATACAGTATAGCATTATAATCAGTATATATATATACAGCTATACAGTATAGCATTACAATCAATATATATTACAGCTATACAGTATAGCATTATAATCAGTATATATATATACAGCTATACAGTATAGCATTACAATCAATATATATTACAGCTATACAGTATAGCATTATAAGCATATATATATACAGCTATACAGTATAGCATTACAATCAATATATATTACAGCTATACAGTATAGCATTATAATCAGTATATATATATACAGCTATACAGTATAGCATTATAAGCAGTATATATATACAGCTATACAGTATAGCATTATAATCAGTATATATATACAGCTATACAGTATAGCATTATAAGCAGTATATATATATACAGCTATACAGTATAGCATTATAATCAGTATATATATATACAGCTATACAGTATAGCATTACAATCAATATATATTACAGCTATACAGTATAGCATTATAATCAGTATATATATATACAGCTATACAGTATAGCATTACAATCAATATATATTACAGCTATACAGTATAGCATTATAATCAGTATATATATATACAGCTATACAGTATAGCATTACAATCAATATATATTACAGCTATACAGTATAGCATTATAATCATATATATATATATATATATATACACTATACATATAGCATATAGCATTATAATCAGTATATATATACAGCTATACAGTATAGCATTATAATCATATATATATATACAGCTATACAGTATACTTTATAAGCATATATATATACAGCTATACATATAGCATTATATCAGTATACATTATAGCTATAAAGCAGTATATATATACAGCTATACAGTATAGCATATAAGCAGTATACATATAGCTTTATAATCATAATATATATACAGCTATACAGTATAGCATTATAATCATATACATTATAGCTTTATATCAGTATATATACATCTATACAGTATAATAAACAGTATACATAGCTAATCAGTAGATATATATACAGCTATACATATAGCATAATCAATATATATACAGCTATACAGTATACATTATAGCAGTATACATATAGCTTATAATCAGTATATATATACAGCTATACAGTATAGCATTATAATCAGTATACATTATAGCTTTATAATCAGTATATATATATACAGCTATACAGTATAGCATTATAAGCAGTATACATTATAGCTTTATAATCAGTATATATATATACAGCTATACAGTATAGCATTATAATCAGTATATATATATACAGCTATACAGTATAGCATTATAATCATTATATATATATACAGCTATACAGTATAGCATTATAATCATATATATATACAGCTATACAGTATGCTTATAATCAGTATATATATATACAGCTATAGTATAGCATTATAAGCATATATATGTATACAGCTACAGTATAGCATTATAATCAGTATATATATACACTATACAGTATAGCATATAGCAGTATACATATAGCATTATAAATCATATATATATACAGCTATACAGATAGCATAACATATATATATATACAGCTATACAGTATAGCATTATAATCAGTATATATACAGCTATACAGATATATAGCAGTATATATATACAGTATACATTATGCTTATAATCATTATATATATATACAGCTATACAGTATAGCATAACATATATATATACAGCTATCAGTATAGCATTATAATCAGTATATATATATACAAAAATATACAGTATAGCATACATATATATATACAGCTATACAGTATAGCTTATAATCAGTATATATATAACAGCTATACAGTAGCATTACAATCATATATACAGCTATACAGTATAGCATTATAATCAGTAAATATATATACACATACAGATAGCATATACAGCTATACAATAGCATAATCAGTATATATATACAGCTATACAGTATAGCTATATAGCAGTAATATATATATAACAGCTATACAGATAAGCATTATAATCAGTATATATATACAGCTATACCAGTATAGCATTATAAGCATATATATATAACGCTACAGTATAGCATATATCAGTTATGATATATATACAGCTATACAGTATATAATCATAATATATATACAGCATACAGTATAGCATATAGCATATATATATACAGTATAGCATTACAATCATATTATATACAGCTTATAACAGTATGCATTAGTATATATATATACAGCTATACATAGCATAAATCAGTATATATATACAGCTATACAGTACATTATAATCAGTATATATATACAGCTATACAGTATACATATAGCAGTATATATATATACATCTATTACAGTATAGCATTAAGCAAGTATATATATATACAGCTATACAGTATAGCATTCTTCAATAGTATAATATACAGCTAAACAGTATAGCATATATCAGTAATATATATACAGCTATACAGTAGCATTAATCAGATATTATGATTATAACAGCTACATAGTAGCATTATAGCATATATATATACAGCTAGTACAGTAAGCATTACAATCAAATAAATTACAGCTATACAGTATAGCATTAAAAATCAGTATATATATATTCCAAGCTATACAGTATTAGCATAATAAGCAGTATATATATAAACAAAGCTATACAGTATAGCATTATAATCATATATTTTAGTATACAGCTACTAAACAGTATAGCAATTAATAAGCAGTAATATATTAATACAGCTATACAGTATAGCATTATAATCAAGAATATATAATACAGCTAATTACAGTAATACATTACAATACAATATATATTACAGTCTATACAAAGTAATAGCATTATAATCAGTATATATATAATATTTAACAGCTATAAAGTATAAGCAATACAAAATCAAAAAATAATATTACAGCTATACAGTATTAGCATTAATAAACATATATATATATACAGCTATACAGTAAAGCATTACAATCAATATATATTACAGCTATACATAATACATTATAATTCAAGTATATATATATATATATATAATAACAGCTATACAGTATCAGCAATAAAGCATTAATAATCAAGTATATATAAATACACTATACATATAGCGTATAATCCAAGTATATATATTATACAGCTATACAGTTATAAGCTATTAGTAATCATATATATAATAAACAGCTATAATCATATAGCATTATAATCAGATAACTTATAAAGCTTATAAAGCAGTATATATATAATAACAGCTATACCGTATAGCCTTATAAGCAGTATTACATTAATTACTTTATAATTCAGTATATATATATAACAGCAATACAGTAATAAAGCATTATTAATCAAGTATACAATTATACTTATAATTCAGTAATATATAATATACTCTATAACAGTTTAAAGCATTATTACAGTAATACATATTAGCATTATAATCAGTGAATATAATACAGCTATAACAGTATAGCATTAACCATTCAATATAATATTATATTAACAGCTAATACAGTATAGCAAATTTATAAGCATATATATATATTACACTAATACAGTATAGCCTTATAATCATATAAATATATATACAGCCTATACAGTATAGCATTTATAATCATATACATTAATTAGCTTTAATAACAAGTATATATAATACAGCTAAATACAGTATAGCCATAATATGGCAGTCTACATTATAGCTTTATAAAATCAGTATATATATATTAAAAATACAGCTATACAGTATAGAATTATAATCAGTATATACATTATTCAAGCTCAAAAGTATAGCATTATAATCAGATATTTATATACACTATACAGTATAGCCATTATAAAATTCAGTAAATTATATACAGCTTATACAGTATTGCATTAATAATCAGTATATATATATACAGCTATTACTATAATAGCATTAAATAATTCAGTATATATGTATAACAGCTATACCAGTAGAAAGCATTATAATCAGTATATATATATACAGCAATAACAGTAAAGCTTAAAACTTATACTATATAGCATTATAAGGCATATATAATAAATTACACTAATACAAGTATACAAATTTAAACAGTATATATATATACACTATAGCAGTAATAGCATAATAATCATTATATATATATTACAGCTAATACAGTAACATTATAAGGCAGTGTAATATATATACAAGCTTTTATTTACAGTATAGCATTATAAACATTATATATATATACGCTTATTAAGCAGTATAGCATTACAATCAATAATATATTTACAGCCTATAAACAGTATAGCATTATAATCAGTATATATAAATAAACAGCTATACAGTATAGCCATACAATCAATATAAATTTACAGCTAAGACAGTTATAAGCATTATAATCAGTATATATAATATAACTGCTATACAGTAACATTACAACAATACACACAATTAACAGCTATACAGTAATATTCATTAAAATCAGTATATATATATACAGGCTATACAGTATAGCATTAACAATCAATAATAATTACAGCTAATTAACCAAGTATAGCATTATAATCAGTATATATATATACAGCTATACAATAATAGCATTATAAGCAAGGTATATATAATAACAGCCTATACATTATAGCATTATAATCAGTATATATATTTACAAAGCTAATACAGTAAATTAGCATTATAAGCAGTATATTTATAACAGCTATACAGTATAGGCATTATAATCATATATATATATACAGCTTATAAACGTATAGCATTATAATCAGCTATATAATAATACAGCTATACAGTTATAGCATTATAAGCAGTATAAATATATACAGCTATACCAGTATTAGCATTATAATCATTATATATATAATACATCTAAATACAGTAAATAGGCATTATAAACAGTATATTATTATACAGCTATACAGTTATAGCAATTACAATCATATATATAAATATAACAGCTATACAGTAATAGCATTATAAGCCAGTATAAATATTATACAGCAATACAATAATAGCAATTATAATCATATCTATATATAAATACAGCTATACAGTATAGCATTTATAATCAGTATAATTATATACATCATCAAGTTATACATTATAATCCAGTATATATATATACAGCATACAGTTATAGCATTACAATCAGTCATATATAGATACGCTATAAACAGTATTAGCATTATAAGCATATATAAATAATACAGCTATTACAGTAATTGCATTATAATCAATATATATATACAGCTATACAGTATAGCATTAATAATCAGTATACATTATAGCTTTTTATAATCATATATAATAATAACAGCTATACATATAACATTATAAGCAAGTCTACCATTATAGCTTTAAATCATATATATAAAATAAACAGCTATACAGTAATACATTATTAATTCAGTATATATAAAATATACAGCTCTAAAACAGTATAGCATTAAATCATATATTAAATAATACAGCTATACGTATTTAGGCATTATAATCTGTATATATATTTATTAAAGCTATACACAGTATTGCATTATAAATCATATATATATATACAGCTATACATAATAAAAGCATTATAAATCAGCATTATAATGAATACAGCTATACAGTTATAGCATTAATAATCAGTATATATATTAACAGCTATACAGTATAGCATTAAAAACCCAGTATACATTATTAGCATTATAATTCAGAAATATTGATAACAGCTATACGTATAGCAAATTTACACAGTATATATATATACAGCTATACAGTATAAGCATTTATAATCAGTATATATATAAATACACTATAAACAGTATAGCATATAACAGTGTATATATATACAGCATACAGTATAGCATTAAAATCATTATAATATAAATACAGCCTATACAGTTATAGCATTACAAATCAATATATTTATTACAAGCTATTCAGTATACATAATAATCATTTATAATATATACAGCTATAACAGTATAGCATTACAATCAATATATTATACAAGCTATTCAGTATAGCTTATAATCAGTATAATATTATACGCTATACAGTTTATAGCAATTAACAATCAATATAAATATTAAACAGCTATACAGTATAGCATTATTAATCAAGTATAACTAAGCTACAGCTAAACAGTATTGCATTACAAGCAATAATAATACAGCTATACAAGTCTAGCATTATAATCAATATATATATAACAGCAATACAGTATAGCAATATAAGCAGTATATATATATACAAGCTATACATTATAGCATATAATCATATAAATAAATATTCAGCTTTTAATACATATAGCATTATAAGCAGTATAATATAAATACAGCTATACAGTATAACGCATTATTAATCAAGTTAAACAATATATATTTACAGCTATACAGTAATAAGCATTATAATCAGTATATATAATACAGCTATAACAGTAAAGCATTATAAGCCTATATATATAAACAGCTATACATATAAGCAATTATACAATCCAGTAATATATATATACAGCTATACAGTATATGCATTATAATCAGTAATATATATACAAGTATACATATAGCATTATAATCCGTATAATATATTTCCATCATTACAAGCAATTACAATTACAATCGTAATACATAAATACAGCAAATACAGTATAGCATTATAACTCAGTATAATATACAAATATACAGCTATACAGTATATCTTTATAATCTGTATATATATATACAAGCTATACGAGTATAGCATTATAAGCAGTATACATATAGCTTTATAATCAGTATATATATATACAGCTAACAGTAATAGCATGACAATCAATATATATTTACACTATACATATAGCATTATAATCAGTATATATATATACAGGCTATACAGTATAGCAATTTTAGATGCATTAATATATATATACAGCTATACATTATAGCATTATAGTCTTTATATCTATTATACAAGCTATACATTAATAAAAAGCATTATAAGCAAGTATACATAAATTTAGCATTAAAATCAGTATATAAATATACACGCTTATACAGTAATAGCATATAACAGTAATATATTATATACAGCTAAAACAGTATAGCAATTATTAAGCAGTATATATATATTACAGCTATAAACAAGCTTTATTACAGTATAACATTATAATTCATATATATATTATTACAGCAATACTGTTATAGCATTATAATCAGTTAAATAATAATAAAATACGCTATACAGTATACATTATAAATCCGTATATATATTACAGCTATACAGTAAAGCAGTTACAAACAATATATAATTACAACCGCTAATACAAGTATAGCATTATAATCAGTAATATATATTATACAAGCTATACAGTATAGCATTACAATCTATATATATATAAACAAGCTATTACAGTAAATAGCATTTATTTAACTTATAAAAAAAAAAAAAAAAAAAAAAATTAAAAAAAAAAATAAAATAAATACAGCTATACAGTATAGCATTATTAACCAGTATATAATAATACAACTATAACAGTATTATCATTATAATCAAGAATATATATATATACAGCTATACATAATAAGCATTATAATCAGTATAATAATAATATACAGCTATACAGTAAGCATTAATAACCAGTATATATAAACAACTATACAAGTATAAGCAATTAAAATCAAGTATATATATAAATACAGCTTTACAGTTATGCATTATATAATCAGTGTATATAATATACAGCTATTACAGTATAGCATTATAATCATATATATATATAATACAACTATACAGTATAGCATTATTAATCCTTAGATATTAAATACAGCTATACAGAATAGCATTATATACCAGTAAATATATAAACAGCTATAAACAGTAATAGCATTATAATCATAAATATATATACAACTATACCGTATAGCCATTAATAACCAGTATATATAATACACTATTACAGTATAGCTTATAAACCCAGTATATATTGATACAGCTATAAACATTAAAGCAATTATAATCGTATAATTAAAACAGCTAATACCGTATAGCATTATAATCATATATATATAAAATACAGCTGTACCAGTATAAGCATTTATAAGCAGTATAATATATTTATAGAAGCTATACAGTATAGCATTATAACCAGTATAATAAATATACAGCTATAAACAGTATAGAATTAAAATCAGTATATATATACATAGCTTATACAAAGTTCAGCATTATAATCAGTATACATATTACTTTATGAATCAGATATATATAACAGCTAATACAGTATAGCATTATAAGCTGTATACATTATAGCTTATAAGGCAGTAAAATAATATACAGGCTTAATATTCAGTATAGCATTTAAGCAGTATAACATTAATTAGCTTTAAAATCAGTATATTATAAAAATATACAGCTATACAGTATAGCATTAATAATCAAACAGTTATAATATATATTACAGCTAATAACAGTAATAGCTTTTATAATCATATATATATATTACAGCTAATACAGTATAGCATTATAATCAGTATACATTATAGCTTTATAAGCAGTATATATATTATACAGCTTATACTGTAATAGCATTATAAGCAGTATACATTATTAGCTTTATAATCATGTATATAATATATTACAGCTAACAGTATAGCATTATAATTCATATACATTATAGCTTTATAATCAGTATATATATATACATCTTATAACAAGTAAAGCATTAAATAAGCAGTAAAATAAACATTATAGCCGTTATAATCAGTGTATTTATAAAATACAGCTATTACAGTATAGCATTTACAATCAATAATTTATATTACAGCTATACAGATAAAGCATTATAGCATATTAATATTTACAGCAATACCAGTATATCATTAAATCAGTAAATATATATATTACAGCTAATACAGGAATTAGCATTAACAATCAGTATATATATATACACTATACAGTATAGCATTAAATTAAAGCAAGTATATAAATATACACTATACAGTATAGCATTATACCATAAATATATATACAGCATATACAGTTATAGCATTATAATCAGTATAATATATAACATCTATAATACAGTATAAAGCATTATAATCAGTATATATATAATACAGCTATAACCAATATAGCATTACAAATCAGTATATATAATATTACAGCTATACAGTATAAAAGCAAAATTAAAATACAGTATATTAGTTATAACAGCTATACAGTATAAAGCATTAAAATCAGTATATATATATACAGCTATACAGTATAAGCAATATAAATCATTATACATTATAAGCCTTATAATCAGTATATATATAATACAGCTATCATTAAAGCCAGTTATAAGTCAGTCTACATTATACTTTATTAAAATCAGTATATATTATATATACGCTATAACAGTATATATTATACTCAGTAAATATATAATAACAGCTCTACGTTATAGCATTATTAATTCAGGTAATAATATAATACAGCTATACCAGTAAATAGCATTAATAATCAGTATATTAAATATATACACTAATACAGTATTGCATTATTTTAAATCAGTATAAATATATACAGCTTATACAATTATAGCATTATAATCAGTATATATTTATACCAGCTATACAGTTAAAATAAGCATTAATAATCCAGTAATATATATAGTACAGCCTATTATACAGTATACATTATAAGCAGTTATAACATATAGCATTATAATCAGTATAATATTGTATAGCAGCTATCACAGTATAGGCAAATTTAAACAGTATATATATATTACAGCTTAATACATAATAGCATTATAATCATTATATATAATATACAGCTATAAACAGAATAGCATTATAAAGCAGTGTATATATATACAGCTATACAGTATTAGCATTAAAATCATTATATATAAATAATACAGCTATACAGTATAGCTAATACAATCATATATATTACAGCTATACAGTATAGCATTATAATCAGATAATTAAAATAAAACAGTCTATACAGTTTATTAGCATTAACAAAATCAATATATTATTACAAGCTATACAGTAATAGCATTATAATCAGAATAGTATATATAACAGCTATACAGATAGCTTTATAACAAGTATATATATAGATATATATACAGCTATACAGTAATAGCAATATAGCATTATAATCAGTATAATATATACACTATAACAGTATAGCATTATAATCAGTATATATATATAACAGCTATACGTATGCATTATAATCAGTAAATATATATACAGCTATACTGTATAGCATTATAGCAGTATATATATATACAAGAGCTATACAGTATAGCATTATAATCAGTATACATTATAGCTTTATAGCAGTATATATAAATAACCAGCCTATACAGTATAGCATTATAAGCATGTATAACATTATAGCTTTATACATCAGTATATATATATACAGCATAACAGCGAATAGCATTATAATCAGTATATATATATACAAGCTTATACATATAGCTTTATAATCAGTATATATATTAATACAGCTATACAGTATTTAGCATTAATTAACAGTATACATTATAGCTTTATAGAGCATATATATTATATACAGCTATACAGTATAGCATTATAAGAGTATACATATAGCTTTATTAATCAAGTATATAATATATACAGCTATACAAGTTATAGCATTAATAATCAGTTTATCTAATAGCTTTATACAGTATATATATATACAACTAATACATATAGCATTATAAGGCCCAGTATACCTTATAGCTTTATAATCAGTGTAAATATATATAAACACTATACCAGTATAGCATTACAATCAATATATATTTAACAGCTATACAGTATTAGCAATTAATAATCAGTATATAATATATAACAGCTATTACAGTAATAGCATTATAATCCAGTATATATATATAACAGCAATACAGTATAGCATTACAATCAGTATATAAAATTACAGCTATACAGTATAGGCATTATAAGCAGTAATAAATATATACAAGCTATACAGTATAGCATAATTTTAATTCAGTATATATATATACCAGCTATACAGTAAAGCATTAGAATCAAGTTATATATATATACAGCTATTACAAGTAAAGCATTACAATCAGTATAAATTATATTACAGCTTATACAGTATCAGCATTATAGCAGTATATATACTATACAGCTATACATTATAAAGCATTATAATCAGTATACATATAGCTTTATAAAGTATATATTTTTAATACAGCTATACAGTATAGCATTATAAGCATCTACATTATAGCTTTAAATCAGAATATATATATATACAGCTAACAGTATTAGTATATAAATCCAGTTATATATATTATACAAGCTCTACAGTATAGCATTATAATCAGTATAATATAATATCCAGCTATACATATAAGCATTAAATCAGTAATATATATATACAGCTTATACAGTATTCATTATAATCAAGTATATATTATATAACAACAATTACAATAATAGCATTATAATCAGTATTTATGTATACAGCTATACAGTATAGGCCATTATAATTCAGTAATATTTAATATACAGCTATTACAGTATTAGCATTATTAAGCAGTAATTACATTAAGCATTATCAATCAGTATAATTTATACAGCTAATAACAGTATAAGCAAATTTAAAACATATATATACTATACAGCTATACAGTATCGCATTATAATCAGTATATTATAATACAGCTTATACAGTATAGCATTATAAGCAGTGTCTATATATACAGCTCTACAGTAATAGCATTAATCATTAATATATATATTACAGCTAATAACAGTATACCTTACAATCAATATAATAATTTTACAGCTATACAGTATAGCATTAAAATCAGTATTATATATAATCAGCAATACAGTATACATTACAATCAATATATATTACACTATTTACAGTATAAGCATTATAATCAAGTATATTATATATTACAGCTATACAGTATAGCATTACAATCATATATTATTACCAAGCTAAAACATAATAGCATATAATCATATATATATATACAGCTATACAGTATTTAAGCATTATAAGCAGTATATATATATTACAGCTATATATTATTAGCATATAATCAGTATATATATATAACCGCTATACAGTATAGCATTATAAAGCATATATATATTACAGCTATACAGTATAGCATTATAATCAGTATAATATATATACAGCTAATACAGTATAGCAATATAATCAGTATAATTATAAATACAGCTATTACAGTATAGCATTTATAAGCAGTATAATATATACAGCTTATACAGTATCAGCATTATTAAAATCAGTATATATAAATACAGCTATACAGATAGCATTATAATACAGTATATATATAATTACAGCTAATTACAGTATAGCTTTACAATCATATATATATATACAGCTATACAGTATAGCATTATAATCAGTATAATATATACAGCTATACATATTAGCATTATAATCAGTATATATATTAATACAGCAATAACAGTATAAGCATTACAATCATTATATATATAATACAGCTATACAGTATAGCATTATAACAGTATAATATATTACAAGCTTTATAACAGTATAGCTTATAATCAGTATATAATATACAAGCTATACTTTATAGGCATTATAATCAGTAACATTCTACTTATAATCAGTAATATATTTATACAGCAATACAGTATAGCATTATAAGCAGTCTACATTATAGCATTATTTAATCCAGTATAAATATAAGATACAGCGATACCATATAGTTAGTAAATAAATCATATATATATATTATCAAGCTCTACTACAGTATAGCATTATCATCATAATATATATATTAACCCAGCTATACAGTATAGCATCATAATTCAGTATATATAATACACTATTACAGTAATTCGCATTAGAATCAGTATATAATATACAGCTATACAATATACATTAAAATCAGTTTATTGTATACCACATACAGTTATAGCATTATAATCAGTATATATTATAATACAGCTATTACAGTATAGCATTATAAGCAGTATACATTATAGCATTATAATCAGTAATATATTTATACAGCTTATAAAACCAGTATAAGCAAATTTTAAACAGTATATATAATACAGCTATACAGTAAGCATTATAATCATATATAATTTACAAGCTATAAAGTATTAGCAAAATTAAGCAGTGTATTAATATATAAACAAGCTATAACAGTATAGCAATTTATAATCATTATATATATATATCTACAGCTATTACAGATAAGCATTACAATCAATATATATTACAAGCTATACAGTATAGCATTATAATCAGTATAATATATACGGCTTAATAACAGATAGCATTACAATCCATATATATTTACAAGCTATTACAGTATAGCATTTAATAAAAGAACAGTTAATATATATTACAGCTAATTACATATAAGCATTACATCTAATATATAAACAAAGCTATATCAGTATGAGGCATTATAACAGTATATATAAATACAGCTATAACAGTATAGCATTATTATTTGCAGTATATATAAAACCAGCTATACATATAAGCATATAATCAGTATATAATAGACAGCTATACATTATAGCATTATAAGCAGTAATATATATAACAGCTATACAGTAAGCATTATAATCAGTATATATATATACAGCTATACAGTTATAACATTATAATCAGTAATATATATATACAGCTATACAGTAATAGCCTTATAAGCATATATAAAAATACAAGCTATACAGTATCCATTATAATCAGTAATAGTATATATTACAGCTAATACAGTATAGCATTATAATCATATATTTATATACAGCTAAACAGTATAGCATTATAATCAGTATATATATATAACAGCTACAGTATAAGCATATAATCAGTATAATTATAATAGACAGCTATACAGTTATAGCAATTATAAATCAGTATAATATATATATATATACAGCTATACAGTATAGCATTATAATTCAGTATATATATTATTACGCTATACAGTTTATAAGCATTATAATCAGTATATATATATTACAGCCTATAAAGTTATATGCATTATTTAATTCAGTATACATTATAGCTTTATAAAGCAGTAATGATATTATAACAAGCTTATACAGTATAGCATTAAAAAGCATTATTCTTTAATGCTTTATAATCAGTATATATATATACAGCTATACAGTTATAGCATTATAATCAGTATATTAATATATACAGCTATACAGTAAGCTTTATAATCAGTATATATATATACAGCATACAGTATAAGCCTTATAATCCAAGTTAACCATTAATAGCCTTATAATCAGTATATATATTATACTGCTTATACATATAGCCATTTATTAAGCAGTATCCATATTAAGCTTTAATTAATCAGTAATAAAATATACAGCTTATACAGTATGCATTATAAGCAGGTATACATTATAGCTTTATAATCTGTATTATAGAAATACAGCTATAACATTATAGCATTAATAAGGCATATACATTATTTTAAGCTTTATAATCAGTTATATATATACGAGCTATACATATAGCATTACAATCAATATATATTACAAAGCTATACATTATAAGCAATATAATCAGAATATAGTATAAACAGCTATAACAGTATAGCATTTTAATCAGAATATATTTATACAGCTATTTACAGTTAAATAGCATTATAGTCATTATATATCATTATTACAAGCTATACCAGTAAGAGCATTAAAGCAGTAGACATTTATACTTTTATAATCAGTTATATATTATATTAACAGCAATACAGTTAATTAAGCATTTATAATCAGTATATTATATACAACTGATACAGTATTAGCATTAATAAGCAGTATATATATATTTACAGCTATACAGCTAACATATAGATTATTAATCAGTATATATATATACAGCTATTACAGTTATAGCATATAATCAGTAATATATATTTACAGCTAATAACAGTATATAAGCATTATAACAGTATATTATAAATACAAGCTATACAGTATAGCATTATAATCAGTAATATATATATTACAAGCTAATTACAGTATACATTACAATCAATATATATTTACAGCTATACAGTATAGCATTATATCAGTATATATATAATTACAAGCTAATACAGTATAGCATTACAATCAATAATATATTTACAGCTATAACAGTATAGCATTATAATTCAGTAAACCTATATTAAAACAGCTAAATACAGTAGAGCCATTATAACCAGTATAATTAATACAACTAACAGTAATAGCATTAGAAATCATATATATATATACAAGCTATACAGTATAGCATTATAAATCCCAGTATATTAAATATATAACTAGCTATACAGTAATAGCAATTATAATCAGTATAATATATATACAATCTATACAGTATAGCTTTATTAACCAGTATGAATAATAAAAAAATTTTACAAGCTATACAGTAAGCATTATAACATTATAACCTTATAGCTTTAATAATCTATATATATATATAACCAGCTATACATATAGCTTTATAATCATATATATAATATACAGCTATACAGTAATAGCATTTATAATCAGTAATATTATATACAGCTATACAGTAATAGCATTATAATCAGTATAACATTATACAGCTTTATAAGCAGTAAATAGCATTATAACCAGCTAGACAAGTAAGTAATTAAAACCACTATACAGTTATAAGCATTATAATCAGTATATAATATATACCAAGCTTTTATACAGTAAATAAGCAGTTATAAGCTCCACTATATCTCTCTCTCTATTTTAGCTTTAGATTCTATATATATATATACAGCTATATACATATAGCATTATAACAGTATACATTGACACTGTTTAAAAGCAGTATATATATATAACAGCTTTACAGTACAGCATTAACAAGCAATATATTTATTAACAGCTATAACAGTTATAGCATTATAAGTCATAATATTCAAAAAAAATAATATAACACTAATCCAGTTATAGCATTACAATCAAGTAATATATAATATAACAGGCCAAACCCCCCAGTAAAATAAGCAGTAAATAAACAGTTTATAATCAGTAAATACAGCTATACACTATACAGTTACAATCAATTAATAATTACAAGCATACATTACTAAGCATTTATAAAGCAGTAGATTATATATACAGCAATACAGTATAGCATTACAATCAATATATTAATAAAACGCAGTAAACCATATAGCATTTAGATAAGCAGTATATAGATAATACAGCTAATACAGTATAGCATTACAAGCAATTAAAATAATTACAGCTAAAAACCACATTAACAGCATTTATAATCAGTATAATAAATTATTAATAACAGCAAACAGTATAGCATTAGAAGCGTAAATATTATAATACAGCTATACAGTATTTAGCATTTAATCAACAGAATTATAAATATATAGAACAGCTATACCAGTATAGCATTATTAAGCAAGTCAATATATATTTACACTAGCTAAACAGTATACGCATTATTAAACTCAGTATATATATATATACAGCTTATAACAGTATAGCATTAAAACAAAATACAATATATATTACAAAGCTATACCAGTATAGCATTACAATCAGTATATTATATATATAACAGCTATACAGTATAGCATTACAATCAAGTATAATAATTACAGCTAATACAGTAAGAGCATTATAATCATATATATATATAAACACCTATACAGTAATAGCTTTATTAATCAGTAAACAATATATATTACAGACTATTTACAGTTATAGCATTATAATTCATATATATATATAATATAAACAGCTATTACAGGTATACATTATTAGCATTATAATTCAGTAATAATTTAATATACAGCATAAACAGTAATAGCATTATAAGCAGTATATAATATTTACTACAGCTATACAGTAATAGCAATTATAATCAATATATAATAATATACAGCTATAACAGTATAGCATTAAAATAAGCAGTATAACATTTATAAGCTTTATAATCAGCTAATACAATATAGCACGATAATCAGTAATAGCATTATAACAGCTACTACATTATAGCATTAAATCAAGTTAAATAAGTAAATATAAACATCATACAGCTTATACAGTTTGAATAAGCAGTTAATAACAGTATACCATTAAGCTTTATAAGGCAGTATAGCATTTTAGATCACCGCTAAATAAGTATAGCCATTACAAGCATATACATTATTAGCATTTAATAATCAGTATTTATATAAATATTACAGCCTATAACCAATTATAGCATTATAATCAGTATATATATAATTACAGCTATACAGTATAGCATTTATAAATCAGTTAAATATATATACACTATACAGTATATCATTATAAACAGTATAGCATTATAATGCTTATAAAAGCAGTAATACATTATAGACAGCTTATAATCATATAGCATTTATAAGCAGCTAATACAGAAGTAGCTTTAAATTTTAAATCAAGTAATATATATTTATACAGCTATACAGTATAGCCATTATAATCATATACATTAAGCTTTATAATCAGCTATACATAATATACACTTATAAGCAGTGAGAAAATAGATTACAAGCAATTACAGCATTAAAGCATTATAAATCAGTGTTATATAAATAATACAGCTATTACAGTATAGCAATTAACAATCCAATAATATAATATACAGCTATAATCAGTATAGCATTAGAAGCAGTATATATATATACAGCTATACAGTATAGCATTACAATCAAGTAAATATTAAAGACAGCTAATAACAGTATTTAAGCAATTATAAGCCAGTCCTACATTATAGCTTTATAATCGAGTATAGAATATATAAATACAGCTATAACAGTATAGCATTATAATCATATAAACAATAGAATACAAAGCTCATACAGTAATAAGCAATATAATCATATATATATAATACAGCATACAGTATAGCATTATAAGCAGTATAATATATATACAGCTATACAGTTATTAGCATTATTAATACAGTATATATATTATACACTATAACCAAATAGCATTATAAGCAGTAAACATAATATATACAGCCTATACAGTAATAGCATTATAATCATTATAATATATAATAACAGCTATACAGTATTAGCATTAATAATCAGTATTACAATTATACATTATAATCAGTATATATTTATACCAGCTATAGCAGATAAGCAAATTTAAACAGTATATATAAAATATACATCTATAACATATAGTCATTAATAAGCAGTATATATATACTACAGCTATAACAGTATAATGCTTATTAATAATCAGTATAATATATATACAGCTATAACAGTTATAGCAATTAACAATCAAGTATATTTTACAGAATATACAGCTATAGCATTAAATAACGAAGTTATAAGCAGTATATAAAATACAGCTATACAGTATAGCATTACAATCAGTAATAATATATTAAAACAGCTATACAGTATACATTGATAACTCAGTATATATATATACAGCTATACAGTAATCAAAAGCATTACAAGCCATAATATATATTAACAGCTATAATACAGTATAGCATTAATAATAAGCAAGTATATATATATACAGCTATACAGTATAGCATTAAATCAGTAATCAAAGATATCAGCTATACATACAGCATTAATAATCAGTAACATTATTTAATACAGCTATACCCAGTTATTAGCATATTTATAAGCAGTATATATATAGACAGCTTATATCAGTTAGCAGCATTATAAGCAGTTATACATTATCTCCAGCTTTATACAAGTAAACGTCATTATAAGCAGTATATAATACAGCTATACAGTATAGCATTATAAATCAGTATATATAAATATAACAGCTCTAACAGTATTAAGCATATAATCAGTTATATATATATACAGCTAATACAGTATACGCATTATCAATTCAGTATATATATATACAGAGCTATACAGTTAATAGCATTAATAAATCAGTATATTATATATACAGCTATACAATATAGCATTACCAATTCAGATATATATATTTATCAGCTATACAGTAATTAAGCATTTATAGAATGCAGTATATATATATACAGCTTAACAGCTATAATCAAGTAATAAGCAGTATACATTAATCAGTAATAATCAGTATATATTTTACAGCTCATACAGTATAGCATTAAATTAAATCAGTATATATAATATACAGCGATACAGTATAGCATTACAATCAGTTAGTAGGTATATACATACGCTATAACAGTATAGCATTATAAGCAGTATTATATATATACATGCTGAATACAGTATAGCATTATAATCAGTTATATTAATATATATAAGCTATAACAGTAATAGCATCTTACAATCAGTAAATACATGTAGCCTTTATTAATCAACGTATACATATATACAGCTTATATCAGTATAAGGCATTATAATACACTATAACATTATAGCTTTAATAATCAATCTATAATATATATACAGACCTATAGCAGTAATAAGCATTAATAATCAGTATATAATATTTATACAGCCAATAACAGTATAGCATTACAATCAATATAATTAAATTATACAGCTATACGTAAGGAGTAAGCATTATAATCATATAATATAATATACAGCTATTACAGTAAATTGCATTATAAGCAGTATATAGATATACACTATATCATTAATATAAGCATTTTAAATCAATCCGTAATATATATACACTTATACAGTTATAGCATTTATAAGCAGTATAAATATAAAAAACAGCTATACAGTATAAAGCATTATAAGCAAGTAAACATTATAGCATAAGAATCAGTATAAATTTTAACAGCTATACAGTTATAGCTTAAATTTAAATCAGTATATATATAATACAGCTATACATTATTAGCATTATAATCAGTATATATAAATAACAGCTAATACAGTAATTAGCATTATAAGCATATAATATATATACAGCTATACAGTCATAAAGCATTATAATCCAGTTATATATATATACAGCTATACAGTATAGCATTACAATCAGTAAATAAATATTACAGCTATTTACAGCAATAAGCATTATAATCATAATATCATATACACTAACAGCTATAGCATTAGTAATCAGCATTACAAATCAATATATATTACAGCTATAAACTATAAAGCATTATAATCAGTATATATAAAGATTAACAGCTATAAACAGTATAGCATTACAATCAAGTAAATAATATTACAGCTATACAAAAGTATAGCATTATAATCAGTAATATTACATTATAGCTTTAAAAGCTCAGTACATTAAACATTACAAGCTAATAACGTAATAGCAGTTAAAAGCAAGCTAATACAGTTAATAGCATTTATAATCCAGTATAATTATATATACAGCCTATAACCAGTACTAGGCAATTAAAATAACCAGTTATATTATATATACAGCTATAACCATTATAAGCATTATAATCAGAATATATATTTATACAGCTTATAGCAGTAATAGCCAATTTATAAGCAGTAAATATATAATACAGCTTATACAAGTATAGCATATTAAACCGTAATAACATAATAACAGCTTATAGCAGTTTAAATAAGCATAATAATCAGTATAATATAATACAGCTAATACAGAATATAGCTTATTAATAACAGTAATATATATATACAGCTAATACAGTATAAAGCATTAATAAATCAGTAAACATATAACTTTTATAAGCAGCTAAATACATATATACAGCATTATAATCAGTATAGCATTATAGCAAGCTATTACAAGTTATAGCATTTAAAATCAGTTATATATATATACAAGCTCATTTACAGCATAGCAATTATAAGCAGTATACATTAATAAACAGCTTTATAATCAGGTATATATACTATTACAACTAATACAATATAGCATTATAACTATATACATTTAGCTTTATAATCGTGTATATATATACAGCTTACAGTAATAGCAGTTACAATCAATATATATTACAGCTATACAGTATAGACATTAGAAATCCAGTATATAAATATGAATACAGCGATACAAAGTATAGCATTATAATCAGTATATAATAGTATATCACTATACAGTTTTATTCATATACATATATATATAACTATTAATCAGTATAAAAGCATAAAATCAGTTAAATATATATATACATCTATACAAAAATATAGCATTCTTATCAAAATATATATATATCAGCATTAACAGTAATACATATATGCAGTAAATATAACAGCTTATAAACAGTATAGCTATACAGTATATATATATACGCTATACAGTATAGCATTATAACAGTATACTTATGCAATAACAGCATAATATAGACACTACAGTATAGCATTATAATCATATAAATATATACAGCTATAAAGTTATACTATATCAGTTATAATTATATACAGCTATACGTATAGCATATAAATCAGTATAACATTATAGCTATAAAGCATATATATATACAGCTATAACAGTATACATATAGCAGTATACATTATAGCTATATCAGTATATATATATAACAGCTATACAGTATAGGCAAAAATAAATAGCAGTCTACATTTAAATAGCTATATCTGTATATATATATACATATACAGTGTAGCATAAAAGTAGTATACATAAATAGCTATTATCAGTATATATACAGCTATACATATACATTATAACATATATATATACACTAGACAGATAAGCATTATAATCAGTATATATATATACAGCTATATACATATAGCATTATAGTATATATATACAGCATACAGTATAGCATTATAATCATATTAATATACACCTATATATATAGCATATTAGCAGTATACATATACTATTAATCAATAATATATATACAGCTTATAACAGTATAGCATATATCAAAATATATATATATACAGCTATACATATAGCATTATAATATATATATACGCTATACACATAACAGCTACAGTATACATTATAATCATATATATATATACAGCTATACAGTATACATAATAATCAGTATATATATATACAAACATACATATCGCATTATAATCAGATATATATATACAGCATACATAGCATAAATCCAGTATATATATACAGCTTTAATACATAGCATTATAATCATATAAATAAACACTATACATATAGCATTATAATCAGTATATATATATACAGCTTATCGTATAGCATACAATCATATATACAGCTATACAGGTATAGCATTATAATCATATATATATATATAGCTTTATACATATAGCATACATCATAATATATATATACAGCTAACAGTATAGCATTATAATCAGTAATATATATACAGCTTATACAAATATAGCATATAACAGTATAATATATATACACTATACAATAGCATTATAATCTATATATAATACAGCTATACATATAGCTATACAGTGTATATATATACAGCTATACAGTATAGCATATATCAGTAAATATTTTATAACATACTACAGTATAGCATATAATCATATATATATACAGCTATACATATACTATACAGTAATATATATATACAGCTATACAGTATAGCATATTAAATCAATATATATATACAGCTATACATATAGCATTAAATAGCAGTATACATATAGCTTATAATCAGTATATATATATACAGTATACAGTAGCTTATAAATCAGTATATATAATACAGCTTATAACATATAGCATATAAAGCAAAATATATATATACAGCTATACAGCTTATACAGCTATACAGTATACATTATAATCATATATATATATAGCTATACAGTAGCAAATATATCAGTTATATATCACACTTATAACAGTATACATATACAATATATATATACAGCTATAATATACATTATAATATATATATATATACAGCATAAAAACAGTATAGCATACATCTATAATATACAGCTATACGTAATAGCAATTATATCAGTATATATATATACAGCTAACATATAGCATTACTTAATATATATACAGCTATACAGTTATACATTACATCAATATATATTATACAGCTACATAATAGATATCAGTATATATTATAACAACTAATACATATAGATTATAACGTATATATATATACACTATACAGTATAGCATTATAATCAGTATATAAAAATACACTATACATTATAGAGCATATAATCAATATTATAATACAGCTATAACATATAAGCTATATCAGTTAATATATATATACAACTACAGTATACATTATAATCATATATATATATACAGCTATACAATATAGCATATATACATAAATATATAATATAACAGCTATACAGATAGCATTATCAGTATATATATATAAACACTATAAAACAATATACATAATACATATATATATATACACATACATATAGCATATCAATATATATATCTAAACAGCTATACAGTATAGCATATTAATCAGTATATATATATACAGCTATACAGTATAGCATTATAATCATATATATATATACACTATACATATACATAAATATAGTATAATATATAGCTATAACATATAGCAATAATCATATATATATACAGCTGTACAGTAGCATTATAATCAGTATATATATATACAGCTATACAGTATAGCATTATAAGCAGTATATATATATACAGCTATACAGTATAGCATTATAATCAGTATATATATATACAGCTATACAGTATAGCATTATAATCAGTATATATATATACAACTATACAGTATAGCATTATAACCAGTATATATATATACAACTATACAGTATAGCATTATAACCAGTATATATATATACAACTATACAGTATAGCATTATAACCAGTATATATATATACAACTATACAGTATAGCATTATAATCAGTATATATATATACAGCTATACAGTATAGCAAGCATTATAATCAGTATATATATATACAGCTGTACAGTATAGCATTATAATCAGTATATATATATACAGCTATACAGTATAGCATTATAAGCAGTATATATATACAGCTATACAGTATAGCATTATAATCAATATATATATATACAGCTATACAGTATAGCATTATAATCAGTATATATATATACAGCTATACAGTATAGCATTATAAGCAGTATACATTATAGCTTTATAAGCAGTATATATATATACAGCTATACTACCGGGCGCCAAGTGTGACATGGCTCAAATTTGTCAACAAAATTCATTTTTGTGCCGCAAATCTCAATTCTGTGTCAGAAAACTCAATTCTGTGTCACAAAATTCACTTTTGTGCCACAAAACTCAATTCTGTGTCACAAAATTAAATTCATTCTGTGTCACAAAATTCAATTCTGTGTCACAAAATTCAATTCTGTGTAACAAAATTCAATTCAAAATTCAATTCTGTGTCACAAAATTCAATTCTGCACACGCATGTAAGAAGGACTACCATTGGTCAGAAACTGGACTGGAGAAATGGGTCACGGTCGCCGATCAGCGATCCAAAAGGGCGTCTGAAGACGTAAGTTTCAGAGAACGCTGGATGAAACACACTTGTTACTGCTTTGTAGCTTAGTGTTGCAAGGTATTCTTACTGTTTAAACGTATACACAGGGTGCTAGCAAGGTCCCACGATAAAATGGTCTCGTGTGGTGGTGCGGCGGAATAGTTGATGTGTGTGCACGTTTCGGCTGGAGATTGCGGCGGTTTTGCGTTGCGGTTGTCCCAGTAATCACAATATAACCAAAATAACTGTCCATAAAGAAGTATAATATTGATATATTGGGTTAAGTTTCCACATTGAAATATTTAAACCTGCAAGTGTACTCCACCATCTAGTAAAATGGACTGAGACCGATCTCAATCAATCAAGGTAGAGATGACATAGACCATCAGTTACGCAAACTAATTTTTGTGGACAAAACTGACTTTTGTGGACAAAACTGAATTATGTCCCACAAAACTGAATTTTGTTCACAAAACTCAATTCTGTCTTACAAAATTGAATCCTTTATAACAAAAATGAATTTTGTATATCACAATTTTACATAATTGGATTTTGTGATTTTTAGTGTTACAAAACTCAATTTTGTCTGGACAAAATTTGTTTTTGTATCAGAATTTTACATAATTGGATTTTGTGATTTTTAGTGTTACAAAACTCAATTTTGTCTGGACAAAATTGTTTTTGTATCAGAATTTTACATAATTGGATTTTGTGATTTTTAGTGTTACAAAACTCAATTTTGTCTGGACAAAATTGGTTTTGTACACATAATTAACCTGTCCTGCATGGCGCCCCGTATATACAATATAGCATTATAAGCATTACAGTGCGCAGGTCTCGACAACTACAACGTACGCTCGTAACCAATGTGCACGATCAAGTGGTTACTACAACAACAACACTGACTGAAAGTGTTGAAAGCGCGCCCACTCCAAAGTAAGTATTATTTGATATTTACCTTAACAGGCAACTGATTTTGATGAAATATGGCGCAGCAAACGCGTCGTTATGAACTGCATTTGGTGGTCCCGGGAGTTCAGCACATACTTATATCATTTTTGCGAAGAATCGATTTCCATGTCAGTAGACACGGAAATCGATTGTTCGTAAAAACGACAGAAGTTTGGGCCAAAGTACCGAGACCACCAAATGCAGCGTAACAACACGCTTTTGATGCGCCATATTTCATAACAAATCTGTTACATAATGAGGACAAAATAAAAGAATATGTACTTTTAATCGGAGGGCTTCTGGAAGTTCCAGTACTTGTTGTTGTTGTAACCATGTGGTAATGGCGAGTGCATTTTGGATTTGGATACCATTTATAGGATTAAATTGGTTGAATTTCAATCTGGACTGGTGGAGGCCTGGGTACTCGGACTTTTTCAGGCGACTCGTATGTGCAATTGGCTTCAGAAATACGAGCAAAATCGCGTGAATCATGACTCCATACTTAAGTTTACTATTCTGCTTCAATCACTTCCTCCGGCGCATATCTGACACAGTGCCTTTCAAAGCATGGGCGACAACTCATATCATTTCTACGAACAGTTTTGTATTAGTTATTTCTCTTATCACTGTAACGTAATTCTGCTCCGTTAATATGAATCTCATTTCTCCAGCCCCAGTCACAGATCAGGAGCTCGACTATCCATACTATTATAAAGCCTAATTTCTCCAGCCCCAGTCACAGATCAGGAGCTCGACTATCCATAATATCATAAACCCCATTTCTCCCGCCCCAGTCACAGATCAGAAGATCGACTATCCATACTATCAAAAAACCCATTTTCCCAGCCCCAGTCACAGATCAGGAGCTCAACTGGTCACAAGTCCATACAACCTCATTTCTCCAGCCCCAGTCACAGATCAGGAGTGCGAATATCCATACTATCATAAAACCCATTTGTCCAGCCCCAGTCACAGATCAGAAGCTCCACTATCCATACTATCATAAACCCAATTTATCCAGCCCCAGTCACAGACCAGGAGATCGACTATCCATACTATCATAAACCCCATTTTTCCAGCCCCAGTCACATATCAGGAGCTCGACTATCCATACTATCATACACCCCAATTCTCCAGCCCCAGTCACAGATCAGGAGCTCGACTATCCGTACTATCATAAACCTCATTTATCCAGCCCCAGTCACAGATCAGGAGCTCGACTATCCATACTATCATAAACACCGTTTCTCCAGCCCCAGTCACAGATCAAGAGCTCGACTATCCGTACTATCATACACCCCATTTCTCCAGCCCCAGTCACATATCAGGAGCTCGACTATCCATACTATCATACACCCCAATTCTCCAGCCCCAGTCACAGATCAGGAGCTCGACTATCCGTACTATCATAAACCTCATTTATCCGCCCCAGTCACAGATCAGGAGCTCGACTATCCATACTATCATAAACACCGTTTCTCCAGCCCCAGTCACAGATCAAGAGCTCGACTATCCGTACTATCATACACCCCAATTCTCCAGCCCCAGTCACAGATCAGGAGCTCGACTATCCGTACTATCATAAACCTCATTTATCCAGCCCCAGTCACAGATCAGGAGCTCGACTATCCATACTATCATAAACACCGTTTCTCCAGCCCCAGTCACAGATCAAGAGCTCGACTATCCGTACTATCATACACCCCATTTCTCCAGCCCCAGTCACATATCAGGAGCTCGACTATCCATACTATCATAAACCCCATTTCTCCAGCCCCAGTCACAGATCAGGAGCTCGACTATCCGTACTATCATACACCCCATTTATCAAGCCCCAGTCACAGATCAGGAGCTCGACTATCCGTACTATCATGAACCCCATTTATCCAGCCCCAGTCACAGATCAGGAGCTCGACTATCCGTACTATCATAAACCCCATTTCTCCAGCCCCAGTCACAGACCAGGAGCTCGACTATCCATACAATCATAAAGCTTCGTTTCTCTAGCCCCAGTCACAGATCAAGAGCTCGACTATCCATACTATCATAACTCCATTTTTCCAGCCCCAGTCACAGATCAGGAGCTCGCCTATCCATACTATCATAACAACATTTCTCCAGTCCCAGTCACAGCTCAGGAGCTCGACTATCCGTACTATCATAAACCCCATTTCTCCAGCCTCAGTCACAGATCAGAGGCTCGACTATCCATACTATCATAAATCCAATTTTTCCAGCCCCAGTCACAGATCAGGAGCTCGGCTATCCATAATATCATAAAAAACATTTCTCCAGCCCCAGTCACAGATCAGAAGCTCGACTATCCATACTATAATAAACCCAATTTCTCCAGCCCCAGTCACAGATCAGGAGCTCGGCTATCCATACTATCATAAAAAACATTTCTCCAGCCCCAGCCACAGATCAGAAGCTCGACTATCCATACTATCATAAACCCATTTTCCCAGCCCCAGTCACAGATCAGGAGCTCGACTATCCATACTATCATCAACCCCATTTATCCAGCCCAAGTCACATATCAGGAGCTTGACTATCCAAACTATCATAAGGCCTCGTTTCTCCAGCCCCAGTCACAGATTAGGAGCTAGGCTATCCATACTATCAGAAACCCAATTGTTCCAGCCCCAGTCACAGATCAGGAGCTCGGCTATCTATACTATCATTAACCCCATTTCTCCAGCCCCAATCACAGATCAGAAGCTCGACTATCCATACTATCATACACCCAATTTCTCCAGCCCCAGTCACAGATCAGAAGCTTGACTATCCATACTATCATAAACCCCATTTTTCCAGCCCCAGTCACAGATCAGGAGCTCGACTATCCATACTATCAGCCCCAGTCACAGATCAGGAGCTCGACTATCCGTACTATCTAAAACCAAATTTCTCCAGCCCCAGTCACAGATCAGGAGCTCGACTATCCATACAATCATAAAACTTCGGTTCTCTAGCCCCAGTCACAGATCAGGAGCTCGACTATCCATACTATCATAAACACCGTTTTTCCAGCCCCAGTCACAGATCAGGAGCTCGACTGTCCATATTATCATAACCCCAATTCTCCAGTCCCAGGCACAGCTGAGGAGCTCGACTATCCGTACTTTCATAAACCCCATTTCTCCAGCCCCAGTCACAGATCAGAGGATCGACTATCCATACTGTCATAAACCTCATTTTCCCAGCCCCAGTCACAGATCAGGAGCTCGACTATCCATACTATCATAAACCCCATTACTCCAGCCCCAGTCACAGATGAGGAGCTTGAATATGCATACTATCATAAAGCATCGTTTCTCCAGCCCCAGTCACAGATCAGGAGCTCGGCTATCCATATTATC
This sequence comes from Conchocele bisecta, assembly GCA_029237695.1. Taxonomy (NCBI): domain Eukaryota; kingdom Metazoa; phylum Mollusca; class Bivalvia; order Lucinida; family Thyasiridae; genus Conchocele; species Conchocele bisecta. The sequence goes on from CM055267.1 coordinate 127,904,224, forward strand.
TTAAACCCCATTGTTCCAGCCCCAGTCACAGATCAGGAGCTCGACTATCCATACTATCATAAACCCATTTGTCCAGCCCCAGTCACAGATCAGGAGCTTGTACTATCTTACTCATAAATACCGTTTCTCCAGCCCCAGTCACAGATCAGGAGCTCGACTATCCGTACTATCATAAACCCCATTTCTCCAGCCCCAGTCACAGATCCGGAGCTCGACTATCCTTACAATCATAAAGCTTCGTTTCTCTATCCCCCCCAGTCCACTGATCAGGAGCACGACTATCCATACCTATCATAAACTCCCATTTTCCCAGCCCCTGTCACAAATCAGAGCTCGACTATCCGTAAAAAACATATAGCCTCGTTTCTCCAGCCCCAGTACACAAGATCAGGAGCTCCGAATATCCGTACAATCATAAACCTCATTTATCCAGCCCCAGGCAACAGAATCAGGAGCTCGACTATCCATACTATCCCCATAAACAACGAACAACCGTTTTTCTCCAGCCCCAGTCACAGATCAAGGAGCTCGACTATCCATACTATCAATAAAACCCCACCCCAATTCTTCCCAGTCCCCAGTCCCCAACCCAGATTCAGGAGCTCTCCGACTATTCTCCCCATTTACTATCCATAATCCTCATTTACCAAAACCCCACCCAGTCACAGAACCAGGAGCTCCGAACTATTCCATACAATCATAAACAACCGTTTTCTCCAGCCCCAGTCACAGATCAAGAGCTCGACAATCCATACTACATAAACACCCCATTTTTCCTAAGCCCCAGTCCACAGATAGGAGCGCGCCTACCATACTATCATAAACCCCAATTTCCTTCCCTCCAAGCCCCAGTCACAGGATCCCACCAGCCTCGACGATCCGGGTACATCATTACACCCCAAATTTAATTTTTCCAACCCCCGTCCACAGATCAGGAAGCTCGGCCTATCCATACATATCATAAAAAACCCCATTTATCCAGCCCCATCACAGATCAGGAAGCTCGAACCTATCCATATATATAAACCAAACCCAATTTCTCCAGCCCCAGTCACAGACCAGGAGCTCGGACAATTTCCATAAAAAAAACCATCATAAAGCTTCGGTTTCTCTAGCCCCAGGTCACAGTCAAGGAGCTCGACTCCCATAACTATTTAATAACCCTCCATTTTTTCCAGCCCACAAAACAACAGATCAGGAGCTCGGCCTTATCCATAAACCCTTAACCCCATCAAACCACATTTCTTCCAATCCCATTCCCACCAAGCCTTCAGGAAGCTCGACTTCCATACTATCATAAACCCCCATTTCTCCAGCCCAGTCACAGATCAGAAGGCTTGAACTATCCATACTATCATAAACCCCAATTTTTTCCCAGCCCCAGTCACAGATCAGGAGCTCGGCTATCCATAATATCCCCATAAAAAAACATTTCTCCAGGCCCCAATCCAAAACAGAATCACAATCCGGACTACCTACCTAATAATCAACCCAATTTCTTCCACCCCAGTCACAGTTCAGGAGCTCGGCTATCCCATACAATCATAAAAAAACACCTTTTTCCAGCCCCAGACAAGATCAGGAAGCTCGACTATCCATTACTATCCCACAAACCCATTTTCCCAGCCCCAGTCACCGAGATCAGAGCTATCGACTTATCCATACTTAAAATCATTTCCCAAGCCCCATTTATCCAGCCCAAGACAACCCCATATCCAGGAGCTTGATAGGCCAAACTATCATAAAGGCCTTCGTTTCCTCCAGCCCCAGTACAGATTCAGAGGAGCTAGGCTATCCATATTATCGAAAAAACCCCAATTGTTTCCGCCCCCTCACAGATCCGGAGCTCGCTATCCATACTTTCAATTAAACCCCATTTCCTCCAGCCCCAATCACGATCAGGGCGCTCGACTATCCTTTACTATCATAAACACCCAATTTCCCAGCCCCAGTCACAGACAGGAAGCTTGACTATCCATATATCATAAACCCCATTTTCCCCAGCCCCCAGCACATTACAATCAAAGAGCTCGGACATCCATCTATTCCAACCCCTCCCCACCCAGAATCAGGAGCTCGGGACTATATCCTAACTATCCTCCAAATTTCTCCAGGCCCCAGTCAACAGATCAGGACTCGACTATCCAAACAATCATAAAACTTAGGTTCTTTCTAGCCCCAGTAAACAGATTAAGGAGCTCGACTATCCATACTATTTCAAAACAAAAACCATTTTTTTTTCCAGCCCCAGTCACAATCAGGAGCTCGGACTTGTCCCATATTATTCATAACCCCATTCCTCTCCAGGATCCCCAGGCACAGCTCAGGAGCCTCCGACTAATCCCGTACTATCCCAGATAACCCACCATTTCTCCAGCCCCAGTCACAGATCAAGATCGACTAATCCACCCGTCATAAACCTCATTTTCCCAGCCCCATCACAGATCAGGAGCTCGAAACCCTTTTTATCCATACTTATCCATACATTACTCCAGCCCCAGTCACAAGATCAGGAGCTGATAAAGGCATAAACTTTTATCATAAAGCATCCGTTTTCTCCAAAGCCACCAGTCACGATCAGGAGCTCGCTATCCATATTATCTAAACCCCCCATTTCTCCAAGGCCCCAGTCAACAGATCAGGACTCGACATCCAGACTAATCATAAACCCACCCCATTTATTTCCAGCCCCAGTCACAGAAATCCGGAGCTTGACTATCCTTACTATCATAAAGAACCTTTCTTTCACCGCCCCAGTCACAGATCAGGAGCTCGACTATCCGTTACTATCATAAACCCCATTTCCTCAGCCCCAGTCACAGATCCGGAGCTCCGCCCCTTATCCTTTTACCCCAATCATAGGCTTCGTTTCTTTCCTCTATCCCCAGTCCACTCATTCAGGAGCTCGACTATCCATACTATCATAAACCCCATTTTCCCCCCCAGCCCCAGTTCCAACATTTCAGGAGCTCGACTATCCGACAAACAATATAGCCTTCGTTTCTCCAGCCCCAGTCCACAGATCAAGAGCTCGACTATACCGTAACTCCTTTTTTTTTCCCCTAATAGCCTCGTATTCCTTCTTTATTTCTTCAACTCCAGCCCCATCACAGATCAGGACTCGACTATCCATACAACAAAAAGAAACCCCATCCAGCAGTCCACAGGCTTCAATGACTCCGAAACCTTTTTATCCGTACTATTATAAACCCCATTTCTTTTCCAGCCCCATCACAGATCAGGAAGCTCGACTATCCCATACTAATCAATAAACCCCCATTTCTCCAGCTCCGCCCGTCACAAAAAAAACCATCCAGAGCCTCGAAATAGAAGTAACTATCATACAATTTATCCTTTTGCCCTGTCCACAGACCAGGGCTGTATATACTTTATCATTTTTAACCACCCAATTAATCTCCAGGAGTTCACCAATATCAGAAGGCCTCGACTAGCCCCATTACTTGATCATAGGTCCTCTGGGGCCCAATTTCTTCACCCCAGTCACAGATCAGGAGCTTGCTATCTATACTATTAATTAAACCCCTTTTTTTTCCCCAGCCCAATCACAGATCAGAGCTGACTTATTCCATGCTATCATTAACCCCAATTTCTCCAGCCCCAGGCAACAGAATCAGAAGCTTGTCCATCCGTACTACATAAACAACCCCATCCAAAGCCCCAGTCACAGATCAGGAGCTCGACCCCTATCCCCCGTACGATCATAAACCTCCATTTATCACCCCAGTCCACCCAGTCAAGATCAGACTCCAACTACATAAAGCAAAATTCATTCTCCCAGCCCCAGTCACCGATCAGGAAGCTCCGACTATCATACCAAAGCCCATAACCACATTTATCCAGCCCCAGTCACAGATCAGGATCATGACCTATCCCACTATCAGGGAGCCTCATTTCTTTTTCCCAGCCCCAGTCACAGATCAGGAGCGCGACTATTTCCCGCCCGTACTTAATCATACCTTTCATTTATCACCCCAGGTCACAGATCAGACTCGACCTTATCCTTTACTTTATCCCATACACCCCAGGATCAGCCCCATCAAACCAGTCAGGAGGCTCGGACTTATTCCGACTATCATGAAACCCCCATTTATCCACCCCAGTCACAGATCAGGAGCTCACTATCCGTACTATCATAACCCCTCTCCAGCCCCAGTCACAGATCAGTAGCTCGTCTATCCGAACTATATAAACCAATTTATCCCAGCCCCAGTCACAGATCCGGAGCTCGGGGAACTAAATCCGTACTATCATAAAACCTCCATTTATCCAGCCCCAGTTTACAGATCCAGGATCGTTGACTACATACTTCCCCATTTAAAGCATCATTTCTCCAGCCCCAGTCACAGATCAAGGAGCTCGGACTATCCATACTATCATACACCCCATTTATCCAGCCCCAGTCACAGATCAGGATCCTTGACTATCCATAAACCTATCATTAAGGGCCTTTCATCTTCTCAGCCCCAGTCACCCCTGATCAGGAGCTCGACTATCGTACTATCATAAACCTCATTTAATCCAAGGCCCCAGTACCAGATCAGGGAGGCTGACTTATCCCGTACATCATACACCCCATTTTATCAACCCCGTCAGCAGTCACATAACATGAGCTCGACTGAACATATATCATAAACCCCAATTCTCCAGTCCAGCACCATACTCAGGAGCTCGATCGAATCCGTACTATCCACTACCCCATTTCTCCAGCCTCCCCAGTCACAGAACAGGAGCTCGATACAAAACAACACTAGTCCCATAACTGTCACCTCAAATCCAGCCCCAGTCACAGATCAAGAGCTCGACTATCCATACTAAATCCAATAAACCCCATTACACCAGGCATCAAAAAACAATAGGAGCTTGAATATGCCATACTAATCAATAGCATCGTCTCAGCCCCAGTCACTGCGAATCAGGAAGCTCGCTATCCTATATCTAAACCCCAGTTCCCAGCCCCAGTCACAGATCAGGAGCTCGACTATCCATACATCATAACCCCATTTATCCCAGCCCAAAGTCACATATCAGGAGCGACTCCACATCAGTAGCTCGACTATCAGAAACCCGTTTTACCCCTAACATACTCATATCATTACCCCTTTCTCCAGCCCCAATCACAGATCAGGAAGCACGACTATCCATACTATCATAAACACCCAATTTCTCCAGCCCCAGTCACAGATCAGGAGCTGACTATCCATACTATCATAAACCCCATTTTTCATATCAGCAGCCCCTGACACAGATCGGACTCGCTCCGACTATCCTTAAAACAAATCATAGCTCGTCCTAACTCTACTTCGTTTCTCTAGCCCCATCACAGATCAGGAGCTCGACATCCATACTATCATAAACAGTCCAGCCCCAGTCACAGATCAGGAGCTCGACTATAATCCATACCTAACCCAGATGTCTCGTCTTCCCCCTTTATCCAGCCCCAGTCACAGATCAGAGGATCGACTATCCTACTGTACTATTTTCCCCGTACGATCAGAGCTCGTTTCCTCCAGCCCCATCACTGATCAGGATGCTCGACCCCTATCCAGGGGACTATCCATATTACAAACCCCATTGTTCCAGCCCATCACAGCTCAGGAGGTCGACTATCCAATACTATATAAACCCCATTTCTCCAGCCCCAGTCACAGATCAGGAGACTACCGACTATCCATACCTATCATAAACACCATTTCTCCTGCCCCAGTCACAGATCCGGAGCTCGACGATAAATCCCCCGTACTATCAGAGACCCAATACCCCATCCCAGCCCCTGTCACAAATCAGACAGACATGTCTATACCCCCTATCAGCTACTATCCTACAACAGCCACTTTCTCCAGCCCCCAGTCATCAGAGCTCGACTATCCATACTATTTTTCCCCCAACACACAATCCTCAAACCCCATCCAGCCCCATCACAGAGGAGCTGACTATCCATACTATAAACCCCCATACGATCAGGACTCGAAGTCACAAGATCCAGAGACTGAATATCCCCATGCTGAGCTCATATCCTACATTTCTCCCCAGCATCACAGATCAGTAAACCCCATTTTTCCAGTCCGAGTCACAGATCAGGAGCTGAATTATCCATGCTATCATTAACCCCATTTCTCCAGCCCCAGTCACAGATCAGTAGCTCGTCTATCCGTACTATCATAAACCCAATTTATCCAGCCCCAGTCACAGATCAGGAGCTCGACTATCCGTACTATCATAAACCTCATTTATCCAGCCCCAGTCACAGATCAGGATCTTGACTATCCATACTATCATAAAGCATCATTTCTCCAGCCCCAGTCACAGATCAGGAGCTCGACTATCCATACTATCATACACCCCATTTATCCAGCCCCAGTCACAGATCAGGATCTTGACTATCCATACTATCATAAAGCCTCATTTCTCCAGCCCCAGTCACAGATCAGGAGCTCGACTATACATACTATCATACACCCCATCACTCCAGCCCCAGCCACAGATCAGGAGCTCGACTATCCGTACTATCATAAACCCCATTTCTCCTGCCCCAGTCATAGATCAGGAGCTCGACTATCCGTACAATCATAAACCCCATTTATCCAGCCCCAGTCACAGACCAGGAGCTCGACTATACATACTATCATAAAGCTTCGTTTCTCTAGCCCCAGTCACAGATCAGGAGCTCGACTATCCATACTATCGTAAACCCCATTTTTACAGCCCCAGTCACAGCTCAGGAGCTGGACTATCCGTACTATCATAAACCCTATTTCTCCAGCCCCAGTCACAGACCAGAGGCTCGACTATCCATACTATCATAAACCCCATTTTCCCAGCCCCAGTCACAGATCAGGAGCTCGACTATCCATACTATCATAAACCCCATTTTTCCGGCCCCAGTCACAGATCCGGAGCTCGACTATCCATACTATCATAAAACCCATTTCTCCAACCCAAGTCACAGATCAGGAGCTTCTCTATCCTTACTATCATAAACACCGTTTCTCCAGCCCCAGTCACAGATCAGGAGCTTCTCTATCCTTACTATCATAAACACCGTTTCTCCAGCCCCATTCATAGATCAGGAGCTCGACTATCCATACTATCATAAACCCCATTTCTCCAACCCAAGTAACATATCACGAGCTTGACTATCCAAACTATCATAAAGCCTCGTTTCTCCAGCCCCAGTCAGAGATCATGAGCTCGGCTATCCATACTATCATAAACTCCATTTTTCCAGCCCCAGTCACAGATCAGGAGCTCGACTATCCATACAATCATAAAGCTTCGTTTCTCTAGCCCCCGTCACAGATCAGAAGCTCGACTATCCATACTATCATACACCCCATTTTTCTAGCCCCAGTCACAGATCAGGAGCTTGACTATCCATACTATCATAAACCCCATTTTTCTAGCCCCAGTCACAGATCAGGAGCTCGACTATCCATACTATCAGCCCCAGTCAGAGATCAGGAGCTCGACTATCCGTACTATCATAAACCAAATTTCTCCAGCCCCAGTCACAGATCAGGAGCTCGACTATCCATACAATCATAAAACTTCGGTTCTCTAGCCCCAGTCACAGATCAGGAGCTCGACTATCCATACTATCATAAACACCGTTTTTCCAGCCCCAGTCACAGATCAGGAGCTCGACTGTCCATATTATCATAACCCCAATTATCCAGTCCCAGGCACAGCTGAGGAGCTCGACTATCCGTACTTTCATAAACCCCATTTCTCCAGCCCCAGTCACAGATCAGAGGATCGACTATCCATACTGTCATAAACCTCATTTTCCCAGCCCCAGTCACAGATCAGGAGGTCGACTATCCATACTATCATAAACCCCATTACTCCAGCCCCAGTCACAGATGAGGAGCTTGAATATCCATACTATCATAAAGCATCGTTTCTCCAGCCCCAGTCACAGATCAGGAGCTCGGCTATCCATATTATCTTAAACCCCATTGTTCCAGCCCCAGTCACAGATCAGGAGCTCGACTATCCATACTATCATAAACCCATTTGTCCAGCCCCAGTCACAGATCAGGAGCTTGACTATCCTTACTATCATAAACACCGTTTCTCCAGCCCCAGTCACAGATCAGGAGCTCGACTATCCGTACTATCATAAACCCCATTTCTCCAGCCCCAGTCACAGATCCGGAGCTCGACTATCCTTACAATCATAAAGCTTCGTTTCTCTAGCCCCAGTCACTGATCAGGAGCTCGACTATCCATACTATCATAAACCCCATTTTCCCAGCCCCAGTCACAAATCAGGAGCTGGACTATCCGTACTAACATATAGCCTCGTTTCTCCAGCCCCAGTCACAGATCAGGAGCTCGACTATCCGTACTATCAAATAGCCTCGTTTCTCCAGCCCCAGTCACTGATCAGGAGCTCGACTATCCATACTATCATAAACCCCATTTTTCCAGCCCCAGTCACAGCTCAGGAGCTCAACTATCCATACTGTCATAAACCCCATTTTTCCAGCCCCAGTCCAGGCCCAGTCACAGATCAGAGGCTCGACTATACATACTATCATAAACCCCATTTCTCCAGCCCCAGTCAGAGATCAGGAGATCGACTATCCGTACTATCATAAACCCCATTTATCCAGCCCCAGTCACAGATCAGGAGCCCGAATATCCATACTATCATCAAGCTTCGTTTCTCTGGCCCCAGTCACAGATCAGGAGCTCGACTATCCGTACTATCATACACCACATTTATCCAGCCCCAGTCACAGACCAGGAGCTCGACTATCCATAAATGATACCACCTATAATTTCTGTTTTCCTCTTGGGAGACAAAAAATTCTTGTGATTTTCCCATTTGAACAGAAAAATACTATTGGGAAATGGAGTGCGAAACGTGTGGTAGAACTTTTGCCAAGAAGGCCAACTTGCAACGGCACATCGGGAGAAAGACGAGATGCAGTACTCCTGCATTCCTGTGCGAAGGTTGTGGAAAACATTTCTCCAGTTCCCAGACGCTTTGCAGACACAAACAGAAACGGTGTACCGCACCCTCGAGAACACAACTCCAGACTGCCGAACTAGAAAGCCGGGTTGTCGAACTAGAAAGCCAGGTTGCGGATCTACAGGCGTCCCTAGAGACAGAAAAACGCAAAAGAAACATAGCGGAGTCCTGCTTCCGAGAGCTACACCAGAAGAAATAGTAGAACGAGATTGTTCTCGTACGCAGTTCTATCTGTCGTTCGTCTGTGTTGGTTGTAGTGCCTGTAGTTTGTTGTAGTTCGATGTATTTGGGTTTTTCGAAAACAACTTTCCCAAAAAAGGATGTGTGTGCAATTCGTATCCACAATTGGGAGGTGGTAGTACGATTGTGGATGTTTCGTCCCAAATGTGGATACAACTTTCCCAAAAAAAATCCAACAAACAAAAGTGTGTACCAGCACCCACAAAATGTACCAGTTTTTCCCCTTTTTTTCTCATTTTCGAAATATCGGAGTCGAAATAATACCACCTGCGCTGGTGGTATTGTTGCCCTGTATTGTGGCACCCAACGCCAACATTTGTTTTTTGTTGGGGACTATTTTTCATATTTGGCCAAAAACACGTTTTTCAATACTGTTGGGAGCTGTAACCAGGGTCAATAACGCTTCCCAACCTTGGTGGTATCATTTTGACTCCCTATATACTACTAGACCCAGTCACAGATCAGGAGCTTGACTATCCATACTATAATAAACCCATTTATCCAGCCCCAGTCACAGATCAGGAGCTTGGCTATCCAACCTATCATAAAGCCTCGTTTTTTCAGCCCCTGTCACAGATCAGGAGCTCGGCTATCCATGCTATCATAATCCCCATTTTTCCAGCCCCAGTCACAGATCAGGAGCTCGGCTATCCATACTATCATAAACCTCATTTGTTCAGCCCCAGTCACAGATCAGGAGCTCGACTACCCATACTATCATAAACCCCATTTCTCGAGCCCCAGTCACAGATCATGAACTTGATTATCCATACATAAACACCGTTTATCCAGCCCCAGTCACATATCAGGAGCTCGACTGTCCGTACTGTCATAAACCCCATTTCTCCAGCCCCAGTCACAGATCAGAGGCTCGACTATCCATATTATCATCAACCCAATTTTCCCAGCCCCAGTCACAGATCAGGAGCTCGACTATCCATACTATCATAAACCCTATTACTCCAGCCCCAGTCACAGATCAGGAGCTCGACTATCCATACTATCATAAAGCCTCGTTTATCCAGCCCCAGTCACAGATCAGGAGCTCGACTATCCATACTATCATAAAACCCATTTGCCCAGCCCCAATCACAGATCAGGAGCTTGACTATCTTGACTATCATAAACACCGTTTCTCCAGACCCAGTCACATATCAGGAGCTTCACTATCCAAACTATCACAAAGCCTCGTTTCTCCAGCCGCAGTCACAGATTAGGAGCTCGGCTACCGTACTATCATAAACCCCATTTCTCCAGCCCCACTCACAGATCAGAGGCTCGCCTATCCATACTATCATAAATCCCATTTTTCCAGCCCCAGTCACAGATCAGGAGCTCGATTATCCATACATAAACACCGTTTCTCCAGCCCCAGTCTCAGCTCAGGAGCTCGAATATCCATACTATCATAAACCCCATTTATCCAGCCCCAGTCACAGATCAAGAGCTCGACTATCCGTACTATCATGAACCCCATTTCGCCAGCCCCAGTCACATATCAGGAGCTCGATTATCCATACATAAACACCGTTTCTCCAGCCCCCATCACAGCTCCAGGAGCCTCTCGAACTAACCATACTATTTCACCCCGTTTTCTTTCCAGGCAGTCAACAGCTCCCCCCAGACTCGACTATCCCCATACCCTATCATACAGTTACTCAGCCCCAGTCACAGATCAAGAGCTCCCATCCCCGACTATCCGTACTATCATGAACCCCACATTTCCGCCAGCCCCAGTCAGATCGGAGCTCGTATATCCATGCAGAAACACGTTTCTCCAGTTTCACCCCAGTCACAGATCAGGAGCTGGACTATCCATACTATCATAAACCCCATTTATCCAGCCCTAACACAGATCAAGAGCTCGACTATCCGTACTATCATAAATCCCATTTCTCCAGCCCCAGTCACAGATCAGGAGCTCGACTATCCATACTATCATCAACCCCATTTCCCAGCCCCAGTCACAGATCAGGAGCTCGATTATCCATACTATCATAAACCCCATTTCTCCAGCCCCAGTCACAGATCAAGAGCTCGACTATCCGTACTATCATAAACCCCATTTCTCCAGCCCCAGTCACAGATCAGGAGCTCGACTATCCATACTATCTTAAACCCCATTTCCCAGCCCCAGTCACAGATCAGGAGCTCGACTATCCATACTATCATAAACCCAGCCCCAGCCCCAGTCGACTATCCGTACTATTATAAACCCCATTTATCCAGCCCTAGAGCTCGACTATCCATAATATCATAAATCCCATTTTTCCAGCCCCAGTCACAGATCAGGAGCTCGATTATCCATACATAAACACCGTTTCTCCAGCCCCAGTCACAGATCAGGAGCTCGACTATCCATACTATCATAAACCCCATTTCTCCAGCCCCAGTCACAGATCAAGAGCTCGACTATCTATACTATCATAAACCCCATTTTGTCAGCCCCAGTCACAGATCAGGGGCTCGATTATCCATACATAAACACCGTTTCTCCAGCCCCAGTCACATATCAAGAGCTCGACTATCCATACGATCATAAACCCCATTTCTCCAGCCCCAGTCACAGATCAGGAGCTCGACTATCCATACCATCATAAACCCATTTGTCCAGCCCCAGTCACAGATCAGGAGCTTGTCTATCCTTACTATCATAATCACCGTTTCTCCAGCCCCAGTCACAGATCAGGAGCTCGACTATCCATACTATCACAAACCCTATTTCTCAGGCCCCAGTCACATATCAGGAGCTTGGCTATCCAAACTATCATAAAGCCTCGTTTCTCCAGCCTCAGTCACATATCAGGAGCTCGGCTATCCATACTATCATAAACCCTATTTTTCCAGCCCCAGTCACAGATCAGGAGCTAGGCTATCCATTCTATCATAAACCCCATTTTGTCAGCCCCAGTCACAGATCAGGAGCTCGACTACCCATAATATCATAAACCCCATTTGTCGAGCCCCAGTCACAGATCAGGAGCTTGACTATCCATACTATCATACACACCGTTTCTCCAGCCCCAGTCACAGATCAGGAGCTCGGCTATCCATACTATCAGAAACCAAATTTCTCCAGCCCCAGTCACAGATCAGGAGCTCGACTATATCCATACTATCAAAAACCCCATTTATTCAGCCCCAGTCACATATCAGGTGCTCGACTATCCATACTATCATAAACCCCATTTGTCCAGCCACAGTCACAGATCAGGAGCTCAACTGGCCACAAGTCCATAACACCTCATTTCTCCAGCCGCAGTCACAGATAAGGAGCTAGACTGGCCACAATTCCATAAACCCCAAATTATCCAGCCAGCAACAATTTGCGTATTGCATTCCGGAAGCATATCTAGAAATCGGCGTCATACTACAAGAGGGGGAAATATAGCTAAAGATGCTCTTCTCCTTACGACCGATTTATGCCGATGATATCCGACTTAAGACAACAATCTAATTAAAATAAAGCATAATTAGACGAATCCTGCAATTAATATCAGCAGATACGGAAAGTGACGAGGTTAGCCGATTGAAGAATTTCCTGAGAGTTAAAAATGGCGCCGATGAGTCAGTGGTAAGAAAACTTCATCAACGGTGATGTCCCTGTTCAAAGATTGTACCAAATAAACTCTCGTTTGTGAAACTTCAAAAGAAATAAATTCTAAGTACACAAATTCATATTTAACACTTATATTGATAGTAGAAAACTGTATCAGGACGCCGTTTGAACTCTAGACATAAACTTACTAACGTGTACATGTACCATATCGTGTAGATGTAATGTGTTTTTATCCAAGCATATTTGCTTGGATATAGTCCTTATACGGGTTTTGGGACCTGTCAATGTTTTATGCAAATGAGTAATTGTCGACCAACGAACGTACTTCATGCTTCATGTTTCTAGCTACGCCACGTGAGAGAGTTCCAAAGCGAGCGGTGCATTATGAACGTGTCACTCACATTTTTGGCCAGCTACATTTTTTTTCAGCTACAGTTATATTTTTAAAAACAGTTTGTGATTTTATAAAATATTAACTGTCGTGTTTCATAATAAATATTTTGTTAGGAAGGCTATATTTTTAGCGCAATGATCGACCGCTCCACATGTAATGTATACGTAGTTATACGCCATGAAAAATAGTTCTGATAGTGAGCTAACATTATATGGTGTAGTGTAATACATGTGTTGTTAATTTTTCTGTACGACATTTATATTACAAAATGTTTATCTGATTTAATATAATATAAACTGACATGCATTAATTTGAGTATATTTTTTTTTCACGGCAATGATACAACCTCGTGTCTCATGAAAAGTAGTTTCCGCAATTACAGAATCGTTTACATAGTCATAGGTCAATGGCTCGATAAAATCCAACATTGGACAGCGAAATGATGATGATTTAAAACAGAAACATTGTTATTTGACAGTTACATACCGCATGCTTTAAATAATTATCTTGAGCAATCGATATTATTAATCAGTGTCCATTTTACTTAAAACATCAACTAATCTATAATGACATTACACAGCATATGCAGTACGATACACTTCACAAAGGAAACGTTGTCTTAGAGTTTGAATAATCATAGGTTCCGCCGAACGAACGAGTACGCCGAAATATATTTCCGTACAAATCCAATAACCTATTTATTATATACCCGTTCAACAAAACATGCATCCTAATCATTAAATAATCCGATAGTGTGATGAAATGCGACTCTCTATTATTTTTGTTGAACAATTCGAGCGCCTGTGATGGCTTCAGTTTATGCAAATTGACAAGGTCATTTCGCGCACCTGAATCGATACAATACACGAAAAACCAAGATGGCTGACATCACTACAGACGCAACAAAACCGGGAAAAAGGCGTTAAATTTGGATAAAAAGCCATACTTAAACACGTAAGTTTATTTAACACATGTTTTATTTGCCGACGATATCAATGCATATTGTTAATACCCCCAAAACTGTCATATAATCTTCCGGCAAAAATATGAAGCACATCCATCAGCATCGGATCGACTGTCAATAATTTCGGCACGTTCAACAACTGCTGAATTTAATTTTGTTCTGAAGACAAAATAACAACATAATACACAATATTGAATTATTGCATGTATCAGTACTACGGTAGTAAACTTCACGGCAACATTTTCAATTCCATTGGCCAACAAAGCAAAAATGAACAAAATTCATCAATAAATGATCATAAAGACAATATTTTGTGTTTGCCTTGAAAATCTGCTTACTATCCCTCAAAAAACACCATCACCCTCCATATCTCATTTATACGTGTGTTTTACACCAATTACATGATATTCAGTACAATACAGATCCCTACAATTAGTTACGAACAGTAACTTGCATTCTACCATCCGTATCGAGTAGCGATTCCACTCATAGGCTGCAGAATAATTAGCTGCTAAAGTTTGAATAAAATCTGATTCGCTATTCTGCAAAGGAAGCCTATGTTTGGAATTGTAACTCAGACTACGGACGGTACGGCAGTAGATTGCAAGAGTTACTGTTCGCAACTAGCATACAATAAGGTGATTTTCGTACAACTAAATTGTATTGACATTTATCACATTTAAATTTCAGATGTGATTTGGTACAGCTCCAAAGTTTCCGAAACCGTGGAATGTATTGTCAGACAAGAATGTTGCAGGAAATGGATTTTGGGCAGAGAAAGTGTTCGCTGACGAGGTGGCATTTTCGATCTCCTGTAGCGGCAGAACATTCACACTACTAGGGACAGATACAGTGGCCGTGCTCGGTGGGGCGATTAATTGACCCAGTTGTACTGTGCTCGGTGGGGCGATATTCTGACCAGACTGTAATATATTTGATATCTGACGATGTTCTGCGATAGACAGTTCGGCGTCATAGTGTGTGATGGATTGTATATTTGTATGTCCCGTAATTTTCATTATTTTTTGTGGGGGAACTCCTGCTTTCGATAAAGTGGTGACTGTTGACTTTCTAATACTGTGATTTGTCAACCGTGACGAGATTCCAGCTTGCTCTGCAGCATTCTTCATCAGACTGCCAAGTGTAGCCTCTCCCATGGGCCGTGGGTAATACCTGAAAATAAATATTTGGGAGAAAATGTGTAAGAAATACTTTTGAGAACTTTGCATATCGACCAGGCTGTAGAATCATTTCAAGATCACTATTCAGACACACTGAATTACATCTCATTTTTCACCAATTATAATAATTATCAAAATATTGTCGTATTTATAACTATTTTACTTTTCTAACTAAATATTAATGTCACTTTCTATAAAACTTCATTTGATCTTCAGCCTTGTCCGTAATGATTTTCAGTGTCATATGATAATGTTTAAATAACATTTAAAACAAAATGGAAAAAAATCATAGTGCATTATTTCACATAATAAATGTCATACCATGGCTCATTTTCTGTGCCTTTCAATCGTTGTTCTGGTACTGCTGTCAGGTAAAATGGACTGTCGGCAGCCAACATCTCGGAATGTCGGCGACTTCTGAAGATCTCAAAAATCTTGACAGGGTGACTCGGTCTCTGAAATGGAAATATTGGTCCATAAAAAAATGTTATGTTTCATATTGTCACGCCAGACGGCCGATATTGATTTCAAACAAAAATATAATAGTTTTTCCAACACATTTCACAGTACATTGTATTCACAGAATTATATCTCAAATTCAACTTCAGATGTATTTATGGATTTAAGTCGATATCAACAAAATACAGTGATAAGAAACAAAAAATTTTCACATGCTGGCCCAGATATATTTGCGAGCGGTAACTCTTGCAATTTGCTCCCATACCGTCCACGAGTAGATTGTAGATATTTATCGTTCGCAACAAGCTTTATTCGCTGACGTGTCCATGCCAATTCAGACCTATTTATCTTATTAACAATGATATAGTAAACTTTCTTTACTGAATGTATGAAAAGCAAAATACTTTGTATGGACTACAAGTAGTAGTGATCACAATACATCGGACCTCCGTATGCACCTAACTTTATTGTGTCTTGAGATAATTGAATTAATACAAAATGTATAACTAAACAAATATTTATATTTGAATGCTGATATATTGAGGATCGATTAACATTACGCTCGTGAACATTTGATCGATTCTCCAAGTATCGTCATGACAACCGTGATAGTTTTCAAGTTATTCAATTTTCTATCGACAATATCTCGCGACTTAAAAAGGTTTTGCGCTTACAAGGCCAGCAAACATACCTGGTGTTGTCTGTTGCAAATATATTCGGTGTGGTCTCTCGTGTATTCGACAGATTCGCCCCATCCCTGGTCTTGCTTGCCCTCTCATTGAACTCGAGAAACTTTTCCCCATTGGATGTCGTTTTCATCTCTATATCACCGAATTTCAATTGTCTTGCTTCATCTCGTCCACGCAGACCGAACATTTTTCCGAAATAGTAAAATATCGTGAATTGAAGGCTTTTTGGTGTACTTGTACCTAGAGACCCAGATGAATACATTTTCTCTTCTTCTTCAGGTGTAATGTTCATGCACTTTTTAGGTTTATTGCCCTTCCCAAGTTTCTTCAGCTCCATTTTCTTGGCCGTTAATGCTCTGATACACTGCCCAAATACTGTGTCTCGTTAAATATTGTTTTTGCAGCATTGATAAATGAATGTATACTGATTCGACGAATATATTGATTTTAAATGGAGTATATACGAATTTTTTTTGTGTGAAATATTAACTAAAAATGGTTGAGCACGTACTGCGAAGGATTTCAGGACTTTCAGTCCTTTGATTGTTTTAACCCTGTCACGCATACATGTGTTACATAGTTTGTTCCATGTTGAAGTTGGATTAGCCCATTAATAAAAAAGGAGTATTGTTTCGGAATCGTAAAAACAATGACCCCCCACCAAACCAAAACAAACAATAACTACAAAAGCATTGCAGAACTTGATGTGGTACGGAGCCCGCAGGGAACGTATAATTCTTTTTTCAATTTAACAATTCGTTCCCACGAAATAACAATTCGTTCCCACGGGAACGAATTGTTATTTAGTGGGAACGAATTGCTATATCGAGGGAACGAATTGTTAAATTGAGGGAACGAATTGTCATTTCGAGGGAACGAATTGTTAATTCGAAGGCACGATATAACAATTCGTTCCTTCGCTCATGCTTATGGCATACCCCCGGCGTCGTCGTCGTCGTCGGCGTCGTCCACAAACTTAACGTTGGGGTAAATGTCTTATAACTTCCTTTCATGGAACACCTTGTTATTTCATACATGCATTCCTCAGATGAGCCTCTATCATGCTGTAGCAAATCCATGACCCACTACCCAACCCTTACCCCAAGGTCAATGTCACAAACCTAGCACATTCATAAACTTAACGTTGGGGTAAATGTTGTGTAACTTCTGTTTATTTACAGGGAATACCTTCATATTTCAAACATGCATTCATCTGATGATACCCTATCGTACTATAGCAAATACATGACCCACCTCCCACCCCTTTCCCCAAGGTCAATGTCACAAACTTAGCACATTCATAAACTTCACGTTGGGGTAAATGTCTTATAACATCTGTTTCCTTTCATGGAACGCCTTGATATTTCATACATGCATTCTTCTGATGATACTCTATTGTGCTATAGCAAATCCATGACCCACCCCTTACCACAAGGTCAAGGTCACAGACTTAGCACATTCATAAACTTAACATTGGGGTAAATGTCTTATAACATATGTTTGCTTTCTTGAAATGCCTTAATATTTCATACATGCATCCCTCAGACGACCCTCTATCGTGCTGTAGCAAATCCACAAACCACAACCCAACCCTTACTCCAAGGTCATGGTCACAAACTTAGCATGTTCATAAAATTAACGTTGGGGTAAATGTTGTGTAACTTCCGTTCTTTACATGGAACGCTTTGATATTTCATACATGCTTTCATCTGATGATCCTCTATTGTGCTACAGCAAATCAATGACACCCCCCCCCCCCCAAAAAAAAAAACCCTTTCCCCAAGATCAACATCATAAACTTAACGTTGGAGTAAATGTCTTTTTATAACTTCTATTTCTTTACAGGGAATGCCTTGATATTTCATACATGCATTCATCTTAATATGCTATATTATGCTATAGCTAACCCACGACCCACCTTGCACCACTGACCCCAATGTCAAGGTCCACCGCACGCCCCTTAACCCAAGGTCAAGTTATATAATATTTATGTTTTTTTATGCAACTTTGCCAAGTTTGAGTGAAGGCTGCCAACAGGCGGGCTTCGTTGTCTTCTAACAACTCTTGTTGATGAAATATGGCGCATCAAACGCGTCTTGTTAAGCTGCATTTGGTGGTCTCGGTACTTTGGTCCAAACTTCTGTCGTTTTTGCGAACAATCGATTTCCGTGTCTACTGACACGGAAATCGATTCCTCGCAAAAACGAAATAAGTATGTGCCGAACTCCCGGGACCACCAAATGCAACTCATGAAGACGTGTTTGCTGTGCCATATTTCATCAAAATCCGTTGCCTATTAAGGAACATATCAAATAATACTTACTTTGGAGTGGGCGCGCTTTCAGCCATTGTTGTTGTTGTTGTTGTTGTAACCATGTGAGCATGCACCTTGAACATCGTACGTTGAATATGTATTGGTCACCTAATGTGTTTTGCGGCGTTTTCTACGCGGCATTATTTGTATATCATTTCAATGAAGTAAATACATTATCTACTCCATTGCTCCTGCGTCGGCGTAAAATGTTTCCCGTTGACAAATGCACCAGTTTCCTGACGAGGTGCCACTCAGCTCTAGTTAGAGCTATCGCATAAACGCATTTTCGTCTAGTAACCGGCGCAAATTTCTTGTGCCGGTTACTAGACGAACATGTGTTATATTTGCTGTATGTAGCTGAATGGGAATTAGTCAGGAATCCGGCGCATATTTGGATATGAAGCATTTTACGCCGGCGCGGTGTGCAGCACCGTGAGGTTTTATCAGATAGTGTAACCGTTGGATCCTTGTTTGGGAATAAATCGTAAAATGGCAATAGGCAACTGTGATACAGTGGAACTTCTCTAAACACGGCACACATAAACCCCTCAGTATTCCCTCACCGATATGCAAGAGGGGATATAGCTTAGTCCGTGTGTGCGCGCTCACGTGCGTTGCGTGCGCGCGCACGTGCGTTGCGTTGCGTTGCGTTGCGTGCGTGCGTGCGTGCGCGCGCGCGCGTTTTATTTTGTCAATAACTTCTGAACCGCTTCACCGATTTTGATAATAATTGGCCACAATGTGTGTCTAGGGATGGTGCGTTGTTTTGCATACGACCCACGTCCGACTACCCAAGGTCAATGAGGACTTATGTTCACCTTGTTTGTAAGGCAAACATGTTAAAACAAATATTTTAGTATTGTCAAGGCTACCAGCGAGGGTATTAACTTTGTAATAACGATGCCCTTGTTATTAATATTATTTTCATTATTATTATTATCAAGGCTGTCAGCGATGGGATTAGCTTTGTTTGGAGAGGTTCCACTGTATATGAACGTATCGTCTGGGAGTCTGGAATTTAATAATCATTCCACTTTGCTTAGAGAAAGCCGTATTGTGTTTACACACAAGACACTTGTTTGTTTGTGTAACAGCAATAAAGAATTGAGTGTAGATTGCTACCTATGCTCCTGTATGTGTACATCACTACATGCAGCTTTTCTTCTGTTTACTCGGCACAAATGTATGCAGTATTGCCGGATGCGGCATTTGTTTCCAATATGTGTACGATAATATGGCATAATCGTTTATCTGTGCGTACAGTTTGGGAATTTTCCACACAATATCAAAGTGTTGAAATGAAATAGTAAGTATGCTTTGAAGGTAGAAATAGGCGGTCAATTCATACATTTAGGTCAGAAAAAAAACACTCCACATACTATTTATTTATGTATACATGTATAAAACAATGTATAAATCTCGCATGTTCCAATGCTAACAGAAAATACCACCATAATGTGGCTTTGTTTAAATTTGATTAAATGTATTGTAGTGTATTGATCAAATGAGTGTTGTTTCTTGTGCTTAGCGTCAGACAGCGCGGGACATATTTGGCGGGAAACTGTCTGTGCAACTGTGATAAATGGAATCGTGTCAACACTAGACTTCTACCACGTTACCAGGGCAACGTTTACATGCCTTTGTTCACATAACAATACGTTATAAATAGTAAAGGGAATTCCTTCGGGATTTTCCACTCCTGTTCACGACTTTCATGACTATCATCTATATATTGAGTAGCATATTACATGTATAGAGTAGCATATTACATGTATAGAGTAGCATATTACATATTACATGTATAGAGTAGCATATTACATGTATAGAGTAACATATTACATGTATAGAGTGACATATTACATGTATAGAGTAGCATATTACATGTATGAGTAGCTATACTACAGTGATAGCATTATACTACTGTATAGCGTAGTATTACAATGCATTAGTGTGCATATTACATATTACATGTATAGAGTAGCAAAAAAAATATATGTATAGTGTAGCATTTCTACATTGACATAGAGTAGTCATATTACATATACTGTATGAGAGTAGCATATTACTTACTGTTAAGTGTAGCATACTACATTGCATTAGAGTGCATATACTGTATTGAGTGCTCTACATGTATTGAGTATATAATGTACATATAACATGTATGTAGCATATTGCATGTATAGAGTAGCATATTACATATTACATGTATTACATATTACATGTATAGAGTAACATATTACATGTACAGAGCATATTACATGTATAGAGTAGCATATTACATGTATAGAGTAGCATATACATATTACATGTATAGAGTAACATATTACATGTATAGAGTAGCATATTACATGTATAGAGTAGCATGCATATTACATGTATAGAGTAGCATATTACATGTATAGAGTAGCATATTACAGACCCGTACCATTGATGAAGTATCTTGCGCTACGCTCTATAATGATACATTTATTTAGTTAGACACTAGTAAACACAATTAAAACCGGATATTCATAGTTACATACTTACATACATATACATACTCATTAAGTTTCCACATTTTAGCTCGCCAGTGGAAAGTTCTAAGCATTCGATTTGATTCTCATTTGCTGAAACGGTAATATTATATACAATACATTTGCTGAAACAAGGTAAGCATCATAGTACGGGGCGCCATGCAGGACAGGTTAATTATGTGTACAAAATTGAGTTTTGTAACACTAAAAATCACAAAATCCAATTATGTAAAATTCTGATATAAAAACCAATTTTGTCCAGACAAAATTGAGTTTTGTAACACTAAAAATCACAAAATCCAATTATGTAAAATTCTGATACAAAAACCAATTTTGTCCAGACAAAATTGAGTTTTGTAACACTAAAAATCACAAAATCCAATTATGTAAAATTCTGATATACAAAATTAATTTTTGTTATAAAGGATTCAATTTTGTAAGACAGAATTGAGTTTTGTGAAAAAAATTCAGTTTTGTGGGACAGAATTCAGTTTTGTCCACAAAAGTCAGTTTTGTCCACAAACATTAGTTTGCGTATGATAGTCTATGTCATCTCTACGTTGATTGGTTGAGACCGGTCTTAGTCCATTTTACTAGATGGTGGAGTACACTTGCAGGTTTAAATATTTAAATGCGAAAATATAACCCAATATATCAATAGTATACTTCTTTATGGACAGTTATTTTGGTTATATTATGATTACAAATGAGTGGTCACACCATATAAGCATATATACTTTGAAGGAGAAATAAGAAAAAAATTCAGAATTTTCCCTCAATTATGTAAACAGGGTCAAACATAAAGTAGTAGCCGGGACATAGCTAGACCTGAGAGCATGCCCATATATAGAGAATACCAGGCTAGTGTATTTTGATATCAAGTTTATCAGGCAAGGCTAGGAAACGCGTAGGAATTCCGAGGCTTGCCGAGGAATTCCTACTGTTTCCGAGCCGAGCCTGATAAACTTGATATTAAAATACACTAGCCTGGTATTCTATGTATCAGGTAACGTTTTATGCTCGAAAATGACATTAGATGACGTCGTATTCTAAAAGTAGATCTAACCTTGTGAAACAAATGGTATTGGATCTGTGTCTACTAGTTGCGAAGTTACGTGTTCGCAACTATGTGTCTACATGCATTATTTACAGTATACACCATCTTAGTATCCATGGTATCTACACAAATACTACAAATGGTTTCCTCAAATGGCCCAATACACACATTCTGTTTATAAACACAGACAGCAGTCAGAACACATGTCACAGCGCGTGTATTATTGATTTAACTGGGGCAGATGTACCTTGCGATACGCAATAAATGAGGTCAGTACTCGCGGGAGATCTACATGTACATGAATTATGTGTACAATTATAACGCAAATGAGTTTAATTACGAATGGGTTTGTCAACGTTTGACTGTTTGGAGATAGTTGAAGCAAAATGGCAGAATGAGAAATGAATCATCGGCAGAATGAGAAATGAATCATCGACATTGAATGTGTAGATCGGCGACCGTGACCCATTTCTCCTGTGCAGTTTCTGACCAATGGTAGTCCTTCTTACATGCGTGTGCAGAATTGAATTTTGTGACACAGAATTGAATTTTGTTACACAGAATTGACAGAATTGAATTGTGTGACACAGAATTGAATTTTGTGACACAGAATTGAATTGTGTGACACATAATTGAATTTTGTTACTTCAGAATTGAATTTTATGGCACAAAAGTGAATTTTGTGACACAGAATTGAGTTTTGTGGCACAAAAGTGAATTTTGTGACACAGAATTGAATTTTGTGGCACAAAAATGAATTTTGTTGACAAAATTGAGCCATGTCCCACTTGGCGCCCCGTACATAGTGTATACAATACATTTGCTGAAACAAGGAAAGCGTCATATTATATACAATACATTTGCTGAAACAAGGTAAGCACCATACTGTATACAATAATACATTTGCTCAAACAAGGTAAGCATCATATTATATACAATACATGCAATCATGACATACATCTGGGTCACAATAATACATTTCTGTATGCTATTACATGTATAGAGTAGCATATTACAGACCCGTAACAAGGGGGTGGGGGTCGTTGCGAGCGGATGGTCCACCCCCTCCCCCCACCAGGTGCACTGTTCCATGCACTTCATCAGAAATAGTACGGTACATTATTTTCTTCGTAGATAGAGTACATTTTACTTATTACGTCAAATATCTTACCAGGTCGGTTTCCACGTAACTGTGAGATCAAAGTAGCGGTAAAACTTTGGAAAGTCTAAAACTACCTTTGTATGTTTGCACGCACTCGGGATAGTTTCATAAAATAAAAGGTAATTCTTTTTGTTATACGGAATTTACGCTCGGCGCGCCTGTTCGGAAACTAGCATTTGTGGGAAACCTGTGTTGCTATTTTATGCGGCACACCTTGGTGAGAACGGCTCAAATGTGACTGTGACTGGAGAAATGGGACTTATGACAACACTGACCAGTCTACTACTGATTTGCTAATTCCTTATACAGCCTCATAAGAATGTTATCTGCTTGATAGATGCATACCCGGTGTTTCACTGACTGAATGATGTACAGTGCAGACCCAGATCAGGCTGCGCGCATGCGCAGACTGATCTGGGTCTACACTGGTTACAATGGCCGTTGTTCCCATTTGACTGTGACATCCACGTTTTACGCCGTTTTCAATTGTTTGATAAAACGTGCAGACCCAGATCAGGCTGCGCGCATGCGCGACTGATCTGGGTCTACACGGTTACAATGGCCGTTGTTCCCATTTGACTGTGACATCCACGTTTTACCGCAATTGTTTGATAAAACGTTCAGACCCAGATCAGGCTGCGCGCATGCGCAGACTGATCTGGGTCTACACTGGTTACAATGGCCGTTGTTCCCATTTGACTGTGACATCCACGTTTTACGCCGTTTTCAATTGTTTGATAAAACGTGCAGACCCAGATCAGGCTGCGCGCATGCGCAGACTGATCTGGGTCTACACTGGTTACAATGGCCGTTGTTCCCATTTGACTGTGACATCCACGTTTTACGCCGTTTTCAATTGTTTGATAAAACCTAAAAACATGGTTGGTTTATAGTAACCCACCCAATACTATCTTTCATTTTCAGCCAACAAATCTCCAACCTTAGATATTATTTTGACATTTCAGCTGAAGGAAAGTTCATTACTTGTAAGGGTAGACGTACATAAACAGTCATTTATCCCGTCAACACAGAGCGTATGTGCCGTGAAACATTTTGATATCCTGCCAATACGACCTAATCACTGCGTATGAATATATGTGGTTGTCATACTAGTCGATTCTCCGATTTTGACGATGCGGCTCGAGTTATTTTTGCATCTTAAAGCTATTTGTAGGTGTTGACGGGATAAATAGAATAGTGCCGTGAATGTGAAAACATATCTGGCGCGGCACGGAAACGGGATGGGCTCGGTGTTTTCCCATTCACGGCACTGACCTATATATATATGTACTATTCTCTATAACAGCGTAGTAAAAATATCTACATTTCGAGTGTGTGCAATATATATGTATACCGACACTCATTGAATAGCAGCAACATAATAACATTTCCCGATCAACATCCAAAGAATTAGTCGGATTCTATAAAATATGAAAAAAGGAGAAAATAATCTCCCTACATTTTCAGATACGTACAAAACATACATTTTTTATTCCAAAACATTTCCAAATCCTGACTGTATGATAACATATGATTATGAACCTAGTTTGGATAAAGCGGATAACGTTTCCGATAATCTTCGATACAATCCGTAAATGACGTTGTAATTTTTTTAAACGTACACAGAAGATACGGAACATAAAATAATTCCGCATTTGCTGCGTAATTTTCACAAATTTCTAACTTAATTTACGGAAGATACGTGTAATTATGTAAATAATTATCGGAAGTACGTTAATAAGTTGGATCACATAGACTTATATTTAACCCTTACACTGCTGAATTAAATTGTGTCGTCTGCTGTTTATTTTATATTTTCCATTTTTCTCATAACAGAATCATTTCCAATGGAAATTATTCTAAAATTCTAAAATTCTGTCAAACCATGTTTTTATTGAGAGAAAAAACAAAATATTAAGCAACAGCAGACAACACTTTTTATTTCCAGCATTCTAAGGGTTAAGGTAGTAATACGTGGCTGTGACTGGAGAAATGTGGCTTATGGGATTTGTGACCAGTGCAGCTCCTGATCAAATAACTCACTTGTCAGACGCATAACGGATGTTTCATTGATGGAATGGCGAACAGTGCGGAGTACTTGCGAACAGTGACTGATCTGGACCAGTTCTCCAGTCACAGCCACATATACGTCCCTGGTTAGATATCCATCCGCAGGTGCGATGCCATATTGTCGAAAAAATATTCCCATGGTTTTGTAGGTATCATTGAGGTTTTTTATTGGGTTTTGATGGTAAGGAGACATACCATCGGGAAATGTTGTGCTTTCATAATCCCACTGAGTAATACATATGTCATAAATATGCTTTGATCCATTTCCGTAACCCAAAATGAAAGTGAAAGTCGGTGATGTTGGCTGACTACCCGCGTGTTTACCATGAAAACACACATATACAGTGGAACCCAGACTCTCCGGAAAATATGGATGTTTACCTTAGATGTGTTTCGCTGTTATGTATCTCCGATTACAATGGCTTTTCATGATTGCAAAACACTATAATGTGTCATGAAGTTCTCACATGTCTGATTTACAGTGGAACATCTCCAAACCGGACACTCTGGTGACCTTCCATGATGTCCGGGTTGTAGAGGTTCCACTGTACATAATTAATAAAACACGCACGTTTTAGTTAACTACGGCAGCCTTAGAGGAATATACATACGTTATGCCCCCGCCTCCACCGAATGGGGCGGGGCATATATTATTACCGGCGTCCGTGTCCCATACGTCCGTACGTCCCGCTCGGGTAAATTTCTTATATTTTCTGTTTCCTTTCAGGTAACTGCTTCATATTTCACGCATGCGTTCATCTGATGTTCCTCTATCATGATGTAACAAATCCACCGCACTCGGCCTGTTGTGTTTTCAACTGTGCCCTCGTTATGTTTGGCTGTCAGCGGGGGCAACAGTGTGCCAACAGGCCACCTTTCTATTTATATATCGTTGGGAAAGAGATGTTATGTCATATGAGCGAGATGGTATGTCATGGGAATGAGATGGTATGTCATGGGAATGAGATGGTATGTCATGGGAACGAGATGGTATGTCATGGGACAGAGATGGTATGTCATGGGAAAGAGATACTATCTCATGGGAACGAGATGGTATGTCATGGAACAGAGATACTATGTCATGGGAACGAGATGGTATGTCATGGGAACGAGATGGTATGTCATGGGAAAGAGATACTATGTCATGGGAACGAGATGGTATGTCATGGGACAGAGATACTATGTCATGGGAACGAGATGGTATGTCATGGGAACGAGATGGTATGTCATGGAAAGAGATACTATGTCATGGGAACGAGATGGTATGTCATGGGACAGAGATACTATGTCGTGGGAACGAGATGGTATGTCAAAAGACAGAGATACTATGTCATGGGAACGAGATGGTATGTCATGGGACAGAGATAATATGTCATGGGAACGAGATGGTATGTCATGGGACAGAGATACTATTTCATGGGAACGAGATGGTATGTCATGGGACAGAGATACTATGTCATGGGAACGAGATGGTATGTCATGGGACAGAGATACTATGTCGTGGGAACGAGATGGTATGTCATGGGACAGAGATATTATGTCATGGGAATGAGATGGTATGTCATGGGAACTCGTGGGAGCGGGGAGAAATGCGGACGTCCCTGTCAACTCAGTGGATTTTGGTTCTAATAGAAAATAGAAAGAAAACGGGACGTATGTGGATTCATTTTGTATAGGTCGCCAAATCAAGTGAGCACCGGAAAATAGTATACCCGATTGTGACGTGTTTGTTGGCATTAATTTAAGCGTTTAATGTGTGTTCATGATTGAAAAATACTCAAACATGTCTTGCAGTGTTCAGGTGCCTGATCCACAGTAGAACATCTCTACACCGGACACAATTAGTATATCAACAATGCATCCTACAGTGAAACCTCTCCTATCCGGACACCCTGGGAGGTACCTGGACACCCTGGGATCTTACTGGTACCTGACACGTGGTGGTATACGCTGGGATACCTGGACATGGTATGACACGCTGGGAGGTACCATGACACCTGTGGGAGGTACCTGGACACGCTGGGAGGCCTAGGTACCTGTACACGGCCTGGGGGAGGTACCCAGGACACGGTACCTGGACACGCCTGGTACCTGGACATGGTACCTGGTACACGCTGGGAGGTACCTGGACCCGTGGGAGGTACCTGGTACACGCTGGGAGGTACATGGACACGCTGGGAAGGGACCTGGACACGCTGGGGAGGTACCTGGCACCCTGGTAGGTACCCTGTAACGTGGGATAGGGGTACCTGTACACGCTGGGAGGTTACCTGTTACACGCTGGGGAGGGTACCTGGACACGCTTGGGAGGTACCTGGACACGCTGGGAAGGTTACACTGTACACGTGGGTGGTTACTGGACACGCTGGGAGGTACCTGGAACACGCTGGAGGTACCTGTACACGCTGGGAGGGTACCGGGACACGCTGGGAACCGGTACCTGGACACCTGGTAGGTACCTGTACACGATGGGAGGTACTGTACTCGCTAGGGAGGTACCTGTTCCCGCTCGTGGGTGGGTACCTGGACACTCTGGGATGGTACATGGACACGCTTGGGAAGGTTCCTGTACAGCTGGGAGGTACCAGGGACACGCTGGGAGGTACCTGGACACGCTGGGAGGTACCTGTACACGCGGGGAAGTGGTACCTGGACACGCTGGGAGGTACCTGGTCACCCTGGGAAGGTACCGGTGTAAACGCTGGCGAGGTACCTGGTTCCACGATGGGAGGTACCTGGTCACGCTGGGAGGTACACTGTACACGCTGGGAGGTACTGTACACGCCTGGGAGGGTACTGGACACGATGGGAGGGTACCTGTACACGTTCCTGTACACCGCTGGTGAGGACCTGTACACCTGGGAGGTAACCTGGACACTTGGGAGATACCTGGACACGCTGGGGAGGGTAACTGGACACGATGGGATGGTACTGTACACGCTGGGATTGGTACCTGTACACCATGGGAGGTACCTGGACACCGCTGGAGGTAAATGTACACCCTTGGGAGGTACCTGGACACGCTGGGAGGTACTGTACACGCTGGGAGGTACTGAACACGCTGGGAGGTACCTGGTACACGCTGGGAACCTTGGTACTGTACACCGGGAGGTACCTTGAACACGCTGGGAGGTACCTTTACGCTGGGTGATGGTACCTGGTACACGCTTTGGGTAACCTGGACACGGCTGGGATTTGGTACCTGTACGACGCTGGGAGGTACCTGTACAACCGCTGGGAGGGTACCTGTACACGCTGGAGGGGTAACCCTGGACGGTACCGTGTGTCATCCCTGATACAGCTCCCGGAAGGTACCTGTACACGTGGGAGTACCTGGAACACGCTGGGAGGTAAAAAAACCTGTACACCCTGGGGAGGTACCCTGGCGCTGGGAGGTACCTGTACACGCTGGGAGGGTACCCTGTAACACACCTGGGGAGTTACCTGGAACACGCTGGGAGGTACCTGTAACACGCTGGAAGGGACCCATGGGGACAACCCTGGGGAGGTAACCTGTACACGCTGGGAGGTACCTGTACACGCTGGGAGGTACCTGGACACGCTGGGAGTACCTGTACACGCTGGGAGGGTACCTGGACACGCTGGGGAGGTACCTGTACATGGGAGTACCTGGTAACACCCTGGGAGGTACCTGGACCACGGCTGGGAGTACCTGTACACGCTGGGAGGTACCTAACACGGCTGGTATTGTCCCGGGTGGACACCCTGGAGGTACCTGGACACCCTGGGAGGTACCTGGACACGCTGGGAGGTACCTGACACGCTGGGAGGGTACCTGTACACCCGTCTGGATGGTACCTGTACACGCTGGGAGGTACCTGTAACACGCTGGGGAGGTACCTGTACACGCTGGGAGGTTACCTGGACACGCTGGGAGGGACCTACCAGTACACGCTGTGAGGTACCTGGACCACCCGTGGGAGGTACCTGTACACGCTGGGAGGTACCTGATACACGCTGGGAGTTACCTACACGCTGGGAGGTACCTGGAACACCCTGACGGCTGGAGGTACCGGACACGGCTGGGAGGTACCACCCTGGGACGCCTGGGAGGTACCTGGTACACTGCTTGGGAGGTTAACCTGGACACCCAGGAGGTACCTGTACACCCTGGGAGCGCTGGGAGGTACCTGTACAACGCTGGGAGGACCTGGACACGCTGTACCTGGACACGCTGGGTGGTACCTGTACACGCTGGGATGTACCTGGACCACGCTGGGGGGGAGGTACCTGTACACGCTGGGAGGTACCCTGGAACCAACCTGGGAGGTACCTGACACGCTGGGAGGTACTGTACACGCTGGGAGGTACCCTGGACCCCCTGGGAGGTACCTGGAACACCCCTGGGAGTACCTGGACACCCTGGGAAAGGTAACCTGTACACGCTGGGAGTACTGGGACACCCCTTGGAGGTAACCTGGACACCCTGAAGGTACCTTCACCGCTGGGAGTACCTGGACACGCTGGGGAGGTACCTGTACACGCTGGGAGGTACCATGGACACCTGGGAGGTACCTGTACACGCTGGGAGGTACCTGTACACCCTGGGAGGTACCTGGACACGCTGGGAGGTACCTGTACACGCTGGGAGGTACCTGGACACCCTGGGAGGTAGAGGTACCTGTACACGCTGGGAGGTACCTGTACACGCTGGGAGGTACTTGGACACGCTGGGAGGTACCTGGACACGCTGGGAGGTACCTGTACACGCTGGGAGGTACCTGTACACGCTGGGAGGTACCTGTACACGCTGGGAGGTACCTGTACACGCTGGGAGGTACCTGGACACGCTGGGAGGTACCTGGACACGCTGGGAGGTACCTGTACACGCTGGGAGGTACCTGTACACGCTGGGAGGTACCTGGACACGCTGGGAGGTACCTGTACACGCTGGGAGGTACCTGGACACCCTGGGAGGTACCTGGACACGCTGGGAGGTACCAGTACACGCTGGGAGGTACCTGGACACCCTGGGAGGTACATGGACACCCTGGGAGGTACCTGTACCTGGGAGGTACCTGTACCTGGGAGGTACCTGTACCTGGGAGGTACCTGGGTGTCCGGTTTAGAGAAGTTCCAGTGTAAATCAGGCATATAACTATTCTGGGACATACTTATATTTTGTTGCAATCATGAACATGCATTATTATCTGAGATGCGTTATCAAGAAATCTCTCAAAATGAGATCACATATATTATCTCGGTGGGTCTAAGTGACTAGTGAGGTGAGAACCTGGGGCCGTTTCACTAAACTTCGTACGACGAAAATGTTCGTAAGTGCAAAATTATGATAGTCTGTAAATTTCACATTAACAATGTTTTCTTGTAAACAATTGTTGGATTTACATTTATTGAGCATAGGCTGCATATGCAGCCTATGCTCAATAAATATAAATCCATCAATTGATATTTCCAGACGATCCTGAATTTGCACTTACGAACAGTTTAGTCGTAAGAAGTTTAGTGAAACGGCCCCCTGGTTCCGGGTCAGGTTATTCTAATATCACGGCTGAATGTATATAACTTTTTGCTGTAAATATTCAGTTCTGATTTGGGGATTTTCCCCCATCCATACAGGTAATATCGTATTCGACCCCATTAACCCGACCTAAAATGACATTAGCTGTTAAATGGCCGTTATACATCATTCAATACATATTCCGGTCACACAGAAACCAATGGCATACATGCGCTGTATTGTCACCTCACAGGGTGTCCGGCTTGGAGAGCCAGGAAGGGGATGGGTTGAGTCATAGAGGTTAGAACGCCCGACTTACAACCCGAAGGTTGTGGGTTCAAACCTCGCCTTAGGCATAAAAACATAGTACATTGTAGTACAGTGTTTCCATCCCTCTGACTTTGTGATTGAAACTTGAAACCGAGATCCCGTCCCTAAATTACCTTAGCTTTTGCTTATAGGAATTAAATAAGTGTATAATTGTGTCACTATTCCACCAACAATTATGAGTGTCCGCAATACAGATATAATCAGTTAGTAATAGTTATTTTACTGATAGTGACGCGCGGTGGTATCAGGCTATTTTCATATGCAAATGAGGCATGATATTTATTAATTATTTATACTAATTAACTGCGTCACCTGAAAATATAATATTTTCGACAGATTATAAAGTATGATCATTGCACATCAAAAAATAAATACAGAGAATAGTAATGTCCGTTAACATTTTAAGGAAACACGGTTATCGCCCCTGATATCAGTGTGGAAATTTACGACTGATATATAGTGATAATAATGCCAATCACTATGTGAATAATGGTGAATGAATGTTTATTTCGCCAGAAAATGTCTCAGATGATGTATCTGATATAAAGATAAAGAACAGTTTGTGCATACTGAGGGGGCTTTTACCTTTAAACTCATTCACTGTTCTTCCCAGGAAACTTTCAGAATCCGTCTTCGTTTTTTACCCTGTTGCTTTAGAATAGGGGCATGGAAGTTCAACTCAAACATAAGTTGTTTATTTACATTTACATTCGAAGATTCTGTACGTCTAGATAGTTTGTCCCTACGTGTGGTTTTGAGCATCGTAGCTGCACCACCCTCTGTATTTGTTTGAATTAAAACTATCTGATAAATAGGATAATTCATTCATACCTTCTGGCTGATCTGATACACGTATGTGTGGCATGCTTTAACCCCCCATACAACGCGGAAAACTTAAATGGTTGTCTGCTGTCGATTTTTGTTTGCATTTTTTCTCAATAATAACATGGTTTGACAACACTTTAGAATCATTTCCATTGATTCTAAAGTGCTGTCAAAACATGGTTTTGATGAGAAAATGGAAAATTGAAAAATTAAACAGCAGACGACAAATTTTAGTTCAGCATTGTAAGGGTTATAAGCAGACGTTAACCAGGCACTGGATTGTTTGTCAGGCGTATATGTGGCTGTGACTGGAGAAATGGGGCTTATGGTATTTGCGACCAGTGTAGAGCCATATCAGCCTGTGCATCCGCACAGTCTGATCAGCATTTGTACTGTTCGCCTTTCCATCAATGCAACTCCAGTCATGCTTCTAAGAAGCAATATAGGTGGCTATCAGGCTACAGAGTGAGTTATTTGATCGGGAGCTAGACTGGTCACAAATGCCATAAGCTGCAATTCTCCAGTCACAGCCACATATCTTAAAATAGTAATCACCAGGGGGCTGTTTCACTAAACTTCGTACGACTAAAATATTTGTAAGTGCAAATTTAAGATCGTCTGTAAATTTAAATTGATGGATTTACATGTATTGAGCATAGGCTGCACATGCAGCCTATGCTCAATAAATGTAAATCCAAAAAGTGTTTACAAGAACACAGTGTTAATGTGAAATTTACAGACTACCATAATTTTGCACTTACGAACATTTTAGTCGTACGAAGTTTAGTGAAACGGCCCCCAGCGTTCGTATGGATAGCGCGTAACTGCTGGACAGTCAATACTATGGTGTACGATCGGGGTCAAAACTAAAATTACAGGTGCACCTATAAACGGTCACAGGTTCACCTGTAACATTTGCAGGTGGAACTGTAAATGTATAGGCGGACCTGTAAAATGTACAGGTTTATTTTTTACACGTGGACCTGTAAATGAATAGGTCCACCTGCATATTTTACAGTTTGACCTGTAAAACTTTATAGGTGCACCTCACCTGTAATTTTAGTTTTGAACCCGTTCGTACACCATACAATAACTTGTGACCTCAGGCCTGCAGCCAGTCGAGTATGGTATGACAAGAAATAGACGCTCAACAATCTCTGCGCATGCGTAGACTGGTCTGCGTATTCGATAGTTGGGATATTATGGATGTTCGCCCATTAGTTTGTTTATAATTTAATGTTTAAAACTTCACTCATCAATTTGTTATTCTATTTCGGCAATTCGTCTCATTTAACATTCACTTTGTGGGCGGGGAGAAGCAGTTGCAGCGACTGACACTCTGGAAGTATTTCATTCATAACATGACTCACGATGTACTGGGAGCCGTTTCACTAAACTTCGTACGACTAAAATGTTCGTAAGTGCAAATTTCGGATCGTTTGGAAATCTCAATTGATGGATTTACGTTTATTGAGCATAGGCTGCATATGCAGCCATATGCAGCATATGTTCAATAAATGTAAATCCAATAATTGTTTACAAGAAAACATTGTTAATGTGATATTTAATTTTGCGCTTACGAACATTTTAGTCGCACGAAGTTTAGTGAAACGGCCCCCACATCTCCAATGGAAAACGGTACAAATTGCATTTGCGACCAGTGTAGCCCCAGATCATACTGCGCGATCTGGGGCTACAATGTTTGCCTTTTCAAGGCATCGTGTCCAATGTATCCGATATTGATTGTAGTTTGGTTTCGCTTTATCAAGGTGTATGATCACGTGGTACTAACAACAACAACAAGTACCGATTCAAAGTACATATTCTTGTATAGTGTCCTTATTACGTAACAGATTTTGATGTAATATGGCGCATCAAACGCGTCTTTTTAAGCTGCATTTGGTGGTCTCTTTATTTTCGCCCAAACCTCTGTCGTTTTTGTGAAGAATCGAATTCCGTGTCTCCGGCACGGAAATCGATTCTTCGCAAAAACGACATAAGTCTGTGCCAAACTCCATAGACCACCAAATGCAGCTCATGAAGACGCGTTTGCTGCGCCATATTTCATCAAAATCCGTT
This sequence comes from Conchocele bisecta, assembly GCA_029237695.1. NCBI lineage: Eukaryota > Metazoa > Mollusca > Bivalvia > Lucinida > Thyasiridae > Conchocele > Conchocele bisecta. The sequence continues at coordinate 127,938,537 of CM055267.1, forward strand.
GCATATTAAGGAAAATATCAAATAATACTTACTTTGGAGAGGGCGACGTTGTTGTTGTTGTAACCACGTGATCATGCACCTTGTTTATGCGCTGAAAAAGACATAATATCAACCAATACCATTTGTGTCGCGTCTGCTTTTTGGTGACGACGACGAAGGAAAAATCGGCGAATACATGTCAAAAAGTTTGTACAATCGTCATGATATAACTTTAATAGTTCTTTACGGATTGCTTCAATAGTTGGACACTTGATACATGTGAGCATATGAAACACACTCATGCCATTAACATGACCTTTAGACCCTCAGATTGCTGCAGAAACACTTAGTCAATTTTACGTCAAACGGTTTGTACCAGTTTCTTCATCATCGTATACCTTTAACATTTAATAAAAATAGTGACTTTAAAACAATGTGTATATCTTTAATATTACTTGATACATGTGAGCATTTGGACCACACTTATGTCCCCATTCACATGACCGTGACCTTTTTGACCTTCACATGGTTGGAAAACACTATTTGTTTCTGTCAAAATGTTTGTACAATTTTCTTCATCATCATATAACTTTTTTATTACATGATGAATTGCTTCACTATTTGGACATTGATCATGAAGTATTTGGGACATTGATAGTAAAGTATTTGGACACTTTGATACATGTAAGTATTTGGACACGTGATACATGTAAGTATTTGGACAGCATGATTTCACATGTAAGTTGGCACTTGATACAGTAAGTATTTGGACACTGATCTGTAGTTTTTTGGACACGTGATAATGTATGTATTTTTGACATTGATACAGTAAGTATATTGGACGTGTACTGTAAGTATTTGGACACTGATTACATGTAAGTATTTGGACTGTACATGTAAGTATTTGGACACTTGTACATGTGTATTTGGGACACTTGATACATTTAGTGTATGTAATTTGGACACTGATTTACATGTATAGTAGGGACACTTTACTGATACATGTAAGTATTTGGACACGTGATTTACGATGTAAGATTTGGACACGTTGATACTGTAAGTTATTTGGACACGTGTACATGTAAGTATTTGGACACGTGATACATGTATAAGTATTTATGGACACGTGATACATTTGTAATGTATTTGGACACTGATACATGTTTAAGTATGTTTGGACACTGATACATGTAAGTCATTTGGACACGGGTAACATGTTAAGTATTTGGACAACGTGAAACATGAAGTATTTGGACACGTGATACATGTAAGTATTTGGAACAGTGATATGACACTGTAAGTATTTGGACACGTGTACATGTAATATTTGGACACTTGATACAATGTAAGTATTTGGACACGTGAAAATGTAAGTATTTGGACACTGAATACATGTAAGTATTTGGACACGTATAACATAAAGTATTTGACACGTATCAATGTAAGTATTTGGACACTTGATACATGTAAGTATTTGGACACGTGATACATGTAAGTATTTGGACACTTGATACATGTAAGTATTTGGACACGTGATACATGTAAGTATTTGGACACGTGATTTTAACATGTAGAAGTATTTGGACACTGATACATAAGGATTTAACACTGATAACATAAGTATTTGGACACGTGATACATGTAAGTATTTGGACACGTGATACATGTAAGTATTTGGACACGTGATACATGTAAGTATTTGGACACTTGATACATGTAAGTATTTGGACACGAATAAGTATTTGGGACACGTGAATACAATGTAGTATTGGACACTTTACATGTAATTTGGACTGATACGGTTTAAGTATTTGGACATCGTGATACCATGTAAGTATTTGGACACTTGATACATGTAAGTATTTGGACACTTGATACATGAAAGTATTTGGACAAACGTGATAACGCAATGTAATATTTGGGACACTTGATACATGTAAGTATTTGGACACGTGATACATGTAAGTATTTGGACACTTGATACATGTAAGTATTTGGACACGTGATACATGTAAGTATTTGGACACTTGATACATGTAAGTATTTGGACACTTGATACATGTAAGTATTTGGACACGTGATACATGTAAGTATTTGGACACGTGATACATGTAAGTATTTGGACACGTTGATACATGTAAGTATTTGGACACGTGATAACATGTAGAATTTGGACACTGGAAACATGGTAAAGTATTTGGACAACGTGATACATTAAGTATTTGGACACTTGATACATTAAGTATTTTGGCCAGTGATACATGAAAGTATTTGGACACTTGATACATGTAAGATTTGGACACTGATACATAAGTATTTGGACACTTGAATACATGTAAATTTATGGACACGTGATACATGTAAGTATTTGGACACTTGATACATGTAAGTATTTGGACACGTGATACATGTAAGTATTTGGACACTTGATACATGTAAGTATTTGGACACGTGATACATGTAAGTATTTGGACACTTGATACAATGTAAGTATTTGACACGTACAAATGTAAGTATGGACACTTGTTAATGTAAGTATTTGGACACGTGATGTAATATTGACTTGATACACTGTAAGTATTTGGACACGTGATACAAATGTAAGTATTTGGACACTTGATACATGTAAGTGGACAACATTAATTTGGACATGTAAGTATTATTTGGACGTGATACATGTAAGTATTTGGACACGTGATACATGTAAGTATTTGGACACGTGATACATGTAAGTATTTGGACACTTGATACATGTAAGTATTTGGACACGTGATACATGTAAGTATTTGGACAACTTGATACTGAAGTATGGACACTGATACCGTAAGTAATTTTGGACACGTGATACATGTAAGTATTTGGACACGTGATACATGTAAGTATTTGGACACGTGATACATGTAAGTATTTGGACGTGATACATGAAGTTATTGGACACTTGATACATGTAAGTATTTGGACACGTTAAATTAAGATTTGGACACTTGAATACATAAGTATTTGGACACTTGATAAGGTGTATCTTGGACCCTCGGATTTACATAATTGTATTTGGACACGTGATACATGTAAGTATTTGGACACGTGATACATGTAAGTATTTTGGACAACTTGATACACGTAAGTATTTGGACACGTGATACATGTAAGTATTTGGACACGTGATACATGTAAGTATTTGGACACGTGATACATGTAAGTATTTGGACACGTGATACATGTAAGTAATTGGGGACACGTGACTTGTAAGGTATTTGGAACACTTGATACATAAGTATTTGGACACGTGATACATGTAAGTATTTGGACACGTGATACATGTAAGTATTTGGACACGTGATACATGTAAGTATTTGGACACTTGATACATGTAAGTATTTGGAATACACTCATGCTAGTGATGCTACCATTAACATAACATTCCGTGGCAGAATGATTGTTTAGTTGTGAAATGATAATACTACAACACCGATAGGTCCCATATTGTTTATCTATATATGCCATCAGTTTATATGTGTACGTGCTTTAAATGGCATATGCTGCTGTGGAGATGGCGTCAAAGATGGCTACCATAAATGCATTAAGCACATAAAGATCAATATAATGAACACATCATCGAGTATGCGATATATGCTTCATTTGCATAAATCCGAGGTAGCCGCCAACTTTCCATATTTGGTCATGCTCGATTGTTTACGGTAACCACGGCAACTGTGTATATTGTTTCTAGTAGTCGTGTTCGGCGACTGTAATGGATATGTCCACTTCAATGTATTGTAATTTCCTGCACACGGGCTATGATTCATTTCGCTAACTGCGGCTGTGACTGGAGACTTGTGTCTTACACAACCGCCTGCGTTAAAGGTGCATGTCCATCCAAATACACGGAGATTTACAGGTCCCGAACAGGTCTTATATATATATATATATATATATATATAGTTGTGCAAGGACTACATTGTTGCAAGGTATACTTAATATGTCAACAATGAATCCAAGACCTGTTCGGGACCTGTAAATCTCCGTGTATTTGGATGGACATGCACCTTTAACGCATATATATACACATATATATAATATATATACTGTCTGTTCCACGTTTTTCTGCCGACAAACTGTTGGCTATTAAACACATTAAAGGTACATGCCCGCTCAGTAGGCACAACATGTTCTTCATAGGAATTAAATAAGTGTATAAGCGTGTCACTATTCCACCAGCTCTAAAAATTACGAGTGCCCGCTATACAGATATAATAATTTAGTAATAGTTATTTTACTGATAGTGACGCGCGGTGGTATCAGGCTATTTTCATTTGCAAATGAGGCATGATACCCGTTAACATTTTAAGGAAACACAGTTATCGACCCTGATATCTGTGTGGAAATTTACCTATCCGTGCAGTCTGTTCAGGGTCTGCGCTGTTTGGCATTCATTCAGTGATACATCCGCCATGTTTCTAATAAACAGTATAGATCGATATTAGCAGGCTGCATACATGTGCATTATTTGCACCGTCTCATCAATAGTCATCACAATGCATACATTTGATACGACATAAATAAAATAATATAAAATTTAAATTTAATATTGCATAAGTCTCTGTTTCTCAGTCACAGATCAGCAGCTAGACAGGCTGCAAAAACATGAACCTCATTTCTCCAGTCATTTACTGATCAGGAGCAATACTGGCCACACAATCCATAAGCCCCATTTTTCCAATCATTTACTGATCAGAAGCTAGACTGGCCAGAACTACCATGAGCCTCCATTTCTCCCGTCACAGCCACAACTATTCTCCCGTTACAGCCACAACTATTCTCCCGTCACAGCCACAACTATTCTCCCGTCACAGCCACAACTATTCTCCCGTTACAGCCACAACTATTCTCCCGTCACAGCCACAACTATTCTCCCGTCACAGCCACAACTATTCTCCCGTCACAGCCACAACTATTCTCCCGTTACAGCCACAACTATTCTCCCGTCACAGCCACAACTATTCTCCCGTTACAGCCACAACTATTCTCCCGTCACAGCCACAACTATTCTCCCGTCACAGCCACACCTATTCTCCCGTCACAGCCACAACTATTCTCCCGTCACAGCCACAACTATTCTCCCGTTACAGCCACAACTATTCTCCCGTCACAGCCACAACTATCCACAACTATTCTCCCGTCACAGCCACAACTATTCTCCCGTCACAGCCACAACTATTCGAGCTATTAATGCGCAGATTGTTATTATCAATTTACACCGTGGAGGTAGAAAAACAGAAATCAACATGCCAGTATAGCTGACAGGTGTATTTTTGACGTTGCACACATCTGACGGAATTCGGAAAAGACACGAAAAATTTAGTTTTATAAATCAAATGTGTTTATTTTGACACCTGGGTGATAGATTCTTGATAGCGTATAAAATATATTGCTTCTTCAAGTTTCACCAAAATATTCTCAGGCCAACCGCTCGAGATATTAGTGGGCTACTGTTTGAGAAGTGGTGCATAACGATGTTTCACCAACATAGTAGTATCCAGGGACCCGTTTCACTAAACTTCGTACGACTAAGAAGTTAGTAAGTGCGAAATTGAAACATTTACACGGATAGGCGAAGTTGATACCGTTTTAGTGGATATGTTCACATGTAATGATGTGTCATGTAATGTGTGTACATGTATGATGTGTCATGTTATGTGTACATGTAATGTGTGTACACTACATGTAATGAATGTGTACATTTAATTATGTGTACATGTAATGATGTGTACACTACATTTTAATGATGTGTTGCATGTAATGGTTGTGTACATGTAATTATGTGTACATGTAATGGTGTTGTGAATGCCCAATAAAAAAATCCCACCCCCCCCACCCCCCCCCCCCCCCCCCCTTTAATGGTGTGTACATGTAATGGTGTGTCATGTATGATGTGTCATGTTGTGATGTGAACATGTTAATGGTTTGTCATGTGATGATGTGTACATGTAATGGTGTGTACATGTAATGATGTGTACATGTAATGGTGTGTGCATGTAATGGTGTGTACATGTAATGGTGTGTCCATGTAATGATGTGTACATGTGATGATGTGTACATGTAATGGTGTGTACATGTGATGATGTGTACATGTAATGGTGTGTACATGTGATGATGTGTACATGTAATGGTGTGTGCATGTAATGGTGTGTACATATAATGATGTGTACATGTAATGATGTGAACATGTAATGGTGTGTGCATGTAATGGTGTGTACATGTAATGATGTGCACATGTAATGATGTGAACATGTAATGATGTGAACATGTAATGATGTGTACATGTGATGGTGTGTACATGTAATGATGTGTACATGTAATGATGTGTACATGTAATGATGTGTACATGTAATGATGTGTACATGTGATGGTGTGTACATGTAATGATGTGTACATGTAATGATGTGTACATGTAATGATGTGTACATGCAATGATGTGTATGTAATGATGTGTACATGTAATGATGTGTACATGTAATGATGTGTATGTAATGATGTGTACATGTAATGATGTGTACATGTAATGATGTGTACATGTAATGATGTGTACATGTAATGATGTGTATGTAAAAATGGAGGTCGTACTTGTAATGAGTTTACATGATTGATGTGTACATGTGATGGTGTGTACATGTAATGATGTGAACATGTAATGATGTGTACATGTAATGATTGTGTACATGCAATGAAATGTGTATGTAAATGGATGTTGTAACATGTAATGATGTTTGTACCATGAAATGATGTGTATGTTAATGATGTGTTACATGTATGATGTGTACATTAATGATGTGTTACATGTTAATGATGTGTACAAATGTAATTTGATGTGTTAATGTATTGATGTTGTACATGTAATGATGTGTTACATGTAATGAATGTGTACTATCGTGTTGGTGGAGAGACATGTAATGATGTGTACAGTAATGGATGTTGTTAACATGTAATGATGTGGTTCATGCAATGATGTGTATGTATTGATGTGTAACTGTAATGATGTGGTACATGCCAATGATGTGTATGTAATGATGTGTACAATGTAATGATGGGTACCTGTAATGATGTGTAATGTAATGATGTTGTACATGTATGAGGTGTTACATGTAAGTGATGTGTACATCGTAATGTGTGTATGTTAATGATGTGTATGGTAATGATGTTGTACATGGTAATGAAGTGTAACATGTAATGATGAGTATGTAATGATGTGAAAAATGTTAATGAATGTGTACATGTAATGATGTGTAATGTAATTTGAATGTGTACATGTATGAGTTGTAATGTAATTGAGTTGTACATGTAATGATGTGTATTGTAATGAAATGTGTAATGTAATGGTGTGTACCAAGTAATGATGTGTACATGTAATGGATGTGTACATGTATATGTATGTGTATGTAATGATGTGTACAATGTAATGATGTGAACATGTAATGATGTGTTCAAGTAATGATGTTGAACCAAGTAATGAGGTGTACAATGTAATTGTGTGTTACATGTAATGATGTGGTACATGGTTATGAATGTGTTCATGTAATGTTGTGTATGTAATGATGTGTATGTAATGATGTGTTGTTAATTGATGTGTACAATGTATTTAATGATGTGTACTTGTAAATGGATGTGTAACATGTAATGATGTGTACATGTTAATTGATGGTAAAATGTAATGGTTGTATGTAATGATGTGTTTGTAATTGATGTGTACATGTAATGATGTGTATGTATATGATGTGTTATGTAATGATGTGTTACAAATGTAATGCTGTGAACATGTAATGATGTGTATGTAATGGTGTGATCATTAATGATTGTGTACATTTGTATGGTGTGACATGTAATGATGTGTATCATGTAATGATGTGTATGTAATATGTGTACATGTAATGATGTGTACATGTATGAATGTGTACATGTGATGTGTGTACATGTAATGTGTGTTCATGTTAATGATGTGTTCATGTAATGATGTGTACATGTAATGATAGTGTACATGTGAATGTGTGTACATGTAATGATGTACAGTGAAGTGTGTACATGTAATGTGTGTACATGTAATGATGTGTACATGTAATGATGTGTACGTGTAATGATGTGTACATGTAATGATGTGTACATGTAATGATGTGTATGTAATGATGTGTACATGTAATGATGTGTACATGTAATGGATGTAGTACATGTAATGATGTAATGATGTGCATGTAATGATGTGTACATGTAATGATGTGTATGTAATGATGTGTACATGTAATGATGTGTATGTAATGATGTGTATGTAATGATGTGTACATGTAATGATGTACATGTGAATGATGTGTACATGTATGATGTGTACATGTATGATGTGTAATGTATGTGTGTACATGTAATGATGTGTACATGTAAATGATGTGTAGAATGATGTGTACATGTAATGATGTGTACATTGTGTATGTAATGATGTGTACATGTAATGATGTGTACATGTAATGATGTGTACATGTAATGATGTGTACATGTAATGATGTGAGCATGTAGGCGAAACACGGTAGCATTAGTTAACCACGTAAATACGAAAAGGAAAAATTAATATGTACGAATGTTTTGATCGTACGAAGTTTAGTGAAACGGGCATGTGCTGTCCTTTATTTTGGACATAAATAGTGATTATACCATCAATGAGATACCTGGTATATATAGGATCTTGCATGAGTGACGATTTAATATGAATATGATTTAAACTCGTTTACTTATTTCGATGCCTCGTTTCTTATGACATCCAACTCGTCTTTCGGATGAGACTTGAAACCGAGGTCCCGTCTCTATATGACCTTAACTGTTGCTGGGACGTTAAACCCTTTCATATTTCATCGTTAAACACGGCTCGGATCTAAGACAATGGCCGTCCACCCGCCTCTATGGGTATTGATCTAAGACAATGGCCGTCCACCCGCCTCTATGGTTATTGATCTAAGACAATGGCCGTCCACCCGCCTCTATGGTTATTGATCTAAGACAATGGCCGTCAATTCTGTGTCACAAAATTCACTTTTGTGCCACAAAACTCAATTCTGTGTCACAACTCAATTCTGTGTCAAAAAATTCAATTCTGTTTCAATTGTTCTTATTTCTCCTTCAAAGTATATATGCTTATATGGTGTGACCACTCATTTGTAATCATAATATAGACCAAAATAACTGTCCATAAAGAAGTATAATATTGATATATTGGGTTATATGTTCGCATTGAAATATTTAAACCTGCAAGTGTACTCCACCATCTAGTAAAATGGACTAAGACCGATCTCCACCAATCAACGTAGAGATGACATAGACTATCCTACGCAAACTAATGTTTGTGGACAAAACTGACTTTTGTGGACAAAACTGAATTCTGTCCCACAAAACTGAATTTTGTTCACAAAACTCAATTCTGTCTTACAAAATTGAATCCTTTATAACAAAAATGAATTTTGTATATCAGAATTTTACATAATTGGATTTTGTGATTTTTAGTGTTACAAAACTAAATTTTGTCTGGACAAAATTGGTTTTTGTATCAGAATTTTACATAATTGGATTTTGTGATTTTTAGTGTTACAAAACTCAATTTTGTCCGGACAAGATTGGTTTTATACACATAATTAACCTGTCCTGCATGGCGCCCCGTACCTGGTAGATGTTTGTTTTTAATATCTAAATGACTAACTAAACAAATTTAAATTTGAGACAAATCTGGGGGAAACATCAAATACATGTACAGTGGAACCTGTGCTAAATGCCACCCCGAATAGCAATTACCTGTTGATAGCAGCCACGCTTTTGTTTTTACAATTATTCCATTACTACATAAATGAACCTGCGAACCAAGACCACCTTTTTTCTCTTCCCATGGCTGGCCTTTATTCACAGGTTTGTCTGTACATGTATTCCAACATTGTTCACATAAAATGCGACATAAAATACATGAGTGTGAAACAAGTAAGTATGACTTCCATATTGTCGTGCAGAACGCCATCATGGCTTAATTACATTTTGTCGTCTGCTGTTGTTTTCTTATTTTAACATTTCTCAACAAAAGCATGTTTTGACAGCTCAGGAGAATCGTCTCCAATGGAGACGATTCTCATGTGCCGCCAAAACACGTTTGTTAAGAAATAAAACATTTATGTAAATAAAAACATACAACAGCAGACGACACTATCCGTTTCCGGCCTTTCATGTTTAACATGTGGCGGCAATACTCTGTGAGGGTCATTTATGAAATATTTATATCGCAATTTATTTCATTCTTAAAAATCCGTGACCTACATATTTAAATGAACCCACTATTTTGTGGAGATAAATGGCCATTTCTCCACATTATGAGCACTGGAAAACAAATGTTCACATCATTAAATACGTCCATGTAGAAGTATTCGTGTTTCTAGCAGTTGGCCCCATTCATTGATGAAAATATAAATAATTGCACCTATTTTGTCGCGGCTCGTCATGTTTTAATAAAAAATAGAAATTAAAAAAAATTATCTATCGATTTTTAGAGCTATTTTGATTGGCCCCATTATTGGGTGAACAATGAATAATTTGACCTATTTTATCAAATTTTATTCTAATAAAAAATAGAAAATCCAAAAAAAATAAATAATATATATTTATCCATGTTAGAGCTATTTATGGTTTACCCCATTGTTGGGTGGAAAATAAATAAGTTGACCTATTTTGTCTCGGCTCGTCATATTTAGTTCTAATACAAAATAGAAATTGCCCGGCAACCGATATGACAAGCTTTCAACTGGCGTGAACATAAAACTGGCATTCGTATAATTCGCTTAATGATCTACGTTGGGGGTCTTTGAACGACCAAATTGACCCCCGTTCCGTAGAAGCGTGGATAGTGTCCGAAACTGACCAGCACGTCACGTGCCTGGTCTCAGTAAATCACTAACATCAGGTGTACCCATGGCGGCCCGGGAGTCGCGACCTCTTGCCACATCTCGTCTTAGAAGTAAAGGCACCCCGCTGGTCTTACAGAGCGTGGCAAGGTAGCTGCACGTTTTCCGCTGTACAGGCAATAGGTTGCACACAATCGCTACAAGACAGTCAACGGTATACATTTGCAGGGCGTTGACGTTCATAGTTTGAGTGGAAATTATACAATATGAGAACAAATTATTATCATAAACTCACTTAATGTGTATTAGCAAAATTCTTAGGTCACTCTCCACGAAGTTGAAAGTAGAAATAACGCTTCAAACGCAAATTTGGTTTACTACAATGTATTGTAATGTAATCAGAGTTCTGTTATCAACTAGGCCCAATGCCATAAATTCCATGTCTCCAAACACAGATACATTACATGTGAGTGCGTGAGTGAGTGAGTGAGTGTGTGTGGGTACATGCCCACTCAGTAAGCACAAAATGTTCTTTATAGTAATTAAATAAGTGTATAATTGTGTCACTATTCCACCAGTTCTAAAAAATACAAATGCCCGGAAAACAGATATAATCATTTAGTAATATTTATTTTACTGATAGTGACGCGCGTTGGTATCAGGCTATTTTCATATGCAAATGAGGCATGATATTTTTTACGTATTTATTCTAATGAAATGCGTCACCTGCCAGTGAAAAAATAATATTTTCGACATATTATAAAGTATGATCATTGCACATCAAAAATTAAATGCAGATAATAAATAGTAATGCTTGTTAACATTTTAAGGAAACACGGTTAACCCCCCTGATATCAGTGTGGAAATTGTTCGTCTAAAATAAAATGTATAATAATGCCAATCAATACGTGGGGTAATGGTGAATGAATGTTTATTTTGCCAGAAAATGTCATACGTACAGAATATACACAGTATATGTATCACTATATTATAACCTAGTGCGTGGGCATGTACCTTTAAAACTATTTTTATCTGTGGAGATTTTCAACTAGATGCGAAATTAGTCAATGGCGTCTGTTCACAGAAATGTATTGATATGTCCAAGTTATCTGCCCTTTGGCTTGTGAACTCATGTGATAAACAGAATTTCAAACTCGTTTCCATTTGATATGAGATTTATGAAACTCGTCAGCAATTGTATGCACCTCGCCAGAATTTTATGCACCTCGCATAAATTGTGCAGCCTCGTTTCATGAATCTCATATCAAATAAAAACTCTACATGTATTTACAAAATTTACAATATTTTTCATAAATAAAGTCATGCATATACTCTGAAAATTTGGTAAACTTTGACGCCATTTAAGGAAAATATTGTACTGGAGAAATGGCTGTTGGGACTTGTGACCAGTGTAGCTCCTGATCTGATAGCACACTCCTGTAGCCTGATAACTCTCTTTTCTTTCTTCGCCACTCGTGAAAAGCCGACGTTTTTCGTCCACTCGATGAAATAAAATTCGATCTTACACTGAAGACAACAAATATCCTCTATTTATTACACTATTGCGATTTATTTGCATGGGTCTCGCTGTGAGAGAAAACCCGTCAACTCCTTACAAATAATACACCGTGAAGAGAACACCCGTAATTGCACCCTCTTTTATTACAGTCAAAATTAAGTTATTTGAACATTTGGAAAGCGTCTCGACTAATGTACAATGTAATGTGATTGAAAAAAATTCCGAACATGCACTCAAATATTTATACCGCAACCATTGCTCCATGTAGCATAATAAAGGGGGTTGAATAAATGGTGTTCAAGTTATATCTGAAGTAACCTAATATACCTCAAGTAGCCTAATATACATGAAGTGCCGATTTTGCCTTTATTTTTTCACCCTTGACCCCTAATCGCGGCCTCTGATTGGTCATTCTCAACAGCAAATTCAAGATGGCGGCGGATTTTAAAATCTAAATCGCTGTCAATTCAGCTGAATTTTGTCCATTTTTACAGTATATGCGGACGTTCTAACGAATTGGGTTTATGTGTCTATTAGCCACATAAGACCCGTCCGTACACACTGAATAAGCCACATAAACCGACAAAAAAGCTACATAAACCAAAAACAGCGTTCTCACGAATTGGATTTATGTAACTAACCCCACCCTTATACAAGTCCATAGCCCTGTGGGGCGAGACACGTATACCCAATATGTCTGCCCTGTGGGGCTAGCCACGTATACCCAATATGTCTGCCCGACATAACCAACGACACGGACATGTCCGTCATCATTTTAATGCTTATTATGACAAATGTGGAATCTAAAGCCAGCCAGTATTGAAGCTCATCGTAAATACATCGAAGATTTAATCAGATGCAATGTGGAATCTACCTAGCGTGATAGGCGCCATTTTGCTTTGAATGACGTCGCTAGATTTGTGACGTATGGCGAGGGAATGACGTCAAAACATGACGTCACGCACGTTCAAACTATTAAATCCAGTATGCGGTATGAATTAAATATATGACTCGTGCCGTCGAACATAAAATATATTCTGTTTCGCCACGACAAGCCACGACAACTTTATTGCTAAAGCTCGCTCCAATAAAGCTGTCTAAGGCTCAATCGAATATATTTTATATTCGACGGCACCAACCATATATTTACTATATCTAGTTCATAGAAACAGCTGCGTAATTTGGATTTCAAAAAGTTTACGGGACGTCACATTTGACGTCACACAACGTGACGTTAAAACGCGGGAAACACGTTAGTGTGTAACTATTCATACGCACAGCACAATTATTTCTCTTACAATCTCAAAACTATGAATATATATCCGCCGTGAAGTGTAATAAATAGGATATTCCATCGCACATGTTTGGAATATCATAAATAATACACTCGTGTCTGTCAGCTTCCGTGCAAGCAACTCTCGTTCGCTACGCTCACTCTTTGCTTATGCGGAAGCCGACGAACACTCGTGTATTATTTCCCGCTATTCCAAATGTACGATGGAATATCCTCTATATATTGTTTTTTTCGAAACATGAGGTACGTGTAAGTGGATCACTTATCATATATAGAGGATATGCCATCGTACATTTTGAATAGCGGGAAATAATACACGAGCGTGGGTCGGCTTCCTCGTAAGCAACGAGTAAGCGCCGCGACCGAGTTGCTTGCACGGACGCAGACGGACACGAGTGTATTATTTCCGCTATTCAAATATGTACGATGGAATATCCTATTTATAACACTTCCACGGTGGATATTTACTCACATTTAGTCTATTTAAATTGTTTGTGATTATAACCGTGACGTCTTGTTTTATGGTAGTGTTAACAATAGATTTCCTTTAATATCTTTCTAATGGAATGACATATATTTTATGAAATATACCGCAGCAAATGCGGTACACGTTGCCCTTTACTGTCGTTTTGATGAAGAATCGGTTACCGTACATGTAAATAAAAACTAGAGCACGTGCAATATTTATCGATTATTTGTGAAAGTTATTATAAGTTATTGTAAATATCTTTCAAAGCACTCATAAAACACATATGCCATCGTTTTTCGTGCGCTACATATGATGAAAATCCGTCCGTTTGTTAGGAAGATTTTAAAGAAAATCTACTGTAAAAGTGACGTCACAGATTAGCCTACGTCACGTCGTAAAATAGGTTTCGGAAACAACGTGATCCCACACCTTGGATATATTTGAGTGCATGTTTGGAATGTGTTCAATCTCATTAACATTGTAGATTTTGACTGCAATACAAAATACACATTTTGCATGGTAGCTCGGGTGTTTTCTTCACTGTGTATTATTTCTAAATAGTTGATTACGGGTTTTCTCTCACAGCGAAACCCGCACAAATAACTCACAAGAGTGTAATACATTGAAATAAATAGTGTTTAAAGTAGAAACATGACGGGTGTTTCATTGATGGAATGGCGAACAGTGCAGATCCTGATCAGACTGTGCGGATGCACAGGCTGATCTGGATCTACACAGGTTGCAAAGCTCATAAGCACCATTTATCCAGTCACGGCCACATATATGATAGAAAGGGTCACCGTGTCAGAAATTCTCCACGTTTCTAATGTCTGTTCCCGTGTAGCCATAGCTTGCGCCATTTTCTCAAACGGCTTCTGGTTCTGCCGATGACAGGTTCGTTGATTTATGATGTCTCGCGTGCTATTTACACGAAACACGTGGTGCACATTAGTATAGCCGCGGCCCCCGTGAAACATCACGTAGTGCGCAGAATCACAGGGATGCTTTCTTTGATACATTTTTAATATCAACGGAATGCATACTTTCAGTTTTCAGGATCTGTCAGGATTTTTCAGCGAAAGCATTTTCCTGTTTTGCTCACATGTTCTTGAAGAATGCTTCATATTTCGGTGTTTTATGGGTTATTTGGATATATCTCTGGTGGTTTATGTGCATTGTTATCAACATACAATTTACGTCAGCTCCCACGAATTACACGTATAAGTATTAACGTATAAATGGGTCCTTATGGGTCTGAAAGGTCGAACGGTGAATGTGTAGATAATACGCGATTTTTGCCGTGTGTAATTATTGAGCAGTAGTCGCACAAAGTACATAAATTACCCGAAACCAACAAAATCTAACCAAATCTACCAAAATACCCACATCGCACCAACATAATGACCATCTGTTCAAAACACGTGTAGTTTTGCTACGTGAATATGAACCCTTGATGCGTTGCAACTGTTTATACATTTGTATTGTAGATATACATGTTTATACATTTGTATTGTAGATATACATGTTTAGATATACATGTTTATACATTTGTATTGCAGATATACATGTTTATACATTTGTATTGTAGATATACATGTGTATAATTGTATGAGAACGACGGAAACAAACGTTTTTCCGCAACTAAAAATATGTCATGAAAAAAAGATAATGGCGTTTTCAGTTATGTTTATGTGACATTGGTGACGTCGACATTGCAAATTAAATTGCGATAAATGACATGAGAAGTGTTTCGGCGAAATACACGCACACACAGGCACATACACCCGCACACTCGCTGTTTTCTGAGGTTGTAAATGTATCTCGCGTGACACCTACTCTTCACACGGCAATTGGGTATGTACCAGTATACAGCCAAAACATTCGGCACATGAAGTAAACGTAGAATGTAAATATCCCAATATGATTGATTCCAAACATTAACCGAGTTCCGCCATATTGTCAATACATGTACTCGTGTGCTACACCCACGTGACATAAATATAGAATAAAAGTTAGCTTCCCACGGACTTGCATGCAAACCAAGTGTTTCATTTCAGTTTATTCATAATTGAACTACTCAGCATAGCAAACTAATTTTAGTTGTAGATCTGACATGTAGAATGTGGCTGTGGCTGGAGAAATGGGGCTTATGGGATTTGTGACCAGTGAAGATCCAGATCAGCCTGTGCATCCGCAGTCTGATCAGGATCTGCACTGTTCGCAATTCCATCAATGAAACACCGTTCATGCTTCATGAGATCAGTATTATGATGCATGCACAGGCGTGTGCTAATTGATCAGGAGGTACACTGGCCACAAATTCCATAAGGCCCATTTCTCCGGTCACATGCAGCACATTTC
The DNA here is from genome assembly GCA_029237695.1 of Conchocele bisecta. Lineage (NCBI taxonomy): Eukaryota > Metazoa > Mollusca > Bivalvia > Lucinida > Thyasiridae > Conchocele > Conchocele bisecta. The sequence goes on from CM055267.1 coordinate 127,955,072, forward strand.
AGCGACTGATATAAGCCGAATGTATTGCAGTTTGATGTTTAGCGGTATGGCATTGGATTTTAAGCCAAGCATGGTTATGTTCGCAAACACCATACTGTCATTTTGCCGATCACTGGCCTATTTAGCGTAATGATGTAATATTACAGAAATGGATTACAAGAAAGGTAGAGAGTTGAAATTACGCGAAGCAGACGATCACAGCAGGATGTCGGTTGTAAAACTGACCATCATGCATCAGAATTTGGCAGACGACTGATTTATATCTGGAGGTCGGTGTAAATTTCCATTCTCAACAAATGCGGCGGAATGAGTTATCGCCTTTGCGAACAGTGTAGACCCAGATCAGCCTGCGCATCCGCGCAGTCTGATCTGGGTCTACAATGTTCGCCTGTTTTTATGCTGCAGGTATGCGCCAAACAGACCAGGGTCTACTGTCTATTTCACGAAGCCTGCTCAAATGTTACGGCTATATAAACAGTGTAAAACCAATATTTTTTGGATAATATTAAATTACAGCAAAATTTAAGAATGATCCTTCTTTTTATTTCGTGACATTTGGTGCCATTTGTCACAATCGAAAGTTAGTTATGTATTGCGCATGTGAAAATGGTTCGTGGCATGATTTCAGGAAAATGTTATCTGCCCTACCGCCCCTCCACCGCCCCACCACCACCCCGTTGCATATTTAGGCTTAGCCACACCAAATCATCAGATATCCATGCACGTGTAGTACAGTAAAGTAGTACAGTACAGAACATAAATCAGATGGTTTGTACCGTAGACACATTCACTGTTTGATTGCAGAACCGGTCAACTGGTGTACTAATCAGGGGGCCGTTTCACTTCGTATGACTAAAATGTTCGTAAGTGCAAAATTATGATTCACATTAACATTGTGTTCTTGTTAACAATTATTGGATTTACATTTATTGAGCATAGGTTGCATATGCAGCCTATGCTCAATAAATGTAAATTCATCAATTGAAATTTCCAGACGATCCTAAATTTGCACTTACGAACATTTTAGTCGTACGATGTTTAGTGAAACGGCCCCCTGCTTCACATGCATGTTAATGTATCATTGACACCATTTTCAAGCATAAGTTTTGGGATTATTGTGTAAATCGGAACAGGTTTGCCAATTCCAGCCGCTGTGTGTTTGCGCCACCACCAGGGTGGTCATAGGAGCTTGAATTTATCTTTCGTAACAATCATTAAAGCTATATTTTAATTAGTGAATATCCAGAGCAGAATGGGTGCAGGTTATGGGAAAGTAGATCCCACAACAACCATATGAAAAGTGAAAGTCGCAGAGAATAGCAAAATATGTGATAATTGGTTAGTTTATATAGGGAAAATCAATGATGGTGGCCTACCTTTAATTAATGAAGTTACGAGTTCAGATTTCCAGTAATTGGCATGATCTGACAGTTTGGTTATTCTCGATCAATATAAATTTCTGAAATTTAATATGAACCAGTACATGTCAATATAACACAAACCCTTTGGAATTTTAGCAAATGAAATGGTGGTATTAGCGATTTGCAGTGCATGAAGCGAAAAGCACATATTGAATATTGGGAACACCACCTGTTATGACACAGTTCCTTTACAGTACAGTCTACTGAGTCGCCATCTTGCTAATACACGTGGCATAGCACGTTCATTTCATAACCAACAAGACGTACATTGCATGTTGACACGGTGTGTCGTGGACTAGTTAAATCGAGATAACTGTGTGACACCCGCGTGACACAGTAGACATACACGGTGGCGTCCCTTGCACCGATGTCGCGAGTTTATGTTGACAATGTGGAACTAGGCCAAAATGAAATGTGGATTGTTATCACTCCTTCTACCCGTGTACCTATATAATATAGCCGACCCCTCATCACCCACCCCATCAAAAAACGTACATTGTATACGCAAAACTGAAAGCGTATACTGGTTCCAGTTCTGTAGTCGATTTCATCAAAATATCTAGCTTCGTATACTTTGAGTACTTATTTATTGTTACTGTTTATAAATAGCCCATCATTAAAGTATGCAGAATTAGTATACATGTACCATTAAATAAAAAAAATATGCATAAATTGAAAAGTCCTCCGGCAAAGTATACTTAGCAAGATAAGTAAGTATGCAATTTTGGTGAAATCGGTTACTGGTGCTAAGCACCTTTCCTTTTCGCATCGCCTTTATTCGCCAATAATGCTCTCGAATAAAACCCAATAGTTTCCGTGAAATACGTCGAGTCATTGAATTGAATTTCGCATGAGCTGTGAACTTTATGTCAACTTTAGACGTCATTCACGGAAAATATGCCTGATTTTGGAAATCAATATCGGCGAAATACGGCTACACGACAAGGGAGGTAATTCCAGAGTCGAGGCCTTTAATTGATTTCTAATTGTCTATATTCATTTTGCGATTAAAATAATTATTGTAACCAAATACGGGTACCCATTCGCATGTACTAGTGCAAATACATTGACATGATAACACACGTAATTCGCCTATTTATAAGAGTATCGTTTCGTTAATAAGAAAAATACGTGTGTAATTTTACAAGTACAAAGTTTGATTGATGCTGTCGTTATCCATTCATGTCAGGTGTCAAATACAAATCACCGCTCATAGGAAAACATGTTCACAATAAATGCAATAGACCCGTTGTACGGGTATTACTACACCAAATGAGACCGTAAAGTGTCCGGTAAAAAATAATCCTATAACTTTACAAAACCTGCATACATGTACATGTTAAGCATTTTTGCCTGGTCAGAGGAGATTGAATATGTTCTTTTCTTACGAGTAAGAGAACCTATGTTTTATTTAGCTCAGCCCCAGTGCAGACATGTTGCAGCTTATGTACAAGTAGGCGCTGCAACCTCCATATGAACATTGAAAGAAGCAAAGAATAAGGTATACATGGGGTACTCGGTTAAGACATAAACTTGGAAAAGTCGCGGGAATACTGGACGAGGCCTTCCGGCCTTCGTCCAGTATTCCCGCGACTTTTCCAAGTTTATACATCTAACCTTATACATCTAACCTTATACATTATTAAATACACGTAATAAGTTTCCGAACATGAAATATCACGCAAAACTATTCGTAAGTGCAAATTTAGGACCGTCTGGAAATTTCAATTGATGGGTTTACATTTATTGAGCATAGGTTGCATATGCTGCCTATGATCAATAAATGTAAATCCAATAATTGTTTACAAGAAAACATTGTTCATGTGAAATTTGCACTTACGAATATTTTAGTCGTACGAAGTTAATGAAACGGCCCCCGGATCTCTTTAGAGGTGTTTGCAAACTAATAACCTCGTTTCTAGTGGGGGGAAAGTAAGCTCGTTTAATAAATACCATATTAAATCATCACTCATGTAAGACAGTATCCTATTTCCTCCGTGACGATCAGAAATAAACAAGTTTCGGTGAACTGGACACGACTTGCGTACATTCCTCTACTTGGAAGGGGAAATACATTAACAATCGGAAGTGAAAACTCGGAAATTGTTAATTTTGTATTGCAATGTTTCTATGAAGCACTACAACAAAACTGTCAAGAGCGGCAATTGACACACAGAAAGGAGTGATAGCCATACCTTGCTTTTGTAGTTGCCAAGGTTACACGCCATTTTGATGAGGACACACGTAGAGAATGGACAAAAATAGTGTTGGCTCTCGCCTAGTGAACCGTCGTCGAAATGGCGTGTAACCTCGGCAACTTTAACACCGGCAACTTTAACCTCGGCCACTACAAACGTAAGGCATGTAACGAAGATACAGTATAACCTATCTAAACCGGACACCAAGAAAACACTTGTGATCCTATTTTTTATGAGTTTCTTGATCATTTATCTCAGGTGATAATGTCTGTTGGTGATCGCATAGCACACAGCTATGGCTCAGAACGATCAAATGCCTGATTTACAGTGACACCGCTCTACGCCGGACATCCTGGGGACCCCATTAGACAAGTACACCAAAAAGAAGCATGTTGCTGGTTACGATAGCGTCTAGCACCAACACACTGAGAAGTGAGGATAGCATACACACTATCCCACACACACATCACTGCATGTGGCTCATATATTATATTAAGTGTGATAATAGACATACATATTACTTATATATATATATATGATTGTACATAAATGGTTAGCAGCCACACATTCAACAAACAAATAGTCATTCGAGTAGTCATTGAACAAACAAAGACGGTTCATTTCCGCTTGTATTATATTGACTTGCTGTACCAGTGATAACAACCTCCCAATTTGACATTCAGTCTTATCGGACTCAAAATAGATTACCAATCTTTGATCACTTTGTCACTTTGTTTTTTCTTTTCAATATGGCAAATACTAAACAGTAACCATTTTTGAGTTCACAGTAAGATTAATATATACAGGTATACTAAAATTAAAGACAACATAATTAAGCATCCAACATCCCCAGTGAAACAATCACACTGTTTGTAAATGGTACTTATACACAGTCACAACACTATCATATTTATCAAGATGGCATATGATGGCCATCTTGAATTTCCTGATCCTAATAGCATCCAACCTAACAAAAAAACCTTCCAGTAGGTGTGGTCTGCTAAAATGAGCAAAAATGTCACACCAGTTATACATTTAGCTTCATTTTCCCCACAGAAATATTGTGTTTTATATTTTTTCAAGATGGCGGACGGTGGCCATCTTGGATTTCAAGGACTTAGTGACTTTCAAACCAACACACAACCCCTCCAGCAGGTGTGGTATGCTAAAATTAATGTATATATACACATTATTGTTGTTGTTTAGCTTAGCTCCCACTAACAATGTGCGGTATTATCTATTTTAGATTATGGACAGCAGCCACTTCAGTTGGATTTGAAATTCCAAACTAAATATAAACCATTCCACTAGTTTTGGCATGATATAATTATTGGGAAACGACACCTTATTTGTGTTTCTTGCTTTATCTCATTACAGAGATAATGAACTTTATATATTTCAAAATGTCGTTGTCGGCCATTTTGAATTGTGTGCTCATTATTTTTTTGAAAATGCATAGTAGCTAGTTTTTTTTCTAAAATGGTTCAAGTTAATATCAAATCAACAATAAAAAAAGGTAGGAACATTATTGTCACGGAATCTTAGGACATGACCGCACTACAATAGAAAACCCCTACACTTCACCCACCCCTATAGTGTAACCGGGGTTAGACTAGGTGTGTGTGACAAGTAGGGGTTCTACAGGGCCTACCATTTCTCGGGCAGCATGCCGGAGATTGCCGGTATTCAGTTTATAATACCGTCTTACAGGCATACATGTCCAAAACTCCGGCAATTTGTCAAATTTCACTAGTGTGAAAATATAGAAGAACATCCCAATGATTTCCGAGAAAACTCACATTTTACTTATAATTTTAAATATAGTTCTGCTCATCGTAACACACGACAATACATGTAATACGACTTTATGTAAAGATTTGCTAAACTTTCGTCACTGGATATGAGCGTTTCCTTTCAGTTGTGATGTTTTTTGCGACAAGTTCCGCCATAGTTCGGTATGATAGCGAAATATATACAAGGTGTATGATCACGTGGTTAAAACAACAACAACAAGTAATGAAACTTCCAGAAGCCCTCCGATTCAAAGTACGTATTCTTTTCTTTTGTCCTTATTTTGTAACGGATTTTGATGATATATGGCGCATCAAACGCGTCTTGTTAAGCTGTCGTTTTTGCAAAGAATCGATTTCCGTGTCTACTGACACGGAAATCGATTCTTCGCAATAACGACATAAGTATGTGCCGAACTCCCGGGACCACCAAATGCACCTCATATCTTGAAGACGCGTTTGCTGCGCCATATTTCATCAAAACCCGTTTCCTATTAAGAAAAATATCAAATAATACTTACTTTGGAGTGGGCACGCTCTCAACACTTTCAGCCATTGTTGTTGTTGTTGTAACCACGTGATCATGCTTCTTGTCTCTAGCAGCTTCGCGGAAAATATATAACAGGTCTGGCTAAGAAAAATAGATTCAGACCATCAATGATTGAGTGATTTGCAGTGTGTTGACAAATTGCTGTAATGAGCGAAACAATCTACTTTTAGCCTCAACAGTGATGATATAATATAACTTTACTTAAACAGTGATGATATAATATAACTTTAGTTAAACAGTGATGATATAATATAACTTTAGTTAAACAGTGATGATATAATATAACTTTAGTTAAACGAGTTTACTGATTTTATTAGAACCGACGAGTTTCGTAGGAAATCAGTCAACGAGTTTAATAAATATTATACTAAATGGGATGTTGCATGAATCATGATATGATGCTTATTAAAGGTACATTACTATTTATTCTCTGTATTTATTGTTTATGTGCAATGATCATACTTTATAATCTGTCTAAACTATATTTGTTCCGGTGACGCATTTAATTAGTATAAATAATTAAAAAATAGCGTGCCTCATTTGCATATGAAAATAGTCTGATACAACCGCGAGTCACTATCATTAAAATAAATATTACTAAATTATTATATCTGTATAGCGGGCACTTGAAGTGGAATAGAGCAGACCGTGGCCGAGGGGTAACACCATCGGACTGCCAGTCTGGCGACCCGGTTTCGATTCAGGGTTGAGTTCCAGGGCGTCAGTATTTCTGAGATACTTTGTATTTCCTGCTCTACTAGTCCTTTCGGAAGGGGACTTTAAACGGCGGTCCCGTGTATCATATTTGAAGGAGTGTCCGTGCACGTTAAAGAAACAGAGGGGACTATTCGAATAAGAGCTAGGCCTCCTGGGGCCGGTTTCCTCTGTATCCACCTCCTTTCTTTCTCCCCTTCTTGGGAGACGACATGCAAGGTCATCGAGCCAGTGCCGTCGTTAAATCCAAGCATTTAGATTTTGAAGTGGAATGGTGACACAATTATACACTTATTTAATTCCTATAAATAACATTGTGAGCCTACTGAGTGGGCATGTACCTTTAAGTGAGTTCAATGGTCATAATAAACAAAGCTATGCCGCCCTTCTTATGAAGTCGTTGTAAGAATGTTCTACATGACAGTGTGACTGGTGAACACTTGATCTGAGTGCTGAAACTGAATTGACATTGACATTACAGTTGAAACCCGTGGACAAACACAAACACACAAAAATGTTTATAAACCAAACAGGGCAGTTCGTATGTAGGTATGTAGGGTAGGGTTGTCCGCATCTTCAATAATCGAGTAGCAAACACCGTAGACCCTGATCAGGCTATACGCGCAGGCCGTCGCCATGATGATAGGCTGATTTTTTAGAAAAGTAGAATACAAAAACATTTGTAGTATCACTGTATTAAATAAATACGTCACTACACCATACCTACACATGTTGTATTGTTTTCGACTAATCTAAAAAAGCATATTACAACATCCTATCACCATGGTGACGGCCTACGCTGGTGATACACCGTGAGAAAGGTCCATTTTATTAACCATCACACCATTTAATCCTCAATTATCCGGTTATAAACACGAGATACGGTTACTTCAGCGTTAATTCTCGTACAATACAGCCGAGACCTCGTGTCAACGTGACTTCCGGTTGATAGTTTACGGTTGTAACCGTTACCGGGCCATATCATGCACTCGGCGACCTGACCCCCTGGGAACGAGCCGCGGCTAATATTATGGTCTCACGTAAAGCGTGGGTTCCTAATGTATAAGTAACATTTGATACACTTTAATTTGGCTAGGTTACACAAAATAGTATTAAGACTATTGCAACCAGCACAGTCACGCTTTAATCTACGCATGCGCAGTCTGATTAATACCACGCTGGTTGACGAAGCGCCTGCGTGAATGTGCATGGTGAATTCGTGAGGGTCTTCTCCATGTGTAAGAAGTGCATAAAACTCATAGAGGCGGATATCAGACAGTCGGGTCTTTTTCTCCAGTGAGAATATCACCACTTGTATTAGATGTCCACACGCTCTCAGCTATTATCATCCCGTTATAAATACGCTGTTCCCACCATCAGAAATTATATGCACAGTGGAACGTCTCTACACCGGACATACTTATCAAAATTAGGCACCACTAGCTTTTCTCTGTGTCCGGTTTAGAAAAGTTCTACTGTATAACAATTCCACAAGGCGGGTTATTGGGTGTCCATTAAAAGTGTAAAATTACCCGGATTTTCCCTCCGTCCATCTGGGAGGATACTGCATTCATAGGTGCCTAGTTCTGCGTACATAGCTCTAATTACATTAAATTGCATTACATAAGCGTTATGACGGAGTAGTACATGTATTTCCAAATTTGTGTTTGAAGAGTTCTTTGTTTACTTTATACTTCGTGGAGAGTGGCCTAATAATTTTGCTAATAAACACTTTATTAGGTGAGTTTATGATATTATTCTTGTCTCATATTGTAGAATTTTCCCTCAATAACAATATAGCAAAGTATGAACACCAACTGTCTGCAAATTATTGCTATATTTTAGTGCGCGAAATGTAAACTTGATTCCATACATTTTACCGTTGACTGTGGTGTAGCGGTATAGTACTACCTATTGCCTATCAAGCGGAAAACGTGAAACTAATAAGTGCATGATTTTCATACTCTAGACTGGGCCCTAAGGATCCCCGCAGGGGACGTATAATTATTAGCCGATCTATTTATAGATCGGCTAATATATTGGTCATCCATCGAATTCTGAAAAAGTTTGTAGCAACCCTTTTCTCCGCTATTCGGTAATTTACGAACGCGAATTTTGCTGTATCACTTCCAAATTGCATCAACCGATAAAGTTTGCATTTTTGGCAATTATCTCCGTTTAAAACTTTAAATATAGCCAAATAACACAATTTTGAATACGTAATGAGCTGAACGCCGGAAGAGATTGAACCCGGAAGTTGTTGTTGTTGAAGTCCATAGTTGGCTCTAATGGCCATATACGCCAACATACGCCGATTATTGGGCTAATTTAAAGCTTTTATTTATTAAACAGAACAAGTTTCAGCCACGTATAATCGCGTAAAATGTGTTTATTCGGCTAATTTATAATCGCCCTCTGCTCAAAATCTCCTCCGACTAGCAACCCCAGCATCTCGGGTTTATCCCATTGGATCGCGTATGCGCGTCATTTGACGCTAGTTAATATTCACAAAATTTTCCACCAATCAAAACGAAGAATTGCCCTTCATAGCGAACTTTGATTTGTTTACGTATCATGCAGGGATGGCAGGGATGCATCCAGCACGCGCGATTGCGGCAATCCCCCTTAATTATTGTCAATGCCGCAAATTATTGATTGTCTTGCGGCCGACATCGCGCAAAAAAATCACGGATGGGCCCCTTTTTAAATGACCGCACGAGTTTGCACATTAAAAAAACGTAATTGACTATTTAAACGCGCTGCGTATTTAAATCATTGGAAGGCGTGCAGTTCAATCGAGTTTGTGCGGCCGTTGAACGTAAGCTTCGAGTCGATTTAAACCATTTAAATCGATAAACAAGGGATAAACAAGTGACAAAGTTATCAAGGCCAATCTGGGCATGTGCCTGAATACTCATGACGTCAATTCGACTGGTACATTTTGTTGAGTACGTTAATTAATGGTCACTTTGTTAAGTAAGATTTGTATTCGACTGGACTGGTGAATGGGATATCCCTTTGCTAAAAATATGTTTCTGCATGCCTAACTAATATCATGACCGTAGCTCCGTGTTAACTAAAAATATCGATAAATATAGGATGTTTATTTTTTTTTTATTTTTTTTTTCCAAATGTTTATTTTTTTTTCTTCAATTATTTTTCTACATCAAATTTTATTTCCTATTAATATTTTTTTCGGGGCCCCAATTTTTCTAATAGAATTCAATTTTTTTTCTTGAGAATTTGGTTGGGGAGGAAATCAACACTTCTCTCACTTTTCCCTGAGATTCCGTAACTACTAAAATGTGGACATATATTGAACCCTGATTTGATCGGCAAATAACATCATGCTCTGCATGACTTTTCATTCTTTTTTTATTAATTCGTGCCCACGAAATAACAATTCGTTCCCTCAATTTAACAATTCGTTCACACGAATTAGCAGTTCGTTCACTCGATTTAACAATTCGATCCCACGAAATAACAATTCGTTCCCACGGGAACGACTTGTTAATTTGTGGGAACGAATTGTTATATCGTGGGAACGAATAATTGTTAATTCAATGGAACGAATTGTTAAATTGAGAGAACGAACTGTTAATTTGAGGGAACGAATTGTTAAATTGAGGGAACGAATTGTTATTTCGTGGGAACGACTTATAAATAATATCCATGTCCCCTGCGGGGCTCCGTAGGTAATACTAGTGTACACTTGTAATGAAATTCTATTGTTTTGTTTTGTTTAATGTTTCAGTCTCCCTCTAATTGTGTAATACGATTGAATGGGAAATGACGATATCATCTATTTCTCACGTATATATGTGGCTGTGACTGGAGAAATGAGGCTTATGGGATTTGTAGCTCCTGATCAAATAGCACAGTCAGGTAGCTTGATAACGGTCTATATTTGCTTGTTAAAGCATGACGGGTGTTTCATTGATGGAATAGCGAACAGTGCAGATTCTGTGCGGCGGATGCATAGGCTTATCTGGATCTACACTTGTCGTAACACTCATAAGCCCCATTTCTCCAGTCACAGCCACATATGGCCACCAATTTCATGGGTCTCTATTTCTTTTCTTGTTGTTTTTCATATTTGTCTTTCAAGAAGTCTATGGGAAAGCTACGGAGCCCCGCAGGGGACATGGAATAACAATTCGTTCCCTCAATTTAACAATTCGTTCCCTCGAATTAACAATTCGTTCCCACGATATTACAAATCGATCCCACGAATTAACAATTCGTTCCCACGAAATGACAATTCGTTCCCTCGAATTAACAATTCGTTCCCACGATATAACAATTCGTTCCCACGATATAACAATTCGTTCCCGTGGGAACGAATTGTTATTTCGTGGGAACGAATTGTTAAATTGAGGGAACGAATTGTTAATTCGTGGGAATGAATTGTTAATTCGTGGGAATGTATTGTTAAATTGAGGGAACGAATTTTTATTTCGTGAGAACGAATTAATGAACAAAATGAAAAGTCATACAGAGTATGATGTTATTAGCCGATCAAATCAGGGTTAAATATATGTCCACATTTTAGTAGTTACCGAATCTCAGGGAAAAGTGAGAGTAGTGTTGATTTCACCTGAATAGTGACTACATAATCACATTCGAACAAAAACAAAATTTGACCATTTTGCGGCCATCTTGAATGACATAATGACACCATTTTGAGAAAAATGATATGACAGCGATCGGCTGATCGATACCTTCGATTTGATATATTACATGACCACATTTGAACAAAATCAAAAATTGACATTTGGTGTCCATCTTGAATGACATAATGACTTTATTTCAAGAAACATTATATGACAGCGATCGGCTCATCGATACTTTCGATTTGACATTTTACATGACCACATTTGAACAAAATAATGCATGTCGCGCCTTGGGGCTAGGCATGGACACTAACAAAAGAGATATATAGTAGACGGAAAAACTTTAACCAAAAAACTTTAACCGGACACACGTACGTACGGACATACGCCAAAGTGCCGACTATATCGCCCTTTCCGCAAGCGGGCGCGACAAAAACTTTAACCAAACATTTCAAAGCAATTAGACATTGACATTGGGCACAGGGGCCGCACGGGAGGGTGGTAGAATGAAAATATAGATGATGATAAACAGCCATGTGAAGGTTGAAGGTAATGGGCAATGCAGGTGCATAGATATTGTACATGAAAAAACTTTAACCAAAAACTTAAAAGTAATTAGACCTTGGCATTGGGCACAGGGGCCGCACGGGAGGGGGGTAGAATGAAAATATGGATGATCTTGGATTCGTCGTTCGAAGGATTTAACCTTTCCACGGCGGCCATCTTGGATGGTCGACTTTCTTTTAACAACGTTGAAAAAGGCTTCACCTAAGGACCATGCCGGTAAAGTTTGGTGTCCATTGACCAAGCGGTTCGGTAGAAAATGTTGCCGGACGACGGACGGACAAAAAGCGGTAATGCAAATAACTCACATTAGCTTTGCTGAGCTCAGGTGAGCTGAAAACATCAAAGTATATACAAACAAAAAAGGGGCGGTGGGAATGAGAATCTATAAATTTATTTGTTATTGCCTAACCTCAGTTGACCTTATTCAACCTATTGTGAATTGTAACTTAAGTTATTTAGAGCCGGGTATACTGGATAGAACCAGTACTCTGCACTGTATGGGGTGGGGGGTGGGATCGCAGCATCGGTGCTGAATTTACAACAAAATATTCCGCAGTGAAATTACGACATCCTGATCTGGCGTTTCAATGTGCCATTGTTCTTCGAGAAACCCTACTTTATAATAGTAATTTATCAATGATCATGTGACATTTACACCAGGATCGAGCGAGAGGTTATTATTTTATACCACTAAAATATGTCAAGTTTGAGCAATAGTTCACCAATGCTCGCGCATAGCTATTGTTGTAATGTTCATATTTTGAATGCATCGGTCGATGTGAATGCACCCCCCAGGGTACCCCGGGGCTTTAACCTTTCATGATTCCCAGGGGCCGGGACTTCAACGGCAGCAAAAATAAAAACCCCACTATTCCCTGGCTGTGTGTGTGTGAGGGGGGGGGGAGGGATTTACATTTACTGATGCATAAGTAAAAGAATGAGCGTTTTATAAACTTTAACCATAAATAAGCAACAAAGGAACGAAAATTACAATAATTTTAACCACTTCATCATGTTTTTTAGTAAATTGTGAAGCTGCTTTCTCTAGTATTAAACTCAGTAAAATGCTGCATATGCAGTGACGTCACGTGACATCACATCGTCACGTGAAATGATCTTGCAACGACAATGTACAAAATGGAGACAAGACTATTATTTTGTACATTCAGAAACAAAAATCTGGAATATTTTGATATGCAACAGAAACCTGTGGCGAAAAGTAAATATTAAGCGAGCATTGTCAATGTGCGAGAATTGTCAGAGTCAGCGCACTCTACTTAATGACGGCCATTTTCTTTTGCCTACTTTAGTTCCTAGTTTAATCAAAACTTTCCCCAAAACATCTGGCATCTAAGAAGGGCCGTAATGGCTCCACTTTTCTCTCGGTACAGTATAAATATACTGCAGGGACAATCCCCACTCGTATATTGTTAATTAACAGTTTGTAGCGTATATTCTGGGCGGTATTTATACTCAAATGTACTTTGCAAAACATATTACCTGTATCTGGTTGTCTATCTTCTCGCAAATGAAGCTGGCGCGCATATCAAGATCACGTGATCGACAACTGTTCGATTGATTGGTCAGCTGGGTGAGCCAACATTGGTCCGGTCCAATCAAATCACGAATAAAAAATATCACACTTTGTAACGAATAGAAGGCAAGCCGCCTAACTTTAGTTTACCGAACTCTTGTTAAAACGTTTATTTATAGCCAAATTACCGAACTCTTGTAGTTAAAACGTTCATTTATAGCCAAATTGTCTTATTGCGCTATAGTTAAAGTTTTAAACAGAGATAATGGCCAAAAATGAAGAATTATCCGGCTGATGTAGTTTGGAAGTGATACAACAAATTTCGCGTTTGTAGATTACCGAATATAGGAGAAAAGGGTGGTTACAAACGTTTTCACAAACCAATGGATAACCAATATATAATCTATAAATATATCGGCTAATAATAATTCTACGTCCAATGCGGGCTCCGTAGAAAGCACCTACCGTGTGTAGAGTGTGTGTGGTGAGAGTGTGTGTTGAGAGTGTGTGTGTGATCTATTATACTAGAGTGTGTGTGTGAGAGTTTATGAGTGTGTGTAGAGTCTATTATAACATGTATTATAACATGTATGGAAAGAAAAACACGCATATTGCCACCATTAAAGTGACCGTGTCTCAGATGATGCCTCAGACCCAATATGTGGGTTTTCGCTTCATTCACACTACATCACATTACATTATATATATAAGTTAATCGCACCATTTGATTTGCCACATTCCGACAAGCATGCGTTATATTCAAGTACATGTTATCATAAACTCTGATGAGCAGGGGAGATAAGTTGGCTTGGCATAATTTGGATTTTTTGTTATGCATGCACCAGTAATGAAACATTGTGAAACTTCTGAATTTTTCTTTTGCGAAATGTTCATCATATACCATATTTAGAACAAAATGTCCATTATAGACGATACAGAAATTAATTGACTTATATGTGGCTGTGATTGGCGAAATGAGGCTATTACACGTGTGGCCAATCGAGCTCCTTATCTGTGGCTGTGATTGGCGAAATGAGGCTATAACACGTGTGTCCAATCCGGCGAGCTCCTTATATGTGGCTGTGATTGGCGAAATGAGGCTATAACACGTGTAGCCAATCGAGCTCCTTATCTGTGACTGTGACTGGCGAAATAAGTATAACAAGTGTGGCCAGTGTAGCTTCTAGTAAAATGTAGGATCGTAGATAGTTATTTCCTTTCGATTTTATTTATAGAAATCCGGTCCAATTTGTATATTGTATGGTCTTATTGCTTGTAAAAAGGGCGATTTGTTTTGTAAAGGAGCCATTATAGTGTTTACTACTAGTGTTGATCCAGGTTATCCTACATATATGCACAGTCTGATCCAGAACTTCATTATTTGCCAGATTCATATTTTGACACTTATCAAGTTTTATTACAAACAGTGCAGACGCAGATCAGACTGCACAGATGTGCAGTCTGAATCTGTGCAGTCTGATCTGGGTCTACCCTGTTCGCAGTCTAAATTTACACTATTCAGTAAGAAATAAAAGCTATATAATAAACCACAGGACCGGATTTATATAAATAGATTTGCAAAGGGAAATAACTAACTACGATCCCTCATTTGGCTCATGCCATTTGCAGTGCGTCTATCTACGGATCTGTGGCTGTGGCTGTGGCTGTGGCTGGATACATTGGCGTATGGCATCTGCCAGTCTAGACATGTTTGCGTGCTCCATAGCCTAATACGGCTATAATATATGCACCTGACAGAACATATAATCAATACAGTACAAGTAGAGTTCACTAAACCAAATTTGAATATTTTGTTATGAAATGCATATACATGTATGTACATGTTTCACAAATATTTCACGTGCATTTGCGGTCGGTCTATATCCCAATCGGGACTGGAGAATTGGGGTATATTGCATCAATGGCTAGTATATCTTCTGATAATTGAGACACGCCATGTGATTTTGTACCTTCGGACATCTGCGTAATTTCATTAAATACGTTTACAAAATTTACAATATTTTTCATAAATAAAGTCAAAAGTTGACAAAACTTTCAGAGTACATTCCGCATGTACGCCATTTACGGGAAATATTGTAAATTTTGTATACGTATTTAATGAAATTACGCAGATGTCCGAAGGTACAAAAAAACCATGGCGTGTCTCATATATTATGCTGTCATGCACATGCAGCCAGACTGGGCTCTGTATTAGTTATCATGTATGCTTGGTGGGAGCCGCGCCCTTAGACTGTATGGCGAACAGTGAAAACCCTGATCAGATTGCGCGAATGCGCAAGCTGATCAGGGTCTGCACTGATCGCAAATACCACAAGCTCCATTTCTCCAGTCACTGTCCCAGTTTGAGCGAATGACGTACCGTGGTTAGCTTTCACACAACTTTGTACGGGTGAATTATGGAGCATCACCCCCAGAATGTGACCCGATAACTGCTCGCAGATTCTGGAGGCCATTTTCCACAGCTGCTAAATGTACAACACACTATGGTTTAGTATAGAATTCAGCCAATCTGTCTTAAAGCCACACTCAAAGGTAACCTGAATTGTATGTATGTAACGCAGGGCGACTTACAAGACTCGTAAGTCTCCCTGCGTTACAGATAGAAAATTCGGGTTAACCCAAAGGCATATTATTGAATTTATAAAACAACTAAGAAAACTTAACATAAAGTTTTAATTTTGGTTGCTAGTGATGAAATTGGTGAGTGGGGTAATATTTTCCACCCCACAATTCCAGAGTCAATGTAGTGATACACTGCTAAATGTATAACTCAATTTGGTTTAGTATGGAATTCAGTACAACAAACATGTATCTAAAAGGCATACGCAAAGGCACGAAGAAGCCAGTATGTGTTTGTTAGCTGTTATATTATATACATGTATTATATACATGTACCTCTAAGCAACCAACAGGGTACGTATTGATCGTCATCCTATCCGTCTGTCCGTCGGTCTGACCGAGATATGCGTTAAAGCTTTCGGTTTCCTCCTATCTATGTTACCGTAAGTCGGATTGGCTTAAAACTTCACATACATGTACTTATTTATCATGATCCGTATGTTTATTCTATAGCCAACTCATGCGGCCCTTATTCTTAAGGTCAACTGACTTTGTGTTAAAGTTGTTGTTGGTTTTTTTTTGCGTTAAATGGGTAAATCCACCAGTGTTACTGATTTCGTGTCATTCTATAGCCCACCCATCCAGCCCCTATTCTCAAGGTCATTATTTGCGTTCTTTGCGTTTGTTAGGCGTACATTTACCCTGTTACTGATTTCTTGTTCTGACAAATGCTATTGGCCCGTTTTGTTAGCTGTTATCGTTATGTTTTGACTGTTACAAATAAATGTAGCGCTAACCCGAATTGTAAGACCTACGTGACTGCCAGCCAAAATATTCGGGTTAGTGTAGCGCCAGAGCTGTCTGTGCATCCTGCGTCTGTTCAATGTATACGTACGTTGTATAGCATGGAAGATATACAATATACTAAAAATATAAATATAATGGAATAAGATAATATAAATTAAATGAATGGGGTTTAACTTCCTAGCAACAGCTAATGTCTTATAGTCACGGGACCACCGTCTAAAGTCTCATCCGACAGACCAGTGGGGTGTTGTTGACTATTTAACTAAATTTGCCTGCAAACAAGTTCGCTGATAAATTAGACGGAGTACAGTACTTCCACATAACTCTCGCCATGCTGTTGTTGTTGTTCATAATATATTATGCTTGTACATGTATGCACTCATATACCACTAAGTGGTCTGAGATCATTGCCAAATAAAGGATATGTTCTGTTCTGTTCTGTTCTGTTAATACTATACAAGTATTTGTTCATGCCTTAGTTTTTGAGTTCACAACCTTCAGTATTGAACTACTGTATTCTGCCCCTGAATATAATATAATAGTTGCAGTAACCTCGTATTGTATATGCAGGACGCAATCGATTGTGTGTTTATACAGTCCTCACTCAAGTGAACATGTCTGTACGTCCTTAGAGTGATTGCCTGCCGTTATTAATGACATTCACGTGGAAAATTATTTTTATCATCACCTGATATTTACACCACCAGATGTTATGTTGTATGTTTCTTTCACGGTATCTGGTATGTATGTTTATGTCACCGCTGACGAAACGCATATTATGGACAATTCATGACAAAAGAGACCGTGTGACATTCGAGAATAGACCAGTACAGTAAAACGTCCATAAACCGGATGCAAAGACAGCATCCGTTTGTTCAATTTTGATAGCTTCAATTGTACTGTACATGAATTGGTAATGTCCGTTTGTGATCGCAATGCATACAAATATGAGACAAGCCATGTGATTTTGTACCTTCAGACATCAGCGTAATTTCATGAAATATGTTTACAAAATTTACAATATGTTCCGTAAATCAAGGGCGGATTCAGGTTTGGGAAAACCCGGCGCGCACCACCACCACCCCACCCCCCCCCCCCCCCACCCCCCCCCCCCCTAAATTCGCGAGTAAATATGTTTTGGCTCTAAAATGCGCCACAACGCAGCAAAATGGGATGTAGATATCAAGAATAATGCGGAGGGCCTACCACCGTCCCTCCTAGCAGTCTCCCGAGCTCTGATCGGTCGACGAACGAACGGTGCTAGTTCGAAAGTATAGTAAACTATTTCAATTAAGAAGTCCTTCCCCCCCCCCAACCTGAAATCCTGGATCCGCCCCTGTTAATGACGTCAGAAGTTGACAACATTTTCAGAGAATTATATTCACATGTACTCATTTTGTCAACTTTTGACTTTATTTATGAAAAATATTGTAAATTTTGTAAACGTATTTAATGAAATTACGCAAATGCACAAATTCACGTGGCATGTCTCATATACATTGCAGCACTCAGATACCAGAATTACAGTGGATCCTCTCTAAACCCGACACCCAATTTGTCCGGTTTGGAGAGGTTCCACTGTATTCGAAATAGGACACGGAATTTGGTCAATCACGAGTAATTTCCCTTGGAATAATTTTCCGTGCATTCTCGACTTTAAAATTGTCGGAGTTTGTGACGTCACGTTGCTTAGTTTCATCGGTGTTAGTATTGGAAGAATGTGTCGGTTTGATATCACGTTGCTTAGTTTAACTAGTTTTAAACTAAGCAATATTAAATCAAGCCAACAAAACTAAACCACGTGATGTCAAATGGACGAATTCCGTTATACTGAGACACGGAATTATAAGGGAATTACAACACAACCGACTCGTTAAGCCAATGTCGACGTGACGTTTCTGAACGTCATTAAGCAATAATCAGCAATAAAGCATTTGTTGACTGAGCCTGAGCTCATGCTCATCTATGTCACCAACAAGCTGCTTGATTTTGCAAGCGAAATATTCGGATTTTGATACAAAATAAACAAATATTACATAATAGCAGGCGGTGGTGTAGTGGATTTTCAAGTTCGGTAACCCATTTATAACTAGTTTAAACTAAGCAATATTAAATCAAGCCAACAAAACTAAACACGTGATGTCAAATGGACGAATTCGCTTATAATAGGAGGATAAGGGAAGTTACAACACAACCGACTCGTTAATATTGCCAGTGACGTTTCTGACGTTTCTGAACGTCATTGCACTCAAATGCATAAAGCAATATTGTCAGCCTGAGCCATGTCATTTCATCTCATCCAATCAAGCTACTTGATTTTGCAAGCGAAATATTCGAGTATTTTGATACAAAATAAATTCAAATATTGACAATATTAGCGCAGGCGGTGGTGTAGTGATTTTCCAAGTTCGGTAACCTATTTATATAGTTTTAAACTAACATTATCAAGCCAACAAAACTAAACCACGTGATGTCAAATGGACGAATTCATAATCGAGACACGGAATTATAAGGGAAGTCAACACAACCGACTCGTTAATATTGCCAATGTCGAGTTTCTGACTTTCGAAGTCTATTTTAGCATATCAAAATAGCAAATCTTTGAAATTGTCTGAGCCTGACACATGCTATTTAGCTCTCCAATCAAGTACTTGATTTTGCAAGCGTTCGAGTATGATACAAAATAAATTCAAATATTGACAATATGAGGCGGTGGTTTTGCCAGTGATTTTCGGATTCGGTAACCTATTTATAACTCTGGTCAAGACACGTGACCCGTGGCGGAAACTGGGATCATAGGGCATTACCAACTACGGGACCTAAACTATTTTTTCTGACGACCATGTAATGAGTACGTTCGCAAGTAAACATGTGGCGAACAGCATACGCCGTTATTAATTTACGTAAATCTGGAGCTATACGCTGGTCGTAAGCTCGGAAAGGTCCATTATGTCGATTGTGAGATTGCACTTTGTATCATTACTTTTTATCCTAACTAATCGCACTGCCAATGTGATAGAAAATGCGCATATACTGGTCACAGGTACATGTATACCTTTTGATAACTAAATAATATTCTTATTTCCTAACACAAGAGTTTATGTCCTGACGCAACATTTGAATCTCGGATCGTTGTTTTTTAAATGGGACTTCACAGAAAACGTGAAATCCATTTACACCACCGCCCGCGCTAATCTTGCCAATATTTGAATTTATTTTTATTTCAAAATCTTTTTATAGTGTGTGCTTGAAATCAAGCTACTTGATTGGTTGACCCTGAGATGTGTTACAGCTCAGGCTCAGCCAATCAAACTGCTCGATGGCGAGTTGCTAAATAGATAGAACAGAAAAGTGGATTAACGCAGGCGGTTGTGTATGCTGGCAGAAAACGGCAAACAGCATGTTTACCTGTGTACGCGCGCATCTACACAACACCAGACATTCAATTTCACCGACTGTCGACTGATTGCGCGAGATTTCATCTTCAGTAAAAAATCGCAGTGTCGATATATTTTCATAAATAGTGTATATGATTATCACGAATATAATTAAATTTAGCCAGCCGCCTCGACAGGCAACGATTATATCGTCATTTGCCGACACGATCTTCTAGGCTCTTCGCACGTACATCTTACACAAAATAACCCCTAAATATATGACATTCAAGTTGGTAGTTCCATGCTCATTTCCGGACTGTTCCATTCATCAGATATTATTTTTAAAATAATGAAAATACTGACAAACACTGCAGATCCTGATGAGACGGCTTCTCATCTGGATCTACAGATTTAGCGTTTTGGTGACATCACTTTTATCACGACATCATGTATGTAGCACATTACTTCTCCAGATATCAAAATGAGATGTTTCACAAATTAACTTTGACAAATTATTACAAAATTACCCCTGTGGAAAAAATGTATCATCTTTCATAGCGTGCAAGCCAAATATTTTCAAAACATAAATGTGTCTGTGACAGGAGAAAATAGGCTTATGGTTGTGAGTTTTGCGACCGGTGTAGATCCAGATCAGCCTGTGCATCAGCATAGTCTGATCAGGATCTGCACTGTTGGCCATTCCATCAATGAAACATCCGGCATGCTTCTAACAAGGAATATAGATCGTTATCAGGCTACAGGAATGTGATATTTGATCAGGATCTACACTTGTCACAAATACCATAAGCCCCATTTCTCCAGTCACAGCCACAGATACAGAATTCGTCAATTTCCACGGACAATGAACGGAATATTACATGCACAACGGCATAGTACGTCCCTAAACGTGACACCCAGATTCAACCCTTATTAGAAGGCGGGAAACGAAAATGGTCGTCTGTTGTAGTTTTATAGTTGTCTTTTTGTCAGTGAAACATGCCTTGACAGCACTTTAGAATCATTGGAAATAATTCTCTCTAAACGGGACATCCCCTTAGAATGCGAGGAACGAAAATTGTCGTCTGCTGTTGTTTTATATTTTGTTTTCTTTGTCAATAAAAAAATGGTTTGACATCACTTTAGAATCCTTTCCATTGAAACGGAAATTATTTTAAATTGCTGTCAATGCACGTTTTTGATGAGCAAAATGGAAAATAGAAAATAAACAGCTGACGACAAAATTTAATTCAGCATTGTAAGGGTTGGCTTTAATTGATGTCACTGTAAGTTATCTCTTGTATTAAATAAAGTTGTTTCGTGATTGTAAAGTACATAATCATACATTTAGATATGTTATTTTTGTCATGTGTCCGATTTCTTCCTTTTTTGTTATGTACATGTATTATTTGTTATTACATTTTATATTATTCTAACAAATGCTGTTATTTCACTGTGTTACTCGGTTTAAGAATGTTCGGCCCTGTGCCTTCAACAAGAATTGTGAAATAGAGGATCTTACATGAGTGATGATTTAATATGATACATTGTACTTATTAAACGCGTTTGCTGATTTATGAAATTATTCAACACGCTTAATACCATATTAAGTCATCACAAATGTTTAGTTTGTTCGCAGCTTATGAATGTACATACAGGAGGAAGACTCGGACCTCGGACCTGTGACATAAAAAGTGCCCATTAAAAATCCTATTACCCCACCCATCTGTGCAAAGGTGAAAATGTTTGATTGTAATAACACGGGCTACAGTATATATATCAGTCTCGATGGTTCTATAATGCTGCCAATAAACAAAGAGTTCGCTAAAAGTCATACTGATAGTCATGCAGTGTAATTATATAGTTATGCCTCATCACGACAGTAGATGATTATCCTTGGTCGTCCGTCCTTTCTAACATATTTGGTTTATGGGTTATTTGTTCTTTAAAAGATCAAAGGAATGGCCCCTTAACTACAATGGATTATGGCTATACAGAATAAGTCTATTTATATTGTATTATATTGTCTTAGACTCACCCCCCTAGCCCATAAACCCTTGGTGTTAGCCAGGACGTCCGTCCGTCCGTCACAGACCTTGTAATAACTCATAAAAAGTTTAAACCGCAATAGGTATAGTGAAACCTCACTAAACAGGACTCCCTGCAAATCAGGCATTTGATCATTCCTAGCCATAGTTGTGAGCTATGCGATCATGAAGAGACAAAATCACCCGAGATAAATGATCAAGAAACACATCAAAATAGGATCACAGGTGTTTTCTTGGCGTCCAGTTTACAGAGGTTCCGCTGTAGATGCTTGATACGTGGTGTGCGGCTTCCTTTTGGTGTGCAGATGCTCTATGTGCAGTTAGGCGTCTGAATTGACCCACATGTACCTTCTCCTTTTGCACTTAGAAGTTTACATTATTTTGCATTGTAACACGTAAATCGTAATAGGTAGATGTTTGATATATGTAGCTTTCTCTCTGTACGTAGATGGGCAAGCTAGTTTTGACGAGGTATGATGTGCACCCCCTCGCCCCATCCATCGCCCTTGTTACAGTACTATCAAAGTAATAGGTGCTGCATCATTGGTCTATGAGTATACTTTCCAATTTACAGACACATTTTACGTTCGTGCTTTGTGCCGAATCCGTTGGAAATACTAACTCCAACATAACAATTATAGCAAGACAGGCGGACAAACGCATATTGTTTCACAATCTTTATGAAAAGGCTACAGACGACAAATTATCGGCGGAACCAAACGAACAAACTATCAATATTGCAAATTACAAATTCGCGGAGGAATCAAACGAACAAACTATGCTAGTTTGTTCGTTTGGTTCCTCCGAGAATTTGTCGTACGATCGTGCGAGTAGCGTAATTCGCTTGTCGCTTTAATAACCGAATGAACTCAAAGAACCTCAAAATTTAACTCGAAACCACATTATATAAGATCATGCGAATAAAAACGTATATAAAGTAAGTTACAATCGCCGATACCCAGGCGCGCGACAAATTGGGGGCGGCGCTTGCTTTACAGTAGCGATCGCCTATTCGCTGACAACTCGCCTGTCAAATTACCGGCTCGCTGAGGCGTTTCGCTACTTCAGTGGCGCATTGCTTGAAATCTACACATTCGCACTTGTAAAGTACAGTGTTCTACCTGCTAGAATAATACGAACAAATCCCGTTAATTAACATCGTTTGTAAACATTGAGGTTTTAAATATTTGGAAATAAGATTTGAGCACATATGTTAGATGAAAATTGGTCGTCAGGGACTATGAGTGATTCCGAAGACAGCCGAGGGTCTCCGTGTAGCCCCAATACATTGAAAGCCGATTTGAAAACCTTGGATGTTATAAGTGAAGCGCTACCCGAAACGATACAGGACGCAGTTTCACACGTGCTGCAGGGGTATGACTGGTCCCTGATCCCCATGCCCCAGAGGGCGGGCGGAGGGGAGAAAAGGAAGCCTCATATTAAACGCCCGATGAACGCATTTATGGTGTGGGCGCAGGCGGCGCGCCGAAAGTTGGCCGACCAGTACCCGCATTTGCACAACGCCGAGCTGAGCAAGACGCTGGGAAAACTATGGAGGTATGCAAAATGTTTATGTTATCATCTTAGCAGACGACATTTTCTTTACGAACACATGTATGTTTTGACAATTGCTTTCTCAGTAATATGATACACATTTTACTAGTTGTTTTCTTTGTGGGTTATTGTTTTCTTGGCTACATTATATGTTTTATGTAAATATTCAGTTCTGATTTTGGGATCCCACCCCATCACAACAGGTAAAATATGGGATTCGATCGCGTTAACTCGGCCTAAACTTTGATTACCTTAGCTGTTGACAGGCCGATAAACATCATTAATTAATAAATACATTGTCTTTTGACTGAGAAACTTATAGTATAAGCAACTTACGGTTTCACAATGTACATGTACAGTACAGTAGTAGAAATGTATACTTAGTTCAGAAGATGACATATATACTGTATGAAGATGTAATTACATTAAATATAATATTTACTGAACGTTTCTTTTCTGAAGCCATCGATATTACGGGCGCATTTTAATTGTTTTCGAATGTTGTTCAGAACTGTGTTTCGTGTGTATACTAACACTACTTGATCATCCAAGACACACTAAAACCACCTATTTATGTAAACAGTAACATATTGTCTCAACTCTGAAACACATTTCTTATTACTAGAAATGGCGGGAACTTATAGTGCAAACCAACGTGTCAAAACTGCGAGCGTCTTATCCAAATTCTTAAAAACTGAAGTTAATGTTCCTTTATTACACTATATTGAACCATTGGGTATTACATCACCTGAATTCTTCGAATCTTTCCCATAATTCCTTCAACGGTCGCAGTATCCGGGCAGTTTCCGGCAGCAATATCGTCTGCTGCCCGTCTGGAAACGCCGCGTCAAGTGTAACACTTGTAGATCGCCTGATAATCAACGGAGATAATGGCGCGATAATTATCAGATAGTACTAATTGACATCTAGTTATGATAGCGGTCAACTAACATGGAAGTAAAAACAATTAGTCACAATTGTCTATGTATTATCTGGGCATCATCATTGGAAGTTCTAACCCGAATTTTCTGGCTGTTACGTAGGGCGACTTATGTTCCAGAACAGTAGCTGATTTCATCAAAATTGCAAAATATACTTATCTAGCAAAGTATACTTTGAGGGAGTAATCATTTATTTTTCCCAAAATGCATTATTTAATATAGAACTAATGACTGCATATATTTGATGATTAAAAGTATTCAGAATTATTATACTTAATTTATTACATTATCACAGCCAAATTGGCTGTGTTAATGTAATAAATTCAGTATAATAAAAATTCAGTATAATAAAAATTCATAAATTTATCCTTAAATTGAATTTTTTTCCCTCAAAGTATACTTTGCTAGATAAGTATACTTTGCAATTTTGGTGAAATATGCTACTGACCACTCGGGTTATGGAACTTGCTGAATGTTTATATATAAGTGAAAGTATCAATATACAATGTACATGTATCTTCACTGTCTTCAATATGAGAATGTAAGGTGATGCACACTAATTTATCTACACGAATAGTGTATGTTCGTGATTACAAAATACATACACACGTGTATTGGAGGGGTAATATACATGGATTACAGCGGAACCTCTCTAAATAGGACACCCTGGGGAGGTCCCCAGGGAGTCTGGTTTAGAGAGGTTCCGTTGTGTTAGTATGACTCTGACTTGAGAAATGTGGCTTATATAATGTTAGTATCAGTCATGCGTTGTGGCTTCTATAATGTTATTATCATTGAAGCTCCTGATCTACTAGCACACTCGTGCAACCTGACAATCTCATTGGCCTCCATAGCTACGTTGTATTTTCCATTTCTTATTGTGCATGTAAGACTAGTTGCGAACAGTAGCACTTGCAATATACTCCCGTACGAGAGTAGATTTCAAGACGGTTACTCTTCGTAACTCATATAAGATAGGAACTACATGTTAAATGCCACTTAACAAATGTCAACGCAATACGTGTATTCCGCAACACGTCACCGTAAACACACAGGCGCATGTATAGACACTTTCAAAGACAATAAAACAAAATACAGACGAAAATACTATAAAATAAAACAAACATTCAATCACGTATAGAAACTCGTACCAATTACTGCATGTATACAGAATCGCTAACGGCAACGTTCAATCTTTTTCACGTTTTTCCGATCAAAAGCGTTTCATATGACACCTTGTATGTTTTCCAATTGACATGTGAGGATCCGTTAGGTTTGACAACAATGTCATATATTTGCTTACCTGTCAATACTTGAATAGTTTCAACTTCGATTGTTGTTGTCGGTTGTCAGTCATGATAGCTTGTCAGAATTTCATATTCGTTGGAAAATGCTTATATATTTGTTACTCGTAGGCAACAAAATATTCCTCCATTTAATGGAGATTTACATGGCAAATATGTACGAGAAATATGTACAAACAATGACATAAAAATATAACAAATTACCCTTCTAGATGTTTGTATATCATATAAAAAAACCAGTGCTATGATAAGCACTCGTTTCTTGATAGGATTTACAAAGACAGAAGGACTTAATTCGTGTATTTAAAAATGATAGTAGAATAAATTACCGTATATTATACGCACCGATTAGAAATTAAATTCTGACTTGCGAGTCATGTTGTTTGCACGTACTTATATATATGTGGTCAATTCAACGCACATAACATACTCTGATGCCTTATTTATGTTGTTAATTATATTAATTATATACACTGCGTTTACTATTGAAAACGCAAAATGATATATCGAGCAATAAAAAAGCGTTTGGTGTAGATTGCAATGGGGCACTGACCGTTTCGCGGTTTATATTTTAGACACAATGTCAGATTTTGATAAATCGTTGCAATACGTTTTGAATGATCATATGTATAGTATTAGTTATAGTAATTAAGTTTAAGAGAGTTTACTTTATGTGTTATACATGTGCTGATTACATTCATTTAGTACGGGTCTCTGTTGTTTTCAACCGTGGTCCGTCGAATCCATTGGTGTAATTAAGTGGCTTATATCATGTATATATTATCTGAGACTTCATGCTAACAAATGTATATACTATTTAAGGCAGCATACATTGGAAACGTAATAAACCATACAGTTGCTTGTGTTTGCAGCTAAGTTAGATTGATTTCAAATTGAAACAAGATGAAATGAAAAGAAGTTGCACAGTATGATATTAACGTCAAACTCAAATAATGAAACTGTACGAGTTTCATTTTAACATCGACCAATCAACGTCGACATGTTTCATATATTTATAATGAACAAAACCAACAGGCGTGATGAACACGATGCATGTGTAACATTATAGCATAGCACCGTAGACACCCTACTGTTCACCCACCCCTCGTGTAACTACAATGTAACTACAACAGGGGTGGGTGAACAGTAGGGGGGGTGAACAGTAGGGGGTGAACAGTAGTAACAGTAGGGTGGTGAACATAGGGTGGTGAAACATAGGGGGGGGGGGTGAACAGTAGGGAGGGGTGGGGTGAACAGTAGGTTTGGGTGAACAGTAGGGGGGGTGAACATAGGGTGGGTGAACATAGGGGGGGGTCTACATAGCACCTTCCGTGCAACCATACTGATTCATAAAACGAGGCGCGGACCCAGGAATTATGTCTAGAAGGGGTGTAGATTCTCAATGTTAAATGAGACGCACATGATCATCAATTTCATAAAATTCAAATAATGATTTTGTGCATTTTTTCTTATTTCTCATTAAAGTATATGTTGTTAGTTAACAACATATACTTTGGGTGAGAAATAATTAAATAATCAGATCTTTCCATGTAAAAAATGGGTTAAAATCTAAACTCGGAGAGGGGGTGAGCGCAGGAAACGCTCCCACTTGGAACCGCACCCGTAGACCTACCAGCAAAAAAAAGGGTCAATGGGTACCACGAAACGTTCCGCGCCACTAGGGTCTATATAACATGACATTAGTTTCGGCGCCTGTGACCAATAAAGTAACAATGGATTGACACGCAACCGATACGGAACGAGTCTAAATAACGGAAGTCGAGAATAACGGATCATAAATCTGAATCAACAGGGTCGTTGATAATCAAGGGCGCGCATTTCGACACGGTTCTTATATCGCCATTGAAACGCTTTCGACAGACAGACAGACATACCACTTGAGTGATACTATCCTATAAAATATTCCTTCCAGGATTTGAATGCAAATTCCACTATGTTTTATTGTTCAGCATTTTTCATTCCTGCTTTCCAAATGTCACCAAAAACGAAAACGTAGACATCGCTGGGACACATGATTCAAAATTTGTTTTAGCATCAATTACAAACGTGAATAGAAAAGAAGAACACTTGGAAACTGGAGAATGTCATATATTTTTTTACCGACTGTATACTTTTTACATGGATATCTTGGTATGTGGCAGGGAACTAACGTAGGCATAAAATATGGGTAACTTGCTCAATTGGTTTCGCTATACAGAGATAACTCCGCCAGAAATCATCTACAGTGGAACGTCTCTACACCGGACAACAAGAAATATATGTGATCATAATTTGTTTGGGATTCTTGGTCATTTATCTCAGGTGATAATGCCTGTTCGTGATCGCATAACACACAACTATGGCTCAGAATGATAAAATGCCTGATTTACAGTGAAACCTCTCTAAACCGGACATCCTGTGGACCTCCCAGGGTGTCCAGTTTAGCGAGGTTTAACTGCATAAGTCTCTAACCAGTTGGACATAACATTGATATTGCCTTTGTATATTTGTCACTAAATATCATATTGATTGCTCATGTAGGATGGTTCTAGGCAGCACATTTACTGCGATTAAAATACATCAACAAAGTCTACTCGCCGAAGCATGTGACTAATGAAACAGGAAATACCATCATGTTTGAAACGATATGATATAAGGCCTTTAATTATTGCCCTAAACCATCGCGAACGTACATCAAATTTCAAAATAAACCGAGGAACGAAATCTCAGATGTATTATTTACGACCCAAAGTGTTTAAAATGAATTCAGTGATTCCGTGCAGACACTTATTAAGCCGAAACACGACACTAGCTGATAACATATCTCGTTTTTGTCTAAACTTTTGATGCGCAGAACGATAACAGTGGCAACAGTTAAATAGACAAGTTGCCGAGTCAAACGGCAGTTGACAAAACTATCAACCAATTCCTATCCTGTGTTGGATTTTGAAACGTGCTGTATTGATCCTTCGCGGTAGGTGCACGCATGCACAATCAAATTATGCTTTAGTTTCTGTAATTTCTAAATCAAGATTGTATGGCACTTCTTGGTTTCGTAATAACGTGTTATAGTAAAAGCTAACTGAAACTGTATATTCCTGAGAAATATACCATTAAGGTTCATACATGTGGCTGTGTCTGAGGAAATGGGGAAATGGAAATGGGGCTTATGAGATTTGTGACCAGTGTAGTTCCTCATCAAATAGCCACTCTTGTAGCCTGGTGACGATAGTTTTCTTATTAGAAGCACGACGGCTGCTTGAATTGCTGGAATGGCGAACTGTGCAGATCTAGATCAGACTGTACGGATGCACAGGCTGAGCTGGATCTACACTGGTCGCAAAACACATAAGCCCCATTTCTCCAGTCACAGCCATAACAATAAGTGGAATAAGCTCAGCTTTATTGCAATATGGTTATTTACAAATGTTATCATTTGTTTGTGTATCTTTTTTTTCTATTGAAAGTTTGCGAACTTTTTAAATCCGGACTTTCTCGGGTCATTTGTCGAGGTTAGTTTCGTTTTCTCGAATTGTTTGTCTATGATATTTACCGACGAGTTTTATTTAAACATGTAGCTTCAGTTAGTACCGTTTGGTGTCAATATTGAAATACTTTAAATCGAAACATTTTCTGAGCCGTTGGGAGCAACTATTGGGCTGTTTGGGGTATGCTTTGAACCGTTGGCCGCCAATATTCTGCTGGGACCTGTTTCACTAAACTTCGTACGATAAAAACGTTATTTTTATGAATCGGTTTCTCACATTAACGTGAGTTACTAATGCTACCATTTCCACCTATATGTACATATCATTAACTATGAACACATCCATAAAAAAAATGCCAGCATCGGTTGTAAGTGCACATGTTATTGTACATTGTACATTTCAACTTACGAACTTCTTGGTCGCACGAAATTTAGTGAAACGGGCCCCTGTAGCCTATTTCACCAACATTGCAAAGTATACTTTTCTAGCAAAGTATACTTTGAGGGAGAAATTTTCAATTGAAGAATAAATTTATTAATTTTTATTATACATACATGTACTTCTAATCATCAAATATAATGCAGTTGTTAGTTCTATATGAAATAATGTATTTCAGGAAAAATAAATGATTACTCCTCAAAGTATACTTTGCTAGAAAACTATACTTTTCAATGTTGGTGAAGATACTTTGTGCACGGTTGAGCGATATCGCTAAATTACATACATTGTCAATCATTGGTTGGCAATCTTGTGCAGCTATCGATATCTCGTGCATATTAAACTAATAATAACTAATATTAAACTAGTCACCAACAACTAGCAATGACCCCAGGTTTAAGCATACCTGTGTGCATGGTGTGCATGTATCTGGAGTACATAATGTAATACAAATGCGAAGGTTGACACGCGGTAACTGTCATTATGCGGGTCTAAGCACACCGTTATATGTTCTGACATACCTTTTAATTAAGCAATGTTGCTATTCATTAACGTTCCCATTTGGTATATGGCAGTATTCATGTCTGCTGTTTTCATTTTTTGTCCATATAATTTAGTGTTATCAGTAAAAATAAGCCTGTTTTGATAAAGTCGAACTAGTAGCCGTAGTTATGTGTGGAATGTTATAGTGTGTGTTGTTTTCTCTCTCTCTTGCATTTACAGATCTTTCTGGCCCGGCCATACAACGCCTTTGAATGCAGGCTTGATCATCGTGTATGTGGCTGACTGGAGAAATGGGGCTTATGGGATTTTGCGACCAGTGTAGGTCCAGATCAGCCTATGCATGCGCACAGTCTGCTCAGGATCTGCACTGTTCGCCATTCCATCAATGAACTATCTGTCATGCTTCTAACTGACAAAAGTTTAGATCGTTACAGGAGTGTGCTATTTGATCAGGAGTTACACTGGTCACAAATCCCTGAAGCCAGCCACAGTCACATATACCTGTGCCATCAGAGAGTTATCAATACAGTGAAATTAACCTCGCTAAACAGACAGGGTGTCCGGTTTAGCGAGGTTTCACTGTAAATCAGACATTTGATTATTCCGAGCCACAGTTGTGTGCTATGCGATCACGAACAGGCAGTGTCACCTGAGATAAATTACCAAGAAGCCCATCAAAATTATGATCACATATGTTTATTGGTGTCCGGTTTAGAGAGGTTCCACTGTATATGACAGTCAGATGCATACAGCATGCTCAATTAACGGAATTGCTACCGCTACCGATGATCATGTATGCCCTGATCAGACTCGCAGAGTTGGTAATTCAATTCACCCAAATGTATGTCTCCACATATTCCCTTCGCTTGAGAAGGTAGTACACGCTCAACGTCTGGAATCACGGATCCTGGTCGCAAATAATATAATATACTATTTGTCTAAAAGCAGTCCGCATTGACTGAAAATAGCCATTCTAAATTTATTATTACCATGACAAACGTCCGAACTTAATTCCCATAAAATTAAAAAATACTACTGTAAAAGCATAAAATTTAATAATACCAATATTTGAATGGCATAAAAGCACAACAAAGCGCCGCCGTTTTAGGGAAGGTACCCTAAATTGAAAATTTGCGAGCCAGCCCGTAATCAGTAGATTAAACGGTAGTTTGCGCCCTTTACGGGTTGTTTGCGCATTTTACGCACGCAACACGGGAGCACAGCAATTACCGGTGTCGCCATTTTATGTGACACCGAGAAAAGTAACCGGTGATTATCTATTTCAATACGTTAGTTTTACGGCTGAACAACTTAATACCGCGCCTTCACGGGTCGTGGTTTTATGTGGGTTCCATAACCCCGTAGTTGGATACAAATTACTATATTTTAGCGCAATCGTTCTGGAACGAATTGAAGTTTGCGATGCGGAAAATACGTTTTATAAAAAAACATCGTAACGTTACTATTTATTAGTTTTGTTAAACGTTATGAAAGTACCAATATTTCAAATCAAATTTATAACTAACCGTTTTTTATTTTTGTAGCAAATTAAAGTTAACAAATGGAAAGTTTCAGACAACTCAGACAAACAAACAAGCTCCAGTGTATTGCTGATTCCAAAATATACATATGACCACTATTAGCTCTTTATGTGCACTATATATATATATATACGTATATAGCGACGGTTAGTGTGTATCAAACGTTTAATTCAAATAGTGTAGACACAGAGCAAGAACTCGTGCTAAATTATGTTCGAT
Organism: Conchocele bisecta; assembly: GCA_029237695.1. Classification (NCBI taxonomy): domain Eukaryota; kingdom Metazoa; phylum Mollusca; class Bivalvia; order Lucinida; family Thyasiridae; genus Conchocele; species Conchocele bisecta. The sequence goes on from CM055267.1 coordinate 127,987,257, forward strand.
TCTTCAGCTGCACCATCATCTTATCAATCGGACAATACTGGGGCGAATATTAACGTTAATTGACAGACCCTCGACAATAGACACGTTATCTGACCCGCAACTACACTAATCAGAACGGCAATTAAATAAGTATGGTTTTGTCAGAACTTGTGTGAAATATGTTTTAATAAAGTTATGTAGTTTTTATGAAACGTCAGGCATGTGATATTGCTTCAATGTCGTCTGCTTCAATGTCGTCTGGGCAACATGATTCCCTTACATGAGAGTCGGCCAGGGCATTTCACAAAACCGCACTTATTATTGGTCTGGCGACTTGTGACCACCCGGGCTACAGAAGCTATTCATAATTGAGACACGCCCTGTGAATTGGTACCTTCGGACATCCGAATTAATTTCATGAAATACGTTTATAAAATTTACAATATTTTCCGTAAATGGCGTTAAAAGTTGACAAAATCTTCAGAGAGTACATGCGGTACTCTGAAAATCATGTTGACTTTATTTATGAAAAATATTGTAAATTTTGTAAGCGTATTTAATGAAATTACGTAGATGTCCGAATGTATAAAATCGCATGGCGTGTCTCAAATTGTTATGAAGGTGGGACTTGGATCGAGGACCGTTTATCACTCACGAGACAAACGCCCGGGCGGCTAATTGCAGTATAAGAATACAAATAATCGTTTATATAGTAGTACCGTTTCATAGAACTAAATATACGTACAAGTAATATTAACATATGAATGAATATAAATATATCATTGATGGCACAAGAACGTTATGTTGCACAAGTTGTGGAAGATAAGCCCACAATTTCATAGCATAGTGACGCATGCGGAGAATATCTCACGATTACATGTACGCTAATACATGGTGTGAACCGGTCAAACCGGAACCGGAAATAACAAGTTATTTAATGAAACAACAGCTGCGTCCATCCCTAGCAACGTGAAAGTGCAATTGTTTTTTGCAAACTATCTTCTCAAGTGCATACAAGTTATTTTTATTACTAGTTTTATATATGTTTGGAATGTAGTATAGTGCTAAAACAAGTGACGCACGTAGGCGACTGACAACAAATATGCAAGCGTCTAAGGACTTGGAGTAGTGGCCTGAAGAGAGCACTTGGAGGGAGTGATCATAATCGAAATTACGCTGTATGTGAATTAAGGACTGGTCATATATTAATTAGTACTAATTAGCCGTCTCTAATAACGGTCAGTCTCAAGTTGGGTCAAGTGTATGTAAACCTCTGTTGACCACTTTATACATGTACATGAACCGGACCAGCGTTCATTGCGCATGCGTGTGTCATCAATGTTATGATTTGTCAGTAAACTTTGAACGAAATAAAACACATATGTGACTATTACACTCATGTAGCCTGATAACGGTATATTGCCTGTTATAAGTGCGACGGTCCGTTCATTGATGAAATGGCGAGCAGTGCAAGTCCTCATCACACTGTGCGGAAGCACATGCTGATATGTATCTACACAAGTCGCTAACCCCATAAGCCCCATTTCTCCAGTGAACCGCCACATATAATGTGCAAAGTTCAATGTTGATATATAACGGTTGATATGCCGTTTAATGGAATAACACCCGTTAAATACATCTTAATACATTATGCGTGGTACCAGGGGTTTAGCGTCATTCTAGCATAGTTGCGAACAGTAACTTGCAATCTACTACTGTACCGTCCGTAGCCTACGGACGGTACAGGAGTATACTGCAAGAGTTACTGTTCGCAACTAATTCGAGCATTGGTTTGCACATTGGTAAGACACATCAATACATCTGGAACAACATGATTAGACACAGCAACAGCACAACAAATAAATCACTATTGACATAGTTTGAAGTAAAATTACCTAAAAATTCCGGACTACCAAAGCGTTACGTTACTGACAGCATTTATGGATCTGTCATTGATATGTGGTCATTTGTTTGCGCTTTAAGACAATATATATCACATATTGTTGTCAGTATGTGACCGATAGTACGTTTAAACTGTCAACATCGATACTTACAACCGATAAACTGTCGCCCGTAACAGCTATATACATTAAAACCGAAAACAGAAAACGAATACGGACTTGTAGTTCGAAGAAAGACAAAAACGCATTTCTTCTTTCCTTTATTAATATTTATGTTGTCATTTTTGTTTCACCTTTTTCATGAAAAATCGCACACGTTCTTGGGCACAAAATCACACGGCGTTTATTGTTAGTTCAACATATGGTTTGTTTAAGTTTTAGATGACCACATTAACCTCTGAAATATTCCTAGTAAACAAGTAAAACTGATATCACAGGTGATAGTACGGAAGTCATAGAAAGCCTAGGCTGAGGGGAGGATGAGAGTGAATGAGAGGGAAGCGATTTTTTTTTGAATTATGAAATAAAACATGGCAATTTACCGTTTTTATACCAACAACTGTACTTCGTTCCGTTTCATCTCATTTAACGCCACTTTACAAGCTATAAACGACAAAACGTAGCGATCCGTCAATTACACCAACCCTCATCGCACACTTTATAACCGTATTATCTGTACTAGATTCACTCAGATTATGTTTTAGTGTTTCGTCGAAATTACTGAACTCAATAAACCCTCTCTACTGACTTTCAGCTAGGTTGAATGCATATTATGTAAACTAAATACAACTGCAATATCACACATGATTACAGTGAGGAGGTCAAAGACCCAACAAATGGAAAGCATTGTTTTTTCTTCATCCAAATATACGGAGATAAAGGTCCCATTGCCCCCTTTAAAAAAAATGTTTTTCACCCACTTCAGAAAAAAATACCCTCCCTCAAATACTAGTACTCATTTTCCGATTGTACTTACTTATTATCAGTTTTTGAATGGGAGATGACTAATGATCTTTTTATGAAATAAGTACATTTGATTATTTGGCTCAAGTATTTGATAATAAATGCCAATATACATGATATGGCTTAATGCAGAATAATCTCCTATTGTCGAACTCACGTCACACTGTTCTCCCACCAAACGGCACTGACCATCCGCCCCCCCCCCCCCCCCCCCCGCCCCCCACCCCACCAATTATGATATGGGTACATCGGTGGGGCGGCTGCATTATTACGCCACACCGAGCTATGTACAGTTCACAGCAATTATATATGTGACTGGACAAATGGGACGTATGGGATTTGTGAGCAGTGTATCTCCTGATCAAATAGCAAACTTCTGTACCTGATACATATCTATATTCCTGGTTATAAGAATGACGGGTGTTCCATTCAAGGACTGGCGAACGGTGCAGATCCTGATCAGACTGTGCGGATGCACAGGCTGATCTGGATCTACACTGGTCACAAAACCCTCGAGTTCCATTTCTCCATTCACAGGTATATATTAGTATATCAAATTCAAAATAAGCTCTATCAGCTGTTACGCTAATTTGGATTCGGAGACTGATTAAAACTATTTCATGTGAAGAACAATTGTCGTACATGTACGGTATATGGAAGTAAATGCACATATAGGTACAATTAGCGCGCAATAAAATGTTTATGATGCCACTTTTCACCACCTGTCACACATTAATATGGACGTATAAAACGATAACAGTGATACGTCATTGTAAAACACGACCAACACACATTTAATTAAGCCAAAGCTGCTCCAGATTAGATATCAGGATATGTGTGTTGGTTGGCATGTTACATTGTATTGTATTGTATTGTATTACATTTTGAAAAAATACTGCTGTTTAAAGGTTAACCACTGTCTCTCTTAATCCAACATTTAGACAACATTTTCATCACCCTGTATATCGAAATGACCATTGGGAATTAGACACACCTGTAATGCTCGAGCGTTGAGAATTAGTCAAATATGTATTGATCTAAAGTTGGGAATTAGACACTATCTTAATAAAGACTTTGGAATTAAACCAATACTTAATGACGAATAGTTTGGAATTAGACACATATTTAATTATCTAGAGTTGGGAATTAGACATATGTTTAATGATCAGAGGTGGCAATTAGACTCTTTAATTATCGAGAGGTGGGAATTACGATAGTTGGGAATTAGAAACCCTACAGACCATAAAGCAAACATTTGCAAATACTGTAGACCCAGATGAGCCGGCTTGTAACAAGCCCTCTCATCATGATCTGCAGTGTTTGTCAGTCATTTTCATACCCCTTATCTTGTTAATGGAATTGTCCAGACACGTGCATGGAACTATTAATGCCAGATAACCAGGAATGAACAGGTTATATGTAGTAACTAACCGTTGCAACAGATCCAGTAAGCCACTGTCATCGCATATAGTCTTCAATTTATCAAAACAAATTGACATGACTTTAACTAACTGTTAAAACTGGAATTACCCGCATTTTATGTGCTATCTTGATGTGTGTCACCTGTCGTCAGTTTTCAAATGTGCTTATATTTCCTATTTTAATGTTCGACACTTGAAGTGTTGACAACTGCATGTAGCCTGTGGTTTTCATTATACCATTTGTCATTTTCGTCTATCATTTGCATAATTGCATAATTACATGTGAAGAAAACCGGACACATCGAAACTACGGTGCGATAGGAGAATGAACTAGCTATGTTAAATTAACCGTCTCATATCCTCCTTAATGTAAGCACACATTTCGATTATTAATACTTCAGTCTTGCATTCCAACTAATAGTAAATTCGGAAAAGAAAGCGGGCCAGCGGCCATTAATGGAGTTGACAAATGTTCTGGGCTCGTATGCCCGGGTAACAAATATTCTTTGATTCAATTCCCACCCTTAAATATAAGATAACTAAATGACACATGGAAAACATCAGTGTAGTTAATAACATCAGTGTAGTTAATGTTGAAAACATCAGTGTAGTTAATAACATCAGTGTAGTTAATGTTGAAAACATCAGTGTAGTTAATAACATCAGTGTAGTTAATGTGGAAAACATCAGTGTAGTTAATGTTGAAAACATCAGTGTAGTTAATGTTGAAAACATCAGTGTAGTTAATGTTGAAAACATCAGTGTAGTTAATGTTGAAGCGGTTGAAATCACTTTATCTCGGATCATAATGTACTTTTATTTCTTAAAATCACAAAGGCATCTTTCAGTTCTCATGTACCCGAATTATAGTGGAACCTCCATAAAACTGACAGCCTGGGTGTCCGGTGTCACATGGTGTCCGGTTTAGAGAGATTCCGTGTACACTCCGAAGTCAACAAGATAACTCCATCGATTCATATTGAGTACGAAACTGGTGGGAAAACGCTCAACTGGTCCGAGTTGTTAAATAGGCGATATTTTGTATCAACTCGGACTTTCTCAACGTTTTTCACAGCAGTTTCGCACCCCTTGTGCTTATATCCGCCAATTGGCCACTGCACTGCTCGATGTGATTGGGATTTATTGTTTGTTTGTCATGTTAGAAATAACGTCCTCTTTTGATTGAAAATAAAACAACGAAACAAATATGTTCATGGGAGTTCTATAATTGTAGAAATAACAGTGTAACAGCTCCGTCCTTTAAGTTAGCTATGGCCATGAACATTTGGAACCATGGAAATAAACATTACTCGGATGATAAATGAAGTAGTAGAAATTATTCAGCAAATGGCAATGACTGCAAAATACACGAACAAGTAATACGTATGGTATGCGGTATATGCGTTAACAAATACCAACAATTGTTTTACACATTTTAATTGCACGCTTTAGTCTAACGTGCATACATGCGGTAAGACGGCAATCCGTCACATGCAACTGAAACCAATCATGTCCGCTCATGAAATAAAACACGTTATATCACCTACGTGTTCAAAGAAGCTGTGGGTTGCGCATAAATGACATTTTTGCAGACGTTTTATGAGAATTGCCAATAGCAGCAAATAGATAATTCTAGTCACTAATTGCTATTTATCCAATATATCCACTTATATGTGGTTGTGACTGGAGAAACGGGGCTTATGGGATGTGTGACCAGTGTTGCTCCTAATCAAATAGCACACTCCTGTAGCATGTAACGATCTACATTGATTGTTAGAAGCATGCCGGATGTTTCATTGATGGAAGGGCGAACAGTGCAGATCCTGATCAGAATGTGTAGATGCACAGGCTGATCTGGATCTACGCTGGTCGCAACATCCATAATCCCCATTTCTCCAGTCACAGCCACATATCAGTTTACACTGTGTCTCCATTTTCTCTTGAATCACATATTCAATTGTGTTTGCACCATTTCCCCCACAACGTCATTGGATAATTAAGTATACGTATAATCTAGTAAGAGTACACTTATGTGTACATGTATATTATATATCCAATACAGATACAATTCTACAAACATAGACTAAACATTTAACTGATTCGTTTTCTATTAAGGTACCAGTTTCGAATTATTTACATTAGCAATTAGTGCAAACTCGTTTCCCACACATTTAGGCAAAATAAAGTTCATTTGAGGACACGTCTCTCGAGTATTTGCCGCAACAAATGATATCCAGAAAAGAACTACAAATAACAGTGCATTGGATTCGTAATTAGCGACTTTGAGGGCACTTCACGGAACAAAATGTGACTTTAGTATCTATACAAACGCCCAAAGGCCGTACCAGAAACCCAAAGGTATCATAATTATACCAACTTTCAATATATCTTCAACATTCAAGTGTCTTTTTTAAGGACATGTTGTTAAACAAGCTGACCACAAATCAAGCGAATAATAACAAATTGACCGGTTTTGTGTGAGAAATGACATCTTGGAGTTTGAAAACAGCGTAGACGCTGGTCAGCATGCACAACAAACATCTACACTGCATATAGAAACTACGTGTTTAGATATTGTCAACAATGTGAAATACTAACTGAACACATTGGTGCAGTCACTCGACGTGTAGACTGCGATTAATCTATGCTGATTGTAAGTGTAAGGAAAGCCTTGTACATTCATTCTACGTTGCCTCCCAAAGGTTCTACCCTCTCATTACTGATCTTTGCTTGTGTCCGCAAACCAACCACTTAATTGATACAATTGACCCGCTTCTGGCAAATTGGAGGAAACAAGAGCAGACCTTTGAGCCGTAACTGTACCCGCTGTAGACAAACCACGCGACGACTCCGAAATCAAGTAGACCTTTGAGCCGTATCTGGACCCGGTGTAGACTAAACCACGCGACGACTCGGACATCAACTATCATTGGCGAGCGTGTTGCTTTTGCGTTTTTACTATACATGTCTATTGTTGTACATATACACAAATCATTCGCGAGCGAATTTCTTTGATTACATATGTCTCTGTATATGTATATATCTAATTATTCGCCAGCGAATATATAGGAATGCGAAAGTAGGAATGAAAATGTGTTTACAGTATTTCGAATTTACCAACTAAAGTCCACGAAAATAAATATCCGTCAATGGTGCCCACAATTGGCCGTAACCTGTTTTAAAGTGTAGCTATAGTGCGTTGTTATAACCGCGAGTAAACCAACACCATTATAATTGAAATACTGTTATATAATACGTATTCTCTGTACTGGTAAAATGGAAACTTGATAAAATGAGAGAGAAAACTATAAAACTATACGATTTAACTGATTCTGCAATACATAGTTCGAAATATTTTCTGAGAATGTAACTGAAGTCAACCGGTCAATGAGTCTGTTCTTGAAAACTTGATGACATTCGAGATCTTTGAAACGCGCCTGCGATGTTCCAATTAGATGTATAAAAGATATAAAGCAAGACGTTTTCAGTTAGCTACTCAATTATATAGTAACTGTGTATATATACATATAACTTATGTGTATTCAACAAGTTATCGTTGGAACTAAACAACTTACTGCGTATATATTCACGTTAGACACATTGTCTACAACTCTTACATTACTTTCTCCGATGTGTGAACATCAACCTTCAAGTCGGGTATTCTAACACAATAGGTCGAAAGGGGACGGATAGTGTTTCAAAGAGGAAGCGAAAATGGACACCAAAGGTGATGAATTGCGGTGATAAAGGGCATTCCTGTATTGGAAGATCACGTGGCACTGACCATGACAAAACTGAGCTTAGTGAATTTGCCCAGATCAGCATACGCTTTCGCAGAGAAATGTACTTGTACAGGTAATATATGGGATTTAGTACTAAACCCATTGACCCGGCCTTAAATGACCTTAGCTGTTGATAGGCCGTTAAACCCCAACAAACAAACATATTACAGAGAGATGGGAAGCTCGTTATATAAGGTATTAGTCGATTACTTTCAGCTGGTGTGCCTTTAAAGTCAAACGAGACACTGTGGCAATTGTTCACCAGCCAATCACCACAGGTGGAAGACTCGGACCTATGACACCAAAAAAAATGCCTATTAAAAAAAAATCCCATTACCCCACCCACTTGGTCTCGTACAGTACCATATGCTATATAAAGGTGAGTATAAATAGGGCCATTATAGAAAGAGCCCTCTCTTTTCCGGCTCGCACAAACACAATAAACATCGATTAAATGTATGACTTCTGTCTCTGGCAATCGATAAAGGTATTAGGTGTGTGAATATGCTCACTTCAAATCGCTGTTTCCAGCATTTATTCAGTTATTCGCATTTTGTATACCCCATCCAAAGCGAAATTTGCGTGTACGAAAGAATCTCACACAGAATCGGAGGCCGTCCGGCTGGATTATCGGTCATATTTGGCCGATAGCTGATCGCCAGCTCAAACTAAAGTCATTCACCATGACCATATACATTAGAGACTCCAACCATACAAAGTTCGTCCAATTGTGATCGTTCGCCGATCTAAAAAACACACACTCGCCACTCCATCAACGAAACACACTTCTAAACAAATATAAATGGTTATCAGGCTACAGGAGTATGCTATTTGATCAGGAGCTACACTGATCGCAAAATCCATAATGCCGTTTTCTCCCGTCAAAACCACCGATATGGTAGTCACTCCTCCAGACAATAGTATCAGACAATAGTATCTCGCGTATTCAAGATGTTCGGCTAGACAAGTTGTGATAGGCTCCGTTTCTCTGGTTACAGTCCCCGATATGTGTCTCCTATATGAATAGGTCGGCCGTCTATCCATGGATAGCATTTCCTTTTCATTTCCTCCTAATTTATCTTCATTTAGCTGCACGTGTCGCGTTAGAATAAGATGTCAACGGTTATTCGGGTTTATAATACCGTAGCAATGCCTAATTGGTGCTAACCCGAATTTTCTGCTTCGACCTGCTGTACAGACAGTAGAAAATTCGAGTTCGACCTGCACCCAAATTAACCGGAATTTTCCGTGTGTAACAGACAGAAAATTCCGGTTAATTTGGGTGTACGGTCTCTGATGACGTAGATAGACGAAAACTTGACAGTTGATTCTATTTCTTCATTCGATTTCATACCATCACTTCTCGTGTATATCTACAATACGTTGGCTCGTTCGTGCTCAAATACAGACCAGTCCATTATTCACTAACTCTTTGCATGCTAGTGGTGAAAATAGAAGCCAACAAATTCTGAGTATTTTTATTATTTCTCTGTGTAAATATGTCACGGAATTTCATTAGAATTGCGTCCTCCGGACTCGATTCTAATGGAATTTAAAGACATATTCACGATATTTACATGGTGAAGTAAAGGAAAATATAAAGCATTTTCGTCTGCTCTTTTTTAACTACAATGTATTTATAGCCCACAGTTTTCCCAGAATGCAACGAGTTAAAGGTCATATTAGTGGAAATCCTGTTCGCTCCTTTTAATTCAAATGCGCAATTCAAATAGTGGCATGTCTCAATACACATTATACAATGTACATGCATGCGCATGAATCTCGAATAAAACATGTATTAACAAAAACATAGTTTCATACATGTAGTTAGTTATACGCATATCCTTCTGAGTGTCACTTCAATAAACATTCATTTTTCCATTTCAATATTTGTTTGTATTTTGCGATTGCCATTATTTTTATTACCCAATGCACAATTAGAGAATAATTCAAGTACGCCCAACCTTTGAAACGAATTAGAATAGTTTAGACATATATAATTTATTTTATTTGCTAATATACGACAATATAAATGCTGGAAACTATAATTTGTCCATTTGTGTTTACACATCACTGACTTTTTATGTCGTGCATACATTTCCAGAGGGTTTTCGGTGCAGAATTTATTAAAATTCAGTTTCTTGTTACTATATGTGTTCAGGAGATAAGTTGCCTTATGCCGATATTTACCAGTTTGTATTTGGTATGTTTTTGGAAAGTCTTCATATTACATGTCTTCATAGTACATGTCGTTGAATGATGACCATCACATATGAACGGACACAGAATACTTCCATATTTACTCTGAATAGTTTGTAATCCTTCGACGTTATGTGAAGAAGCCTTTGTGACAAGATATACATTTACTAAGAGTGTCTTTTAACATCTTATTTCAAAATGGCCTAAGAAAAGTACCTTACGACGTACGCGACCAGCGTAGACCCATATCAGCCTGCATTCGCGCAGTAGCATTCGCGCAGTAGCATTCGCGCAGTATGATCTGGGTCTACGCTGATCGCCTTTCAATCACTCAGCTATTTCTTCAGCAAAATGATTCAATCAGTCGTAGAAGTATAGTTGTTGCAAATATATTTGGGTCCATTTTCTCGTCAGTCCAAAACATAAACACTGCACAGGTGCTAAATGACGGGTTTTATCGATATTGCCTGAACTGATATTTTATTCAAAATGACTCTATCTAACGATGTAATTTACTGCATGTATAATATTTGTGAACGATTCAACTTGATTTCATCCCGGGGATGTGGAGGGTCCAGCTATATTGAGTGCATTGCTGAGGGTTCGAAGGAGGTGGTGGGGGGGGGGGGTATGAAGCGAGTCATCTAACATGATGGTATATTTTATTTTTTTCAAGTAAGTTAACAAAAAACAGTTATTAAGTTTGGCAAATGACAGTTAACAGCTATTATTTTTTCACAATACTAATAATAATAAAAACGGTTTAAAACATTCACATAACATGCTAACACCCTCACTCCACCGTGTATTATGTTGTACAAGGGCAAGTTTGTTATTAATTTCAAACTAATCCTCTAAAAAAAAAAATGTAGCATGTTCGACAAACTCGCTAATACATTTGACCGAAGTATGTGGAATTTTGAGGAAAAACAAATACCCAAAAACAAATACCCCACTAACAATTACTACGAGAAAACAAATACCCCACTAACAATTACTACCTAACAATTACTACGAGAAAACAAATACCCCACTAACAATTACTACGAGAAAACAGCGAAATGTGTAGCTTTGTCAAGGAGTCATTGGTGACGTTCCAACTGTCTATTGTGTGTCATTGGCTACACTATACATATTGAACTTTAATGCCGAAGGTTGTCGATTTAATCCTTTAAGGATTTACGTATTAACTATCTATTTCACCAATAAATAACTGCAATGGATTTTTATATTAATTTTCCGACCAAAATGATGTTCAGACTAGCCCAGGAAAAAGAGTGGGTTTTTTTAATGAAAATTACTTGCAAAATATTCAGATCCTAATGTGACTGCTCGTCACGAGCCTGCTCTTCTGGATCTACACTGTTTTCAAACATCGCTATAGAGGGCTTAGCTTTAGTAGTTGAATGGGTATATATTTACATAAGAAACCGTTTTGAAAAAGGTAAAATACAAAGGCATGATCTGCTTCTCTTCACCGTATGCTAGTAATGTCAACAATGTGTGTATACTTATAACGCGTTTATGTTCTAATGAAATCAAATACGGTTTAAAACGTAAGTCTGCACACACAATTATGACGTCTGTGTTTGAATGTACATTTTATGGAGGACCTTACGCGAGATGGGCTCTTGTGTACTTAGATTGTGTATTACACATTGTAAATTAATGCCGTTAATTAGGAGATGAGGAAACGTATATAGTGCTTTGACGTCATCGGAAATAATACCAGGTCGAAGGTTAACCACTTTGACCGCTCGAATACACCAATGTCTCTGTATACACTATCTGCGAGTTAATAATACATACATGTACACGTGTCATCTCCATCTTATGGATTCAAAGACAGTAACGTGGTCACATGACTTCTGTGGCGATTTATTCTAAATAATGCAAATTTGTCCCTTTGCGCATGTTTCCAAACGGTGTATCTGTCAACCGCTCCAGGCCAGTTTACCACATGGAGAGCGCATGAAGACATTTCACGCTTGAACTGCTTGTCAACGCGTAGTGACGGGGACAATAAGTTATACGGCTGCTGGTCATGAACACAAACACGTGTGGTAAAATGTGGCGTTTATAAACAGCGTAGACCGTGGTCATACTGCACGAAGGTGACCAGGGTATCCGCCATTTGTAATAATAGCATTGGTAAATATTAAAAGATAGACCGTACATGTCGCATGTATTGTATGGACAGTTCGGTTGTATTGGTACTAATGTGGCATTTGAAAGCCCTGTTTCTCATGATAACCAGTATTTGGTCACGTCATTCCGTCAAACAAGGTGATCAACGCCATCCATCACAGAAACCCTATAATGTAAATATATCCCCATATGTTGCTTGTTATCGAATTTGTTATGCTCAAATAACACTTTTATTGGTTACTTTTCCGTCCGTTAATTCAATTCCGTCCGATAACAAAAACATGTTAATACTTGGAAATGTTCAAATTGTGAATTTTATGAATTTAATTGCCATATAGTTTTTTTTATATAAGTTTAATGATAGAGAAATAGTGAAATAATTAATGTGGTGATTTTGGGGGTTCTTGTTTCATACTTAGACCGCATGACTGTTGTTATTTCGGGCGAATATACAATAAATTAATAATTTATTGTTTATAAATAGATGCAGCTAAGCATAAATGTCACTAGTTAAGTTACTGGCAAGAAATAAATAACTGGTAGAAGGCGCCGTGGCGTCAACATATCTGAGTAATTATTAGTAACCGTAGTTTAATACACATTTTATTGACATTCAACTGAATATGATGTTGTTTTTGCTTCTTTTCTTTACATTTGTTATTTTGTTATCAAGAAAATCAAATTAATTAATTTGAAAATGTAGCGTGTAAACTGTTAGTGGTTGCGATAAACTAGACTGATTAAATAGACTGATCAATTTTATCTATGGTAAAATAGTTACAATAAAACATTTCTATATTTGTGGCTGTGACTGGAGAAATGAGGCTTCTTGTGTTTTGCGACCGGTGTATATCGTCTATTTAAATTGGGGACATATATTTTGAAACACCCTGTATGTGGCTGTGACTGGAGAAATGAAGCTTATGAGATTTGCGACCAGTGTAGATCCAGATCAGCCTGTGCTTCCGCACAGTCTGATCAGGATCTGCACTTTTCGCCATTCCACCAATGCATCACCCGTCATGCGTTTAACAAGCAATACATATCGTTATCAGGCTACAGGAGTGTGCTACTTGATCAGGAGCTACACTGGTCACACATCCCGTAAGTGCCATTCCTCCAGCCACATCTGAGTGAGCAATCAATAGGTAGCTACGCCGGTTATGTCACATCCGTACCTCCATAACACGTCACCCAAACACACCCAGCGGTTATCGGGTGTGTAACATGAGGTGCCGCCTACTAACTTGGATTATCGTCGTCCACCTTTCACCCCACCCTCTCAGATTACATAGACAGCGTATAATATATACTAATAATCCGAGTGTACCCGTACAATACCACACATAGTAATGGAATACATCCGCGAACAGTTATTTATCCCGTCAACACAGTGCGTATGTGCCGTGAAACACGGTGCCGTGAAACATTTTTGATATCCTATCAATACGATCAAATCACTGCGTATGAATATGTGCGGTTGTCATACTAGTCGATTCTCCGATTTTGACGATGCGGCTGGGGTTATTTTGTGCATGTTAAAGCTATTTGTAGGTGTTGACGGGATCAATAGAATAGTAGATTAGTGCCGTGAATGGGAAAACATACTTTTTCCCATTCACGGCACGGTACTATTCTCTATACAGTAATGTGAAGTGTTAGTTTATTGAAATAACCAGATAGTTTCAACTTATGAGACACTGTACAGGGCTCCAGATAAGCTGCGTATTTGCATAAATACCCAATTAAAATTGCCAAAACCCCAACTGAAATCAGAAGTAGCGAGTATCAAAAAGCAATAACAAATTTGTGGTACCTTTATCATGTTACAGAAAACAATAACCAGACCACAAATATAGCATACTTTTCTTATTTTCCATGAAAACACATCTTGGTATTTTATTAGAATTGTCTCCAAGGAGACAATTCTAATGAAATGCCAAGACATGTTTTCATTTCGAAGCAAACTATTCAATAATTGCTGTCTGTTGATGTGTAAATAGTAGTGTGATTTTATTTTACCCAATTAAAATATTGAAATTGCTTCAAATATGAATGAGTGAAAATACTCAATTACTAATTCCTGATCTGGAGCCCTGACTGTAATCATTGAACGCCAGGTGACTATAGTAAACACTATTATATGTATATATTCAGGAGTTAGGATGGCAACAGATGACATATGCCCCATTCCTCCAGTCAAATCCCATCACGTAGTTGGCGGGCACATGTATTAAACTGTAATATATTGCTTAATGTATGCAGTGGAACCTCTCTAAATCGGACACCCACATGGTGTCCAGCTTATAGAGGTTTCACTGTAAATCAGACATTTGATCATTCTGAGCAACGGCCGTGTGCTATGCGATCACGAACATACATTATCATCTGAGATAAATGACCAAGAAGCTCATCAAAAGTAAGATCACATGTGTTTTCTTGGTGTCCGGTTTAGACAGGTTCCACTTGTTTTGTGGTAAAGCAATCGCTGAACAACATACTTTGATGGAAATCAATTAACATTACAAACCACATTTAAGGACTAAGATCATGGGCTGTTGCGTTTACTGTCGTTTGAAAAAAACATTTGGTCTGTTTAAAATGCGTGGAGTCCGAAGATCAGGACTCCTCGCAAACTTTAAACAGACCTAATCTCTAATGTATTGGGATGTAAACGCAATTCGTCGAATGAGTTTTTGCGGTATATATTTATAGGTGTAAATATTTTCTCTAAAATGAAGCACACCAAAACTCATTGACACGGAGTGCTCATGAACATACCCGACTTACAGTGGAACGTCTCCAGACCACACCTCAGGGTGTCCAGTTTGGAGACGTTTCGCTGTACTTTAACGTAAGTACATGGCGCGAGTCATACGATATAGCGTACGTGTTTCATGAATACGCTCATATAACGACTTCTGGCAATATTGGACACACGAACGTTGACTAGTGTTACACACTTCCCGACAAAAGTCTAACCTCAGAATGTAATACCCATTGTAAGTCATCTAATAGTGGTGAAAATGAAACCTGTGGAACGGTCACAACATTTAATTGGTGTAGTATTTACATATTTCATGTTACACCGGATATTTGTGTTACAGCAAGTTTGTCTGGAGTCACCGTAATCTGTTGTTGTGTTTTACTACTGCTTGTTATGAGTTAACAACGTATATGTGACACGCGCATGTGCCTAAGCACATGTGCGATTTTTCATGAAATATATTTACAGAAACTGTTATATTGACAACGAAAGATTACGAATTTTTCATGGCTATGAAACTTTCGTCAACTGTCGACGTTATTATGGAATATATCGTATATTTGATAAATATTTGATATCCCACATGTTCTTAGGTACAAACTCACACATGGCGTGTCTCAATTATCATGTACCTGGCGTGACAAACCTCGCACTCCAGTTAAATCTGCCGGATGTTGTAACTTCCACATCCGGGTTTCTATTTTCTTAGATGTATTCTGTCTCGGTGATAAATATCGGGTAGATGGCACCAGTTCATTTGCTGTACATGTTCACATTACAAGTTCATTCAAGTCCGGGAGTGGAGCGCCGTGGCGTAATGGTTAGTGTGTCGGACTACTGATCCAAGTGTAGCGGCATGCGTTGTGTCCTTGAGCAGGACACTTTATCCACACTGCTCCAGTTCACCCAGCTGTAAATGGGTACCGATAATTCGTAGTTGCTCTGTAAATACGAATTACCGGCTTCTCTCAAAACATCTCTACCTCCGTTCTTTCTCCCATTCTTGGGAGACGGCATGCAAGGTCCTAGAGCCAGTGCCGCCGTTAAATATAAGAAAAAAAAAATTAAAGTCCAGTCCTGTGAATACCCGACTAATAGCGACATCCATCTCAGTAGCTGAACGTGTTCCGCTATTTATCCCGTCAACACAGTGCGTATGTGCCGTGAAACACAGTGCCGTGAAACATTTTTGATATCCAGTCAATACTATTTTTGCGTTTTAAAGCCATTTGTAGGTGTTGACGGGATAAATAGAATAGTAGGGTAGTGCCGTGAATGGGAAAAATATCTGGCGTGACTCGGAAACGGGATGTGCTCGGCAGAGCCTCGCCCATCCCGTTTCCTAAGCCTTGCCAGATATTTTTTCCCATTCACGGCACTAACCTACTATTCTCTATATACACAATGTAATGTATACAATTAGAGTTATGTACAGTACATAACTGAGTGGCTCAGAGCTAGTATTTCAGTCCCATATACATTCTTTGGAAGTACCCATACAAACAGACACATGCTAAGCTATGATATACATTGTATACCGAAAACGTTCGAATTTAACGCAATGTCTGCATTAAAAATGTCATAAATAATGGCGTTTTTTTTGGATAATACAAGTACAAGATGGCGTAAAAAATGGCCGCATGAACTGTACACCAATTATAAACTGTACACTTACCATAGTCGACACGGGTCACTTCATTGCCGGTACTGGTGGTGGGGCGGTGGGGGAGAGGTGTGGGTGGGTAAAATATTTACAGTCTCAAGTCTAATCTCTCGTATGTGCCTGTCATAAACATGTCCACATAAACTTTATGGTAATACAATGTAGTTCGTCTTCTATCATTCTAAAAAGACAGAGCTCCAGATACGTTTTGTGTCAAAATTGAAACGAATTTGAAAATTCACTTATTACTGTTTGATGTTTGTAGAGTGTTTGCTTTTTGCAGAAATGTTCAACATTATTACTATATTTTCACTACACTATTTGAAACTCAATGCGTATTTTCACATTGCTGTCAGTATTTTGTACTCCCACTTTTGACAATCAATGCGTATCCTGCTAAAATACGGGAGTAAAATACGCCAATACCCACCTTATCTGCAGCTCTGAAACAATAATAATAAAATGTGTTTCGTCCTCTATCGTTGCAGACTTCTAAACGAAGAGGAGAAGCGGCCATTCGTGGACGAGGCCGAGCGCCTGCGGGTCCAGCACAAGAAAGACTACCCCGACTACAAGTACCAGCCCCGCCGCCGGAAACCCCTGAAGAACGCCGGCCCCGACAATAACAACCCCAACCCGTTGCCCAAGGGGATCATGTTTAAAGCGCTACAGGATGGCTCCCCGTCCCAGATGAGTGACGACAGCAGTGACTGCTCCAGCGGGCATAATCCCCACGGCCCGCCCACGCCGCCAGACACGCCCAACCACCAGGACATGATGAACAAATACAGGGCCCGCCACCTACAAGGTGAGATATTTAAGGAATAAAACCATGAGTTGTTGTGTTTAATGTAGAATGAAAAACATTTATTTTGTTTAAAGTTTGCGAGGAGTCCGAAGTCACAAACTTTAAGCAAACCAAAAGTTTTCACACTACTGTACACGCAACAGCCCATGTGTTTTTACTTATATTTACATTTCATGTTCTGATGTTTAAAAAATGTAAATAGCCCAATACGGCGTTACAATTAACAATCATCGGTACTTGTTTTACGTCATGTAAGCAAATCATGGGACAGCGACGTTGCCGGTCAATTTAGCGCTTCGTGAAAACTAATGACGTTAAGCAAACTTTAACGAATCAACAACGTCACGCGACGTCACGTGGGGTTAATGTCATGCATTGGGATATAAACACAATACGTTGAATTGGCGTTTCCATTATGAATTTATGGAAGCTTTAAATAATTTTGTATGATCCAGTCCCATGATATTAACCTTTTGAGTATGCATGCAAAGATCATTCACCAGCCATATATGTACCCACCTGTTGTTCTCGTGACAATAGTCGCTGAACACAACCCGCTAGTGCCATGCTAAATAGCGACTAAGATGATATATTCCAACATGATGACCATTGAATATCATGCGAGTAATATGGTTAATGAATACAATTTGTGAATTTTAATCATATATTATTTCCAACATATATACCTTCATTTCCCGACAGTCACAATGTTCTTCTTGTAATTGAACGTTTTGTTTAACAAGTGAGTTGTATCTATTTTCAGCCCATCCTCAGGCTCAGCCAATCGACTTCAGCCGCGTAAACCTTCAGGATCTGGGCGTGGCCGAAGTGATGCCATTGGACACATTCGACGACCACGAGCTCGATCAATACCTGCCGCCCAATGGCCTTCCGGGTAACGTTGCTCACATGATTAACAACAGCCAATCGGATCAATACTCGCCGTGCTACCAAGGAAATGCACCACCAACATCAACAGCAGCCTCGTCCTGGCCGTGCTTCCGTCCGTCCACTGGTTCTTGTATGCAGTCGTATGGAACGAACCAAACCGGGGTGAACACGACCGTGTCAAATAACAACATTCCTTCACCGTATGATCTCTCTAATAACCACTCACCGCCCCAGCCCAACAACTCTCCACCGACGGCGCTGCCAGCACAGACGAACCACCCCGCGGCGTCTCCCCCGGGTGCCATGCATAGTCCCAGCTACCCGGCCCCGCCCACAAACACTAATTGTAAGGTCAGGGACGAGGACAATGCTTCGGGCGTGAAAACCGAGCCTCTGACCCACTTAGGCGCGGCGCACAGATACCATTGTGATAACAAATTTGACTATACTCACATGTCGTCATCGCGGTTTGATGGAACAAACCATCCCAGCATGCCGTACTCAACAACAACACCACTGCGCATGGGCAGTACCCCCACGGAATGAGCTACACGCATCTCGGAATGACGCGACAACTCTTCAACCCCATCGCAGCCGCCGTGCCTGGTGGTGACCAGCAGTGGGAACGATACACGTGACCTGTGACGTCAAAGACACTACATCGATGTTACACCAACGCCTACGCTAATCTTTCCGATATTTGTTAATTGTATAATCCTTGAATATTGTACTTGAATGCAAGCAGCTTGATTGGCTGGGCCTGAGCTGTGGAACACTACAGCTGTGTTCCACAGCTCAGGCCCAGCCAATCAATCTGCTTGATTGCGAGTTGATATGGCCAATAGATGTTCGGAAATGGTTACATCTGGACAAGATTAACGCGGGCGGTGATATATCAATGACATTTTCTTAAAAACAGCTATAATAAAGTGGTACGTTATAGGTGATGACATATATGTAGACAGTATGGTGCTCTTTATACGTGAACAACGAAATGAATAATAGTGTTAGATGTGTTATACAACGAACTAATGAAACCTCACAGACTACATACTCAAATGATATTCTAAATTGAGCGACAAAATGGGGCTTCCAGAGCAAGTGCTAGAAACGGTTGCATACAATGAGATTGAACATAGTGTATATGTGTACATGGATTGATACGTGAATGTCGTGATACACCGACATGTGCAGCAGCTTTAACACTGCCAAATAGTATGTGTATATGTATCTCTTGAAGACAAAGTGCTTAATGGATGCATTGCCTGTATTTCATTTAGACAATACTGTATATTGAACCTGGATTTGACAGAAATACCCTTTTTGTCTAATATTCATGTCATGCTGTTTGCTAGCAAAAATAAGTTGAAAACTTGTTTATCAATTACGTAATGTGTGACGGGAGAAATGGGGCTTATTGGTTTTGAGACAAGCGTAGATTCAGATCAGTCTGTGCATCCGCACAGTCTGTTCAGGATCTGCACTGTTCACCATTTCATCAATGAAATACCCGGTATGCTTCTAACAAGCAATATAGATCGTTACCAGGCTAAAGTAGTGCACTATTTGATCAAGAGCAACAGTGGTCATAAACCCCATAAGCCACTTTCTCCAGTCAGGGCCACACATGATGTTTATCAATATCACATGACACACCAAGATGTCTAATTTCCGTCGACCGTATATTTCAGCCATTTTGTTACAGAAAACAGTAGCTGTTTTGTTCTTTAAAAAAATACATTTAAATACCAGGGTGTTTTTACCAAATTCATGATCGTATTATTAGTTTAGTGAAAACACGATGTTTGTCATGTTACATTTATTTCAAATTAATCCGGCGACTATATTTTAAAATTGTATTTTCGTAGCTGCAAGATGAAAAAAAAACAGAACTTTCATGCCGGATGAAATATTCGTTAAACTTATGTCAAACACAAAACATTTCCGTTACCAATTGTTTACAATATGTGACAACATGCTTCAAAGCAAAACCATGGTTGTTTCATTGTTTCATATAATTCGCTCTCAATATGAAAATAGCTCAAAATATACGGATTTTATTTTTAAATTTACAACTGCAATTAATGTGCCTCCAAACCATGTTTCTGAATGGTATCGGGATTATAAAGGGGTTTAGATAGCAAACATGAATTTCAGTTTATTTACACATGTGACTTGTACAAATCATAATCATCTTTAAATTATTTCCATTATTATTTCATCCTAACATTATTATTTCATTAGTTCATCATCATCACCACATGTATTTGCTTTCATTTTTATTTTGTTTTCATGACACACAATATATCTATCGGTCCAATATTGCGCTGTCATGGAAGTATTTCAACTATTAATCCAAATGCCTTCATTATTTCTAATCATTATTCATTATTTATTTCATTTTCATTTAGTTCCATGTTTGATATGTTTGAGTAGCTTTTTTACTTTTTGAATTGTCATAATTTTGAGATAGTCCCGACGACTGACGGTGAAGGTGAGATCAACTAACGGTGAAGGTGAGATCAAGGTTAGTCGACACCATGATGATACAAACATGTATCCTTGGCCAACGGTGTCCTTGTGCATACCGTTTGTTACAGACACCGATGGTGGTTGGTGTTGGTCGTTCCGCCAATATATGTCCGCTGTCAGATCGAAGAGTAAATAATATGTGACACCGCAATAAAACTGAAATGTGGCTGTGACTGGAGAAATGGGGCTTATGGGATTTGTGACCAGTGTAGGTCCAGATCAAATAGCACACTCCTGCAGCCTGATAATAATCTATATTGCTTATTACAAACATGCAGGGTGTTTCATTGATGGAATGTCGAACAGTGCAGATCCTGATTAGACTGTGCGGGATGCACAGTCTGATATGGATCTTCACTAGTCGCAAAACCCATAAGCCCCATTTCTCCAGTCACAGTCATATAGAGCTTTTGATCAGAAAGTGTTGCATGTTTACATATATTGGACAACATTAATGCAGTCGATCGTCAAGTGTGTGTACACATTATGCTGCCATTAAAATATTTACAAGAAAGTCGACACAAAACAAATGTCGTTAGTCGACCATTGCTGCGAGTGGACACACGAAGTTTCATAATACATGTACTACCAGGATACACGTTCCTGTTATTGCTCCATGTAATACTCATATACACGAACCCATGTCTGCCTGAATAACGACACAGGGTGACGAAGTTACACTGGTACGAATCTTGTCTTGGGACGAACGGACAATCGAAATTCAAGAATTTCTTGAAATATAAACTTCAATAACTTTGATACACAATGTAAGAAATGTTTAAAATATGCGCAAGTGACATAAAATTATCCTCTAGATCATGCAGAAAACTAATCCATGTATGTATGTATAGTCGTTAAGTAAATTGCTATTTGTCAAGGAAAATATTTCAAGTCAGAATTACGTTAGACAGTATACAATCGTATAGTTGCAAATAGTAACTCTTGAAATCCACTCCCGTACCGTCCGTAGCTGCTACGGACGGTACGGGGGTAGATTTCAACAGTTACTCATCGCAACTAATAGTCACAGTACTCCTCTGTTCTGACCAGACCGTCCCTTTCTACATGACTCGGCATCGTATAACTTCGTCCCTATGTGAAAGTACCATTGACGATTCTCAAACATAAGATGATCTGATATTTATTAACCCTGGTTTCCTGGCATTTACTCAGGGCGACTGACTGTAGTCTTCCTGCGTTAACGACAGGAAATTCCGGTTAGACATTTATATGTTCTTCAATGTTTACATATTCTACTTGTGTCGCTATTACCAGAATGTTCACGACCAATCAACTGCATTTGAAACGTAATTGTAGTGTCTTTTGCATACACTATATGTGTTCAACAACTCGTGCACACCTAGTGTCTAGTATTTCCAATATTTTCAACAAAAACACACGTGACACAAATACTGTACCGAGTACTTTCTAAGAGAATAGTTTGCCATCCTTATATATTATGACATATGTCAGTAGTATAGGGTGACGTATTGTTGAGATATATTTCAGCCCGTGATGCAATATACAATGATGATTTGACGCTATGCAAGGATCTAATATTAAAGTGCATTTACAATTAAGTGGTGTATATTTTATTGTTTGATACAAAGATTGTATATATTATATTAAAATTGTGAACTCCACATATCGTCGTTTCTTGTTCTTTGTAGCCTAGTTGTGGCTGTGATTGCAGAAATGGGGCTTATGGGGTTTGCGAGCAGCGTAGATCCGATCCAGATCCGTCTGATCAGGATCTGTACTGTTCGTCATTCCATCAGCGAAACACCCGTCATGCTGCTAACAAGCAATGTGGATCGTGATCAAGCACATGAGTGTGCTATTTGATCAGGAACTACACAGGTCACAAATTCCATAAGCCCCATTTATCAAGTGACAGCCATATTTGTACAGCATGTGAGAAGATGGGATGAGCCATCCGTTCGCAGTCTATCTCCAGTCTGTGCATCAACAGTCGGATAATGACCTATGATGTCGACTTCGCTGGTCTAGGATGTACTGCGATAACAATGCCCGCACGCACACCACCGCCTGAACTAATCTTGCCAATATTTGAATTTGTTTTTATTTCAAAATACTCGACTACTGTGCTTGAAATCAAACTGCTTTATTGCGAATTAAGATTGGCAATAGATATGTCAGAAACGATGAAATATTGGCAAGATTAACGCAGGCAGTTGTGTATAAAACACTGGCTCAGTATTGAAAAAGTGGAGGGGCACTTTGAACAGAAGTGGCTTAAAAACGACTTCTGTTCAACACAAGAGAGCAAAAACAACGACTAGGCTAGATTGATACATCATACCTTCATGAACATGACTCCGGTGTCGGTCAATCAAATTAGGTGGGACAAGATCACTTTTGTGGTCATTAAGTGCAAAGAGGTCAAACGAGTTCAAACACATATTTTATGTCACTAGATGGACATGTACGTGCATATCATGCTGGAAAATCAGATAAAGTTGTTTAAATTGTTAAGTATTATTCCTTAGAACATATATGAAACGATTCGGTTTTATGGTGGTTCAAATAGTTGTCTATTTTTCGATTTTCAAGATGGCCACCAGGTATCAACATTTTGTCTTAAATATATTCCCACTTGATTATTATATGGTGTTCGGCACTTACATAATGCGTTTACATACATAGAAGTACGTTTAGATAACTTATACAAAAAAATTCACCACTGACAAATTCACATAATTACAAGATCGCCGCCAAATATTCACACAGACGTGCAGTAAATGTGTGTCGAATAACACAAATAAATAGCTACATTTTCACGAACTTTTATAATTCAGTTGTTTGCATTTTTTCCGGTATTATTGCATGTGTTCTTTGCAAAAATGAACGAGTCCTTGTAATATACTTATTATTTGACCATGTTGGAATATTCAAGATGTCCGCTAAGTATCGCTTAAGCTCTTAGGCGCTGTTGGTCGACAACATAGTAAAGAAACAGAACATAATTGGAGATCATATTTGTAATATTTTAAAAATGCGAAGCTTGTGTTCAAAACTGTACCGAATGATCTTTCGCTACAAACAAAGGTAAATCAAAGATGGCCGCCAACATGGATACAATTATGATACGTCTATATCAAGTAGGTTAGACATAGCATATGCTACACCCTAAAACCAATGGTTCAGTGTGAATGGTAATTTAACGATGGGGTTAATTCTTGCCGAGGAGCGCGATATCCATGGCTTGGTCCTTATTCGCATGTTTATCTTTCTTGCAGGCGAGAGATGAATACGGCTAATCCCGTTAGAAGAGTAATACGATCAGTTATAATCCTACTGCGTTTATGGGGAATGGGGGAGGGGCTTAGTTACTATTGTGTTGAAGACCTGACAGTAGATCCGGTTTGTCTAATGTCAGGGCTGGATAGAGATTGTATGCACATATTCAGTTACCCGCCCCCATCCATGCAGATGAAATGAGCTGTTGTTAGTACGTTTAAAGCCATTAAACATTAAACCATTAAACATTGGAAATCTATCATTTTAAATTTATTAACCTGACCATGAACATCAATGTTGCATCTTATTATTGCAACAGGTCCGTAACCAGGGGGTCCATGCGGATATTTTGTTGATAATTGAACGATAATCAATTTATTGATGCGATACACGAAAGGGTATGCACAGCGATTGACATATCAAAGGGAAGTTGACGAATTCTGAACTTGACTGGCTACGTAACAAGTACCATTATTCACTTCCCACATAATGAAAGCAGCGTTTTTTTCATAGCGAAGAAGTATGCTTGGCTTTTTGGATATGAAGAAAACCACGGTATTACATCCTCATTTATTTCAGTATTATGGTAATGTACATTGATATGGAAATATCAATTCTACTGCGTTTGCATATGTTATATTCCCACCATTAATACTTTAAAAGTCTTTATCGACACATTTATTATTATAACAAAGTCGTAATATTGACGATAATAGCATGAATATGGAATACCAATAACGTGGAAACACTGCACATGGACAGTGCGAGTGTGATTGTTGGTGTAGCAATAGACAAAATCAATTACTTTAACATTGGGGAATGATATCACATATACATATCGTATATATGTGGAGTCAATGGTGTGATCATGGTCATCGCATCTCAGTTTATATGCGACATATGATGTTCTTACTGCCCAACTTTGGATGACGTATCTTTTAAGTAGTCATATGCCGGTAGCCATGTACTAGGACATGTAAGTACATGTAGGAATAAGTTAATAAACGGATTTTGTCAACCATATTCACATTACTCTATATATCTAAGAATTAAATGCATGGTGTTATCCAGACCATTAAATATCAGCTCATAAACGGGCATATTCTGTGTTTATTAACAATACAATCGCGTTTGGATGACCTATACTATCAAGCAGTAATCTACAGGTAGGCATGGACTATGTAAATAGGATGGATTGAAAGATTCCGTATTTGTGACTCACATATATGTATGGATATTAAACTATCATGCGATCGAGATCAATATGTTGTGAGTTCATGATGGAACATATGTTGAGGTCATTCATGAGATTGTTTGGTATATAGAAAGAATACAAGTTATATAAATGTATTATGCGGTCGTAATGCAGTCTATTGAATGCATATGTATGTATTTGTATCACAGTTATGAAGGGCGCTGTTTCTGAGGAATACAATACACTTTACTCATATATGTTGTAGTCATATAATGTCCTTACATGGTATGTGTATAAGTCTCATAACGGTGTATTATAATATCACAACCATATGTGTAATATAATATATAATAGGTTACATGCATTAGTATGTTATTTTTATTCTAATGAACATGGTTGATTAGTCTATTCTAATCTATAACTGCATGTATATCAGAACGTTCCATCGTTTTCCGTGTCTATACACACCAACATACGACATATAAATAAGATCGTAAGAGACCAAACATACACGTATTTGGGTAGTGCTTTGCTAAATATATAGAGCATATCATTGTACCCATATCTCTCTGACGATCTTGCGATTCATGGATAACAAATGTACACAAATCAACCAAACAACCATTTGTCTGTGCAAAACCGCAGCAATTCCCGTGACGCGATTTTCAACTAACCGGGTTTGAGCTAACCTGGAAGCGAAACGTATAAAGCTAAACATTGACATATACCTGATCTGAGGCCTCTAAATCATGACCATTCGTTACAACATATGTTTTATATATGTGGCACGCATAGACACTGTCAATATTGATTTCTGTGCAGTGCACGGGACGGGATTTTTGTCGATGAGAATATATGTTAATTGAGAATATATTTCCATTTACCACAATATATTAGAATAGCCTAAATGAGGCGACCATTTTGAATAAACAAAACTACAAATGACTTCAAAAGCAAGTGTGTCCAACTTACTGATTTAACCGTCTAACAGAATGAAGAAGTATAAATAAGTAAAGCAAAAGTAAACATTATATCCAATTACTTTCGAGTTTTTGGAAAATACGGCGGCCATTTTTAATTAAACACGCTCTTTAAGAAGAGGGTAAATATTGATAGATATTTTAATATCATATCTCAGATGAAAATCAAACTAATATGTTCATATCTAGCTTAGTTCCAAGATATGGTTCACCACAGTATAGATAATGCTGCCTGCTATTGATGAACATTGACGTCCATCTTGGATGTATACGGATTTGGTAGCTTCCATCCATGTTTAAAATTAATACACGGTATCTAAATGATTTTCTGCATCCGTCCGATCAAGATCCAAGTGCCTATATGTTTTCATTCATCAAATATGTACACATTTCAGGCTAAATATTGATGCTTGGCGGCCATCTTGAATATGTTGATAGTCTCAAGGATTGAGACGTCCCAGCAAACCGAATCGCTTGTATATGCCCCATAACACAATAATCACCAATAAAACATACTTTATCAGATGTTTGTGTAATGTTATGCAAGTACATATTTTATTATCAAAATAGAGTGAGTTTTGTAGTCATTTGACACATGTGCACTCAATGACCCCAAAAATGACCTTGTCCCAGCTGATTTGATTGACCGACACCGGATTCGTGTTTAGGATGATATAATGCCTTGATTTAAAGTAGTCGTTACTTTTGCTCTCTCGGGTTGAACATAATTCATTGTATGGGTGCTTGCTCCCCTACTATGAACACATGACCCATTGATTCAGACGACTAGACACACTAGCATTGTTGGACGTAAACTCCCAGTCAAAATGTGTTCAAAATGCGAGTTCAAAATGCGAATACACGCTCGGAAAGTTTTACGGAACAGCCTCGATATTACACTGCCATATTACAATGCATGTATTTATACATTTATTTATTTCAAACTACTTGAATATTCTGCTTGAAGTCTAGCAGTTTGATTGACTGAGCCTGAGCCTCAGCATGCTCGCCAATGAAACCGCTTGATTGCGAGTTGATATGGCCAATAGATGTCGAGAAACGTTGATAATATGGGCAAGATTAAGGCCGGCGGTTGTGTACATGTAACACACGGGCAGTGGAAGGATGGCTCCATGTAGATAAGATACAGCATTCTCATACAACGGTTGGCGCCTACAATGAACCAAAATAGACCGTTGAATAACAAAATGGAAACATCTCTATAGACGATGGTGGCCATCTTATTATAATTATAATTCATATTTTATAATACCTATCTTGATGATAAAAGTATCAAGTTAAAGGTATGGCTCGGTGTCACCATTTTAATGAAAGAGCATTGTGTATCGATCATTCCTACCAAGTCTCGTCGAAATCCGGCTAGCGGTTCATGAGAAGAAGATTTTTTTAAGAATTTATGCTATTTTTTGACAGCGGCCATCTTGGATTAGCGATGACCTCCGTTTTAACAAATCTGAAAAGGCTTCACCCATGGACCATAACTGTGAAGTTTGGCCACCATGGTCCACGAGGTGCGTGTGAAGAATAATTTTGAAATCTCTAATAAAATAACGACCTTTTGACCTTTCGGCGGCCATCTTGGATGACATGACCATCCAATTTCGACAAAAAATGTATCAGAGCGATCGCCTCTTTGATACCTTCGATTTCATATAGACATGACCATATTCGATCAAAAATAAAATTTTATCCCAATTTTATCCCAATTTTACCCCACGGGCCACACCCATTGTTTACCCCGGAGTCACCATTTTAACAACTTTGAAAGAGCATTGTACATCGATCATTCTTACCAAGTTTCTTCGAAATCCGGCTAGCGATTCATGAGAAGAAGATTGTTTTAATAATGTATGCTATTTTTAGACGGCGGCCATCTTGGATCAGCGATCACCTCCGTTTTAACAAATCTGAAAAAGCTTCACCCATGGACTATACTTTTTAAGTTTTGCCACCATGGGCCAAGCGGTTCATGTGAAGAATAATTTTGAAATCTGTAATAAAAGAACGACCTTTTGACCTTTCGGCGGCCATCTTGGATGACATAGCCATCCGATTTCGACAAAAAAAAAGCACCAGAGTGATCGCCTCGTTGATACCTTTGATTTGATATATAACATGACCATATTCGGTAAAAAATAAAATTTGACCCCACGGACAATTCTCATATGCTGCCAAAACATGTTTATTAGAAAAAAATATATTTTGACAAAACTTGAAATCGGAGTAGAGAGCCATACCTTTAACTTGATACTTTTACCATCAACATAGGTATTATAAAATATGAATTATAACCGGTTTTTTTACCACATAGTAAGTGCACGAGTTCCGGCGAATAAACCTGTCCCACGATGTTTATACAAAATGGCTTCCCGAGAAATGATAGAAATGTCTGTGCGATTAAATTGTCTGTCGTGACGCACAGGACGGGTATAAATGTAGGTTTGATCAAATGTTCGTTTGGAAACAATGTTTTCTCTATGCAAAATGTTTCTTTACGGGCCGGGACGACGTAAACTGAGTGTATTTTGAACCCGATGTTTACTCCTTTATATAGCAGTATCGGCCTCGGAAATGTGTCCGTTCTTTCCCGATCTAGCAATGATGATAATTGTTTTACAACAAAACAATCGATAGCTCGAAAACGCGTTGACATAGCGTAATGGGGAATATATCGTTGTGGAATACTAACATTGTCCCAACTTCTGCAATAGACGACAATGATATAACTCGGTTGACGTTTCGTGAGAGTCCGTTGTTTCGAGGCCGTCCGGGTTCGGCCTATTAAACAGTTATTAACCTTGGTATAATGAATTATATGGAGGGGGATAAAAAAAAAAAAATCTTCATTTATTGATGCTTTTAGGCATATTTAATGTATTTATAGACCTCGGTCCGTTACTTCAACCTGTGTGTAAATGCAGAAACAAAACTCGAAAATGTATCAAAGATGTGATAATATCTCAAATTCACAATTCAACATAAAATCCAGACATATCGATTCCGCTATAATAGTTGTAACGTATGGCGTTGGGAAGTAATACAACAGACCCTCCATCAACGGTCTTACGTCACCTCTCTACAACAACCATCTTTCTTTAGCATGGATCGTAGCTAGTTATTTCCCGTTGCAAATCTATTTATAGAGATCCGGTCATACGCTGTATTTCAGAGTTTGTTTCTTACTGAATAACACAAACATTAGTTCTGTGAACAGAGTAGACCCAGATCAGTATGAAAATATGAATCTGGCAAATAATTCAGTCCCTGATCAGATTGCGCAGATATGAAAGTCGAACTCACTATAATTGCTGTTGTGCATAGCAAATCATGATACATGTCGCCCTTTGTACAAGCAATAAGGCCCTAAACTACAAAATTTAGACCGGATTTCTATAAATAAATTAATCGGGAGATAACTAGCTACGATCCCTCATTGCGTATATCCATGAGCCTTCCACACATAGACATCTAACGGGCACTATTCCCTGTCAATTCGCTCATGTGTATTAGACGGTAGTCCGTGCTGCTATTATTATCTACATTTGTATCCGTAATCGTAATGATTATGCAAATGTCAAGAATGAAGCTTTTACAAGTGATTCCATGACCCAGGAAATTAATAAAATAGGCTCTATATGTGGCTGTGACTGAAGATTGGGGCTTATGGGAATTGTGACTAGCATCTCCTGATCAAATAGCACACTATATCCTGATAAAAATATATACTCCTTGTTAGAAGCATGATGTGTAGAATGGTGAACAGTGCAGATCCGGATCTACACTGGTCACGAAACCTATGAGCCCCGTTTCTCCAGTGACGGCCACATATGAAGTCCCGTGTGATACTGCAAGAGCGAGTCTAAGCTGGTCGCAGGTTGTAAATTACAGACGGGTTCTCCGTCGGTGTAACTACGTTTATATCCGGAATCGTATTCATTAGGTAGATGTCAAAGTGAGCCGTCTTTGACAGCACGCTTGCTTCCGCCATCCGGAAAAGTAGTAAAATACTCAGCATACCACTTATACACAGGCATTCGGCGTGTTTCGGTTTTCATCGGTATAATTCTATATATATATCGTATCATAACAAAATAACATGTTTCAAATTGTCCGACCAAAGTTAGAAGACTTGTTCATATAGCCTATATATAGTATATAGTGATACCGATGAAAGCCGAAACAAGCCGAATGTCTGTGCTTATACACACACATGTACTGCATATAGTACAACATAAGTTACACACATGTACTGCATATAGTACAACATAACTTACACACATGTACTGTATATAGTACAACATAACTTACACACATGTACTGCATATAGTACAACATAACTTACACACATATACTGTATATATACAACATAAGTTACACACAACACACATGTACTGCATATACTACAACATAACTTACACGCATGCACTGCATATAATACAACATAACATACACACATGTACTGCATACAATAAAAAATAACATACACACATGTACTGCATATAATACAACACCAACATACACACATGTACTGCATATCGTACAACATAACTTACACACATGTACTGCATATAGTACAACATAACTTACACACATGTACTGCATATAGTACAACATAACGTACACACATATACTGTATATATACAACATAATTTACACATAACACACATGTACTGCATATAATACAACATAACTTACACACATGTACTGCATATATTAAATCTTAAGTTACACACATGTACTGCATATAATACAACACAACATACACACATGTACTGCATATAATACAACACAACATACACACATGTACTGCATATAATACAAAATAATTTACACGCATGTACTGCATATAATACAACATGACATGTACTCATGCACTGCATATAATAACATACACACATATACTGCATATAATAACATCATATAATAACTTACACACATATACTGCATATAATAACATCATATAATAAACTTACTCACATAGACTGCATATTAAAACATACACCAACATATATGCATATAAATAAGGCAATTCAGAACTTGCTACTACATATAATAACCTTCATATAATACTTACACACTTTATACTGCAAAATAACATTACAGAATGACTACATCATAACTAACATCATATAACTTACACACATATACTGCAAAATACATAACATACATACATATAATACATATAATACATACAGACATGTACTGCATATATAACATCATTATATAAAAATACACACATGTACTGCAATAAAATAACATACAGACATGTACTGCATATAAACAATACTATACTAACACACATGTACTGCATATAATAACATACAGCTATGTACTACATATAATAACATACATACATGTACTGCATATAATAACATACAGACATGTACTGCATATAATAACTTACACACATATATTGCAAAATAACATACACACATGTACTGCATATAATAACATACAGCTATGTACTACATATAATAACATACATGTACTGCATATAATAACATACAGACATATACTGCATATAATAACATACAGACATATACTGCATATACTAACATACAGACATATACTGCATATAATTACATACACACATGTACTGCATATAATAACATACACATATGTACTGCATATAATAACATACTAGTATTGTTAAGCACATGTCAATGTCTTCAACGCTCGGATGATGGTAAGGGGTCGGTGGCGGTCTAATGGCGAGGTGGCTGCTGCCCTAACATTGTGAATTAGACTGTACACAAGTCCCCAGATGCGGAAATAGAATTGTTAAACTTTTCCTTGGTATCTAGTATCGACTGTAAGGGAGACCTCTCCCAGCCGGGAATTTGACACATGTTTAAGGAATTATGTCATAGATCGATACACTTGACTTCAATGATAATTGCGTCATAAGAGTGATGTAATATATGAATGTAACATATGTAAATATTGTCTTGTTACTGTATACTATATGGAGCACGGAGTTGCCATCTCCGCCATCTTTGTATGTACAAGTCATCGTACAGTTTGACCACTTCGTGCGTTTGACACATACAGCCAATACTATGACAGTAAACCAAATACAATTTGGTGCAGTACATAATAGACAGATATGACAACGGCAAGCTATAACTATTATGCCAGCAAACCATGCAAAATACTAGATATCTGAGCATTTCTCACACCAATCTCAAAATAAGTTTTGATGTGTAAACGTTTCAATCTGATTCACAGCCTATTGTTAGTATACACGTTACCCATAGGTAAAGCCATATTTACTCGCATAGTAGGTGAGTAGACACCAGTGACAACACACTCAGGTAACTGCATACATGTCATTGGATTTGATAGCTGATAACAGAGTACAGTAGTGGGTATGTATGGTATGTGATGTGTGGTCTGCCAGGTAAAAGTGATACAATGTGCGATTTTCTGTGTATGAGGGTATTTATAAAGGTGGTTCAATGTTTTTAAAAACACGGGCACAAACCTGTCCATAAAACTGGCATATTTTACAGACAGTTTGGTGTAATATAATTGACAGGAGTCCGTTCTCCTGGTTTTTATGCATGTCATTAGCTACATTATATCATAATTATGTTCTACTTCACATTATGATTTCTTTGTCAAACGGCAGAACAGGTGAAACTGGCTGATGGCTGGAAAACACAAAGATGGCCGACTTGGCCACTCCATGTGCCGTATAGAATACAGTAGCGAGGTAGTGTTCACATGTATGTTGTACATATATTCTATCACATTTACGAAGCAATTATCTTTGAATCAAACGATGATCAGGTATAGAACGGGACCTTAAATCATAGATGTTGTACGGGGTAGACATTGAATAATATATGCATGTACAATGTATGCATATGATGCGTTGTTATCAATGTTCAAGCAAAGATTAACTGACAACTATATACAAGAATGGCAAACACGTCTTAACGAATCTAGTTGTGCATTATTCTATCGCCATGTATGCGACTTCAAACTTCAGTATTATTTGAAAGACATCACACTATCAAAATTTCGTAACGCTTTCTCGAGATTAAAAGTATCATCTCACCGCCTAGAGGTAGAAGCCGGTAGATGGAATAGAACTTCAATAGAAAACAGAAAATTCACATTATGCCATTGCTTAGAAGATGAATATCACTTTATTATAGAATGTAACATGTATACAGATATTAGAAAAACATATATAAATACTTATTATTGGAGGAGACCGAACATGATTAAGTTTATAAAACTAATAAAATCATAAAATTCAAAAACTGTCAAAAATTTAGGCATGTATTTATATCAGGCGTTCAATATTAGAAATGAGAATTTATATTTACATAATTGAGATCATCTTCTCCCAACGCATCTAATGATTATACACATACCAAACAGTATAATTTCCCGCGATATACGTGAGTACTCATTTAACTCGATATGCTTGATATTTTACGTATATACTGATAATTATAGTGGTCAAATTATTGTCACACATAGTTATTACATACTTGTGGTCATTTGCCTGACGTTTTGTATGTGAAGGAAATGAACTTAATTGTTTTGTCTGTGGTATTATGTAAGATGTAGTTGTGCAGTAAATTCAGCATGATTATAATGCCATTCTGAATCCCCAGCACAATTGTTGCATTCCACCACGGGTAATACACTTAAACGACTTTCTACTTATATTCACACCAGTCCTGCTGTTGTCTTTGTCACTATGATATGTTTTGATTTATAGCATGCCATTTTCGTATTGCTTCATGGGCCATATGGCTTAAAGTGTTGTATTTTGAATAAACATCTCCCATCTTTATAACGTAATTGGTAGTACAGATACACTGGATGGTGGATTCTGAATGGTCAGCGGTCTGCTGACGTCATAATCATTTAGCCAATAGAAGTATGACCCCGTCAACGAGTCGCATGCTGTCAATCGTGACATGTGGCTGTGACTGGAGAAATGAGACTTGTGGATAGTTGCGACCAGCGTAGATCCAGATCAGCCTGTGCATCCGCACACTCTGATCAGGATCTGTTCTGTTCACCATTCCATCAATGAAACACCCGCCATGCTTCTAAGAAACAATATAGATCGCTATCAGGCTACAGAGCGAGGTATTTGAAATGTGGCTGTAACTGTATAAATTGGGCTTATGGGCTTTACGACCAGTGTAGATCCAGATCAGCCAGTGCATCCGCACAATTGCGCTAAGATACCAGTTTATGATGGACATGTTGACTATAACTATTCGGTACAACATATTTTCGGCAATAGATTTACAGACAAACATAGTTCTCATTTTCAAGCTCGTAGTTGTCAATTGAAGTGGTCAGTGGAAGAGGAGGGCATGAGGGAATTAGCCCCTTCTTCCACTTACCGCTTGAATTGTATGGAAGGTAATATCCGCCATAATTATATTTGTCTTGATGCTTTCTTGCTGATGACAATACAACTTCCATGTGTGTTATTGCATTTGTACTTTGTATTGATGACAATTATATGTGTCCTGGTGCGTGTGTGTATATGCCATTGCTACTTCTATCCTTGTTATTCATTCGTGATTTGTATTATGATATTTGAAATCAGCTTGATTTTTGTGGTATTTGTCTTCATTGCGACTTCATTTGTTTTATTTACATTGCGAGTATTGTTACGTCCTAATGTGAAGCAAAAATAAGAATAAAGCACTTCGCACTTAGCACGAGGCCGATAGCAGCAAGGAAGTACACATGAAGTAAGCATCAAGCCACATGCAGTAAGCATACAGCCACACGCAGTAAGCATAAAGTCACAAGCCGAATGACGAAAGCAATATTGGTGATATAGTGCCTCATATGACTGCTGTCAATGTTAGTAATCCTCCGACTAATAAATAATAGTACGAGATGTGATTGGCTGTTTGAGGCACACATCCAATGTCGGTGTTGATGTAAGATTTCACACACAAATTATCACAGTATAGGTTAGTTTTACTATATGCTGTAACCGAATCCCATCCAATAAGGCCAGTCTCTCCTACTTTCACTATTCGTATGTATTTTGTGGGACCTACTTGTACATGACCTGCAGCCGGTCTGTACTAGTTCTGCATAAATTAAACAATAGGTTCACTTACTCCTAAGAAAGAAAAATAAAACCTCGTCATGGCCACGGAAACTCTGTTTACATCACATGACCAACACCCCCACATGTTCCTCAAGTGAAACTGGGTAGTAATGGATCAAGATATGCAAGCAAACTGTGTCAGTGACCTCAAAACACCCGCACGATTTTGTTCATACCGGACTACTATTACCCCCTTGACGAGTTCGCACCATTTATTATTCTCTAACCTATATTAACTAAATTGCATACGTATGTATGGTGTTTGACTTACTAATGTGTTTTATACATACCTGTATCCTCATAATTAAATTACATATGTACGTAATTGAAAACAATCACATTGTTATAGTAAGTTACACATATGGTAGCTTGCATAGGTTGACTGACAAACTGGCCCGTTATCGATGCAAACCAATAACCATCCGGGACCAGACTAAGGTGGTCCAACACCATTGATTTTCCCTAAAACACTAACCCGTTATCACACATTTTACTATTCTCTGCTACTTTCATTTTTCTTATGGATGTTGTGCGACCTATTTTCCAATATTCTGCACTTATCCTGCTCAGGATTTTGACTAATGCAAATATAGATTTAATTATTGTTGAAGCTGGGGTCCCATCTAGTAGGTACAATTTTTGTCTTTATGTAAATTAAATAAGTGTATAATTGCAACTAGTCCACCACTATTAAAAATTACGAGTGCTAGCTACACAGATATAATTATTTATTAATCTTTAATGTACTCATAGAGACTCGCGGTGGTATCAAGCTAGTTCCATATGCAAATGATGCAGTATTTTTTAAATTATTTATATCAACTAAATGCTGAATACATATTTGTATCGACATATCATAAAGTATAATATTGCACATCAAAAAATAAATAAATGGAATAAATAGTTGCTTCCGATATCATTTTAAGGAAACACGGTTATCGCCCTTGATATCAAACTGGCATTTCGCGTTTGATATAAAAAAGTATAATAATGTCAATTAGTATGTCTGGTAATGGTAAATCAATGTTCATTTTGCCAGAAAAATGTCAGATTGAAAGAATAAAGAAAAACATGTCTCCCTATATTATAACCTGGCATGTAGCACTCTAGGTTTAAGGTTAGAGAAATTGAGTATGCAAAAGTAGTCCGGCATAAAAATAGTCCGGGTGTTTTAATGTCACAGACACAGTTTGCTTGCAAATCTTGATCCATTACTACCCAGTTTCACTTGAGGACCATGTTGGCGTGTTTTTAACACCAGTTTTCTGTATATTTGAAGCATTTAAAAGAAAACACTGAGCCTGTTGGTCACGAGATGTAAACAGAGTTTCCGTGGCCAAATAATGTAAACAATATTGGGGGACATGACGAGGTTGGTCCCACAACATCCATACGAATAGTGAAAGTAGGAAAGACTGGCTGGGATTCGGTTAAATTATACAATAAAAGTAGTTGGTGTCTTTTAACCTAAACATGGCGCAACAGAAAAGGCGGCATCAATCTACATCAATACCGTTAGGGACATGAAACCAACTTAGAGAGCAACGCATTGTAGGACCAGCATATTAAATAATGTTAGGGAGAACTATTTTAAGTTTTAGCAGCGCACCTGGCGTCATAATGGTTGTTCCCAGATTACTGTTGCAATTATTGTTGTCAAGTGGCGTGGCTTAGCGAGCTAACAAAGCGAATAGCAAAACAGCGATGCAATAATCAATAATGGAACTCCGAATGTCACTAACAAAGAAGCATCAAGCCACTTAGAATGTATTCAACACAAACGCATTGAAACAGTACGAATTAATAAAGCATCAAGCCACATACATAGAAATGTAATAAGACGGATAGAACTTAGAATGCCATCAGCCAGCAAGCATCAAGCCACATATAATTGTAATAAGACGGATAGAACTTA
This sequence comes from Conchocele bisecta, assembly GCA_029237695.1. Lineage (NCBI taxonomy): Eukaryota > Metazoa > Mollusca > Bivalvia > Lucinida > Thyasiridae > Conchocele > Conchocele bisecta. The sequence continues at coordinate 128,024,789 of CM055267.1, forward strand.
AAATGTCATCAGCCAGCAAGCATCAAGCTAACTATTATTATGGCGGATTATATCTTCCATATAATTGTGACTGTCGCTGGATGATGCATTAACTACAACTTTCGTTTGTTGGACATTTCAAAGTAAATAAAAAAAAAACAAAAAAAAAAATGTCATCAGCCAGCCGGCATCAAGGCACATATACTTGTAATAAGACGGATAGAACTTAAAATGTCACCAGCCAGCAAGCATCAAGACAAATATAATTACGGCGGATATTACCTTCCATAGAATTGTGACTGTGGCTGGATGATGCATTAACTACAACTTCCGTTTGTTGGACATTTCGTAATTCTGCTTATGTCATATGTCGGTCACCAGACACTAAATATACTTTACAAGGCGATCACTTTATGTTCATTTCAGGTCCAAATTACCATGCGCATTGCCAGTCTGATATGTATAGGTTATTTGATTATGCCTGGAAATATGCATGTTCCGTAACGTACAATATTGTGCGACTTTAAGTATGGTCAAAACTAAACTTACAGGTGCACCTGCATTTTTTACAGCTGCACCTGTAACTGTATAGCTGCACCTGTAAAATGTACAGCTACTGCTGTAAATGTATAGCTGCACTTGTATTGTTTATAGCTGCAGCTGTAGATGTATAGCTGCACCTTTTGTATTGTTTACAGGTGTAGCTATACATTTACAGGTGCAGCTGTATATTTGTATAGCTGCACCTGTAAGTTTAGTTTTGACCCCGTTCGTACACTATATTTAAGAGCGCAATATCGTTGCGCGGCGGAACAAGTGGCATACATCCACATACAAACCAAATAACCTGTTTTATTATATGCCTACATCACTCACAATGGATAAGCGTCTCAATAAATATACAAACAATAAATATACAAACAATAAATAAACAAACAATAAATAAACAAATTAGTTATAGCTTACAAGGAAATATTTTACGAGGTGAAACATAGTTTCGGCCGGCACTGACCAATATGAACTCACGAGACGTCAAACATGGAAAAACAGATTGACGGCGTGCGCTCAATTCTGTTTCAAGATCAATGGTAAACGAAAGTACGTATACAATAAAACAAGAGTATGTACTGTATTTATGTACATACTATTATATGGCATTTCCAATCCGAAGGGATGTAAATCCATCAATTGAAATTTACAGACTATGTGCAAATTTAGGATCGTCTGCAAGTTTTAATTGATAGATTTACATTTATTGAGCATGCAGCCTATGCTCAATAAATGTAAATCCAATAAGTGTTTACGGGAAAACATTGTAAATGTTAAATTTACAGAGTATTATAAATTTGCACTTACGAACATTTTAGTCGTACGAAGTTTAGTGAAACGCCCCCCTGAAGTCTACTATGACCATATTTGCCTCGTCTCATACATTACCGCAACAAATGTCTCATACATTACCGCAACAAATGTCTCATACATTACCACAACAAATGTCTCATACATTACCACAACAAATGTCTCATACATTACCGCACGCAACAAATGTCTCATACATTACCGCAACAAATGTCTCATACATTACCACAACAAATGTCTCATACATTAACACAACAAATGTCTCATACATTACCACAACAAATGTCTCATACATTAACACAACAAATGTCTCATACATTACCGCAACAAATGTCTCATACATTACCGCAACACATGTCTCATACATTACCACAACAAATGTCTCATACATTAACACAACAAATGTCTCATACATTACCGCAACAAATGTCTCATACATTACCGCAACACATGTCTCATACATTACCACAACAAATGTCTCATACATTACCACAACAAATGTCTCATACATTACCACAACAAATGTCTCATACATTACCGCATGCAACAAATGTCTCATACATTACCGCAACAAATGTCTCATACATTACCACAACAAATGTCTCATACATTACCGCAACAAATGTCTCATACATTACCGCAACAAATGTCTCATACATTACCACAACAAATGTCTCATACATTAACACAACAAATGTCTCATACATTACCGCAACAAATGTCTCATACATTACCGCAACAAATGGCAACAAATGTCTCATACATTACCGCAACAAATGTCTCATACATTACCGCAACAAATGTCTCATACATTACCACAACAAATGTCTCATACATTACCACAACAAATGTCTCATACATTACCGCAACAAATGTCTCATACATTACCACAACAAATGTCTCATACATTACCGCAACAAATGTCTCATACATTACCACAACAAATGTCTCATCTCATACATTACCGCAACAAATGTCTCATACATTACCACAACAAATGTCTCATACATTACCGCAACAAATGTCTCATACATTACCACAACAAATGTCTCATACATTACCACAACAAATGTCTCATACATTACCGCAACAAATGTCTCATACATTACCACAACAAATGTCTCATACATTACCACAACAAATGTCTCATACATTACCACAACAAATGTCTCATACATTACCACAACAAATGTCTCATACTTACCGCAACAAATGTCTCATACATTACCACAACAAATGTCTCATACATTACCACAACAAATGTCTCATACATTACCGCAACAAATGTCTCATACATTACCACAACAAATGCATTTGCAGGAATAGTCGACCATGACCATAAACAATAGCAATACATAGCACAACACATACACTACCGCCTGCGCTAATCTTGCCAATATTTGTCAATTTCTTTATTTCAAAATACTTGAATATTATGCTTGAAAGCAAGAATACAGCTCAGGCTCATATAATCAATTGCTTGATTGCGAGTTGGCATTGCCAATAGATGTTCAGAACCGTTGATAATATGAGAAATGAACGCAGGCGATTGTGTAATGTTCATTGGACATTGGAAAATGAGTGTTATTGAAAATAATTATAAACACTAGACGAAAGGAAATCTTAATATATAATATCTCTAACATAGCTATGCATACTGCGAAACAACTCGCAAACGAGTCATGCTGTTGTATGTTCAAATGACATGACCTATATGAGATGCAATGTTGACCCCGGCGAGATTGCACGAATATTTACCATACAACAATGGTGAATTAGACAATGTTGACCCCGGCGAGATTGCACGAATATTTACCATACAACCTTGGGGAATTAGACAATGTAGACCCCGGCGAGATTTCACGAATATTTACCATACGAAATTGTGGAATTAGACAATGTAGACCCCGGCGAGATTGCACGAATATTTACCACAGGGTTGACGCGAGATTGCCTTGGGGAATTGACAATGTGACCCGGCAGATTGCACGGGGAATTAATACTTACACCATAAAAGTGGAATTAGACAATGTAGACCCCGGCGAGATTGCACCGAATTAATTACAATCCCCCACAATGTTGATTTATACAATGTAGACGAGAATTTCAGAGTATTTACATAAGAATTGTGAATTAGACAAGTAGACCCCGGCGAGATTGCACGAAAATTTACCATACAACCTTGGGTTAGACAAGTTAACCCGGCGATTTACAATATTTACCATAACCTTGGAATTAGACAATGTAGACCCCGGCGAGATTGCACGAATATTTACCATACAACCTTGGGGAATTAGACAATGTAAACCCCGGCGAGATTGCACAAATATTTACCATACAACCTTGGGGAATTAGACAATGTAGACCCCGGCGAGATTGCACGAATATTTACCATACAACATTGGGGAATTAGACAATGTACGAGATTGCACATTACCATACAACCAATGTGTTAGACAATGTTAGGACAGACCCCGGCCCGAGATTGCACGAATATTTACCATACACTTGGGGAATTAACAATGTAGACCCCGGCAGATTGCACGAATATTTACCATCAACGAAATGTGGAATTAGACAATGTAGACCTCGGCGAGATTGCACGAATATTTACCATACAACCTTCGGGAATTAGACAATGTAAACCCCGGCGAGATTGCACGAATATTTACCATACAACATTGGGGAATTAGACAATGTAGACCCCGGCGAGATTGCACGAATATTTACCATACAGCCTTGGGGAATATAGACAATGTAGGCCCCGGCCAGATTGCACGAATATTTACCTTACAACCTTTGGGAAATCAAATTACCATTTCACCCCTAAATAACTGGAATGGTTGTGATATGAATATTTTTCAACCAATACAATGGTCACAAATGATTTTCATAGTAGTCTATTTTTGAAAAGGGGGTGTTTTTGTTCTCAAAAAATACGTAAATTACTGCAAAAAAATGCAGATCCTGATGAGACGGCTCGTCACGAGCCGGCTCATCTGGATCTACACTGTTTGCCAATACCACTATATAGGCCTGTGGTGTTGAAATGGTTAAACATGTATTTAATTACGTGAATGGGGAAAGTAAAATTCGACTTCAGAACGAGTCTAATGTGTTTATTGCTCCGTCCACCGTAGAAATACATTGACAGGTGCATTGCCACAAAGGACATTATAGGAATCAAAGGACTGAACGTCCTGATATGCTTCACAGCATGTGTTACACATAGACTAATAATTAATCGACAGTGGAAAGCGTTTCGCAAAGAAAATAAGCGCGTGTTTTCACAGCAGCAACAACAACAGCGAGTTAAACATATATTTTTGGACAACCCAAAATGATAAATAGATTTCTAGTCTTAACCGTACTCGAAGATTGTATTTGTGCACCAAATCAAGGAGTTCTGAATCGCGAATAATCGTGTATGGCGGTTAATCGTCGCACTCATAGACTACGGAAGCATGTGCAATAACATAAAGTATCACTACAAAAAGCAAGCAATACATTTATCACACTGAAAAGACGATCAAGCTAAGTTGTTAGAACTATTTTTTATGGCGTAAGACCTGTGTTTTTAAAAAGTATCAACCCTCAAAATATGTGCTGTGACCGACATTAGCTCATTTGCATAAAAGCTGTAAGACGTCAAATTTGGATGTGGGTTGTATAATTCTTCGCTAGCGCCCGAATAATTACGAACTTTTCGAACCAGGATTATCGGACCATGAACGTTTCGGACCAGAAAGTTTCGGACCAGGACTATCCGACCATGGATGTTTCGGACCATGGACGTTTCGGACGAGGGCGTTTCGAACCACGAACGTTTCGAACCACCTTTTGTTTCTCGTGCGCTGTTCGAGATAAATGATGTATCGCACCTTAACACCTGCGACTGACTAAGTTATGGATATGAATCTTAAATAAATTAGGTAACTATTGAATTTAATTAAAGCTCATAAACTACAAAAAAGCGGCCACCGCAGGCTTTGGTTACAAGCTACAAGTCCGTCTGATAAACGCGGCAATACGACGTTTGCAACCAGCGTAGCCCCTGATCGGACTGCGAATCCACATCCGCGCAGTCTGATCAGGGTCTACACTGTTCGCCATTTATTCCATGTTCTATGATTAAGGTGGTCAGCATATAATTTTGATAAAAAATTATCAGACTTTCACGTCGTTGATGGTCATGACGACAGTTGTATACATTAGTTTACCTATTCAAATTCGAGCGCTAGCGAAAAATTATACATCCAATTTCCAAATTTGAGGTCTTCCAGCTTTTATGCAAATGAGCTAATGTCATTCGCAGCACATATTTTGCGGGTTGAACTTTTAAAAGCACGGGTCTTACGTCATAAAAAACATAGTTCTAACAACTTAGCTTGTATAGATCGCCTTTTCAGTGTGATGCATGTTTTGTTTATTCGCGATTATTCGCGATTTGTAACTCAATGGTTCGGTGCTCGAATACAATATTGCGGTTTTCAAAAAATATATTTTTAACTCGTTGTTGCTGCTGATGCTGTTGCTGCTGCTGCTGTGAAATTCCCGCGCTTATTTTTCGCGAAGCGCTTTCCACTCTAGATTAATTATTAGTCTAAGTGTCATCCACGAACACATACTGCGAAGACTTTCAGGACGTTCAGTCCTTTGATTGATATTAGTTGTGCCTTATTCACATTGAGTTCCGGTTAAGCCGGTGCGAGGAGGCGTGTGTGCCATGGCCTCAGCCGCCTGTGACAATACTGGTATACTGGTAAAGTCCGTGTCACAAATGAACAAGTTCACTAAAACCGCGCTTGCCATGTATATCAATAGAAAGTTGATTTGCATTAACTCTTTGAACCTGAAAGCCCGCTATAGCGGTTTATGCAAACTGTGTAGATCCAAATGAGCCGGCTCGTAACGAACCGTCTCATCAGGATCTGCACTGTTTGAAAGTAATTTTCATATTTTTCAGAACAAAAACATCCCCTTTTCATAAATTGACTAGTCTAAAAACGATTGTGTGACGATTGGATTTGTTGCACAATTAACATATCAAAACATTCCAGTTACTTAAGGGTGAAAGTGTTAAGCCAACTGGCCCATTAGCATGTAGAACATATACAGCAACATGTAGAACATATACAGCAACATGTAGAACATATACAGCAATATGTACAACATATACAGCAACATATACAACATATACAGCAACATGTACAACATATACAGCAACATGTAGAACATATACAGCAATATGTACAACATATACAGCAACATGTACAACATATACAGCAACATGTAGAACATATACAGCAACATGTACAACATATACAGCAACATGTACAACATATACAGCAACATGTACAACATATACAGCAACATGTACAACATATACAGCAACATGTACAACATATATATGTAGAACATATACAGCAATATGTACAACATATACAGCAACATGTACAACATATACAGCAACATGTAGAACATATACAACAACATGTAGAACATATACAGCAACATGTACAACATATACAGCAACATGTACAACATATACAGCAACATATACAACATATACAGCAACATGTACAACATATACAGCAACATGTACAACATATACAGCAACATGTAGAACATATACAGCAACATGTAGAACATATACAGCAACATTACAACATATAAACAGCAACATGTACAACATATACAGCAACATGTACAACATATACAGCAACATGTAGAACATATACAGCAACATGTAGAACATATACAGCAACATGTACAACATATACAGCAACATGTACAACATATACAGCAACATATACAACATATACAGCAACATGTACAACATATACAGCAACATGTAGAACATATACAGCAACATGTACAACATATACAGCAACATGTAACATCATATACAGCAACATGTACAACATATAAAGACTGTAGAATATACAGCAACATGTACAACATATACAGCAACGTGTACAACATATACAGCAACATGTACAACATATACAGCAACATGTACAACATATACAGCAACATGTACAACATATACAGCAACATATACAACATATACAGCAACATGTACAATACATTGTATATGCCGAGATACGAAGTTAGAATTACAAGACAAAGAAGAGACCCATGGTAATCGCCGAGAATACTAGTAACCACCTGGACGTTTCACTAAACTTCGTACGACTGAAAGTTTCGTAGTTGCAAAATAATGATAGTCTGTAAATTACAATGTTTTCTTGTAAACAGTTATTGGATTTACATTTATTGAGCATATGCAGCCTATTTTCAATAAATATAAATCCATCAATTGAAATTTCCAAACGATCCTATATATTTCTGCTGGCCGTTTCACTAAACTTCTTTAACGAAAGTAATAACTCTAAGTGACAGGTTTCATGACTTGTGTAATACTTATTAACGTAACCTTAAATCCTACCTGTTTCGTTAGACTCTTCAGGGGTATTAAGTATTATTATTATGTGACTAACTTCGTATCTCGGCAACTACGTATCATTGTGTACGCGACGAAGCGATTGAATAATATCACCTGCCATTGCCGCCGTCCTCATAACACTAAAGGTATTTAGATTTTTTGTCTCGAACAATTTCTCGAACATACAACTTATATATAGGATGTGTATCAGCATAGCAATCCAAAACATGGTTTGCGTTTTGTAATATTGCTTATACATCATCATTGATACCTAGATCGTTGGACACGATATTTATCGTTTGTTGTTGCTTTATATATTGCCTTCTCTCTCAATAAATCATGGTTTGACAGCACTTTAGAATAATTGCATTGGAAATGATTATCATGTACTGTCAACGCATTGTAACGCTGAATATAGCGCACGCCACATATAGCACAACTGTGTAGTATCTCACTGGGCTGCGACTAGTTGGAGACACAAAATTGCGAGAAAATACGCGAATTAGCGACAATTTTCACTTGGAATCACACTGAATTGGTACTTACGACACGTTCGCGTATGTCGCACGAATATTGCACGAATGTCGCACGAACTCCCGGCGAAACATGTCCCAAAATTCGCCGGGAGTTCGCATACATGTCGCGCGCAACAAAATTGCGATTTGTTTGCACTTGTGACTCTCGCGCGAGTGTCGCGTGACATTCGCGCGACAGTTATGCGTGACAATTTAGAAATTCGTGACATTTGCGCGACATTCGTGCGAATGTCGTGCACATTATTTTTGTCGAAATTTCGTCACAAAGTGTCTTCATTATGTCGCAATTTGTTCACAATTTTATTATCAGTTTATTCGCAATTTTGTCGCGTTCCCAGGGGTCCCAGTGCAGTTCGCGCCTGTCTCGCGCCCGAAATGTCATATTCTCATGTTTGTCTCCAATCAATCACAATTTAGTTTCATAGGTCGCCAACCCCTCACAAAGTTGTCTCACATTTATCGCACTTTCTTACACACGGAAACGAAATTTAGAAGGGTTCGTGACGGGTTAGAGACGGATTCGAGACACCCGCGACGACTCTGTGACTATTTTGACAGATAATTTGTCGCGCGAATTTTTTGAACATGTTAAAAATTCCAGCGACAAGAGAGCGAGGCCCTGCGACTCACGCGAGGAAATTGAGAACTCCTAACGCTTCGAGAAATATTGGAAACACCCTCACGAATTCCGTTCGCAATTTGTCGCCAACAGTCGCAACCCAGTGAGATACTAGCTTAAGCGTTGATTTTCAGCTATATGCGACAGACAAGTGTAGTCCTGGCGCTGGCCTATACTCCCGCTTACAATCATAGAGGGAGAAGTTTTGACAAATGAAATCAGTTACTTACTCCATTGCCATAATATTTCTCACAGGATTTTGCGGTGACAATGAATGGCGCACATTTTTGGAAATGGCCGCCACCAAAAATTGTTTGTGTGCCCCCAACGAATTTATTGGGATGGGAGAGGGGAGGCATTATGCTTTACCCATGTCCGTCCGTGCGTGCGTTCGCCCACAATGTATGTCTACGGATGGTGCTTTGCTTCGCATACGACCCATGCCCAAACACCCAAGGTCAATGTCACTGGGGACTTATGTTCACCTTGATTGTAAGGCCCCGTCTGCGTGTAGACTCCCTGAGGCTTGTACCTCTATGTCAGAAAAGCGGACGTTAAACCCTATTCACTCACTCACTCACTTGATTGTAAGGCAAATGCGCTTAAGTTTGTAGTCGTTTTTCAATAACTCCTTAACTCCTTCACCAATTTAAATAGTATTTGCCCACAGTCTCTGCCTAGGGATTAGCTTCATAATAATGATGCCCTTTTACTAGCAAGGCTGCAGGTTGGGCATCCGTGTTCTACTTACTTCTATTTCGGTAAGTGATTCACATATACCTTATTTTATATACGTATATCCATGTTTTAAGAAATGAACATGACTATGACATTAGTAATGCTATTTACTGGATGGTTCGCTTGAGGCAACCATCTTGAAATTCAAAATGGTCTTCATGAACAGTTTGTTTTGCCATAACATCGGCATTTAAAACATTTAGAGCCTTGGTTTTGTTGCATTTACCCATGGTTTCAGAGTCAATGATAACAGTAATAATACTACATTCGTAAATTTAGGGAATTGTGTTATGAAAGGAACTTTTAATTTCAAAATGGCCCCCAAGAAATGTCAGTTTTGTAGGGCCTTCTTTACCAGAAGGCGTGAGCGACTATAGTCGCCGCTTTTTCCGTCGTCGACGTCATCATCGTGGTCGTCGTCCGAAATGTCAAAAAGTGTGTACAAGCTTCGTGACCATGGTACAACTTTAATTAATATTACTTGACGGATTGCTTCAATATTTGGACACTTGATACAAGTGAGCATTTGAAACACACTCACGCCGCCATTAACATGACCTTGACCCTTTTTTACCTTCACATTTTTGCAGAAACACGTAGCCATTTTTTTGCGTCAGAAAGTTTGTACAAGCTTCTTCATCATGGAATAATTTTAATATTACTTAACGCATTTTTCCAGTATTTTGGACACTGGATATATGTGAGCATTTGGAACACACTCATGCCGTCATTAACATGACCTTAACCTTTTTTTATCTTTTATATTTGTGGTAACACTTAGCCAGTTTTTTATGTGAAAACATTTCTTCAACCTGGACCTTTTTCGTGTTTTAAGCATGCGCTTCTCTTAATGTTGTTGTGTTTACGTTAGTACATGCCCATGATTGTGTTACGTTAGTACATGCCCATGATTGTGTTACGTTAGTACATGCCCATGATTGTGTTACGTTAGTACATGCCCATGATTGTGTTACGTTAGTACATGTCCATGATTGTGTTACGTTAGTACATGCCCATGATTGTGTTACGCTGAAATGCCTCGGCATGCGCGACACCGCTTCCGTGGCGGAATTCTTGTTTTCTCATGGAGTATATCCAGGAAAGATGTACATCCATTTTTCATAGATTGCTCATTTCCGTGTAGATACAAGTGACAACTTGTGGTCAGCCCATTGCCCCTCATGATGTGCCTTTTCGTAGTTTATGTGTGAAAACTGACAAGTTGTAATTCGTAATGGATAAATAGCACATGTTTGTAATGTCCCATAGGCGACGTAGAATTCCTTTTTTTTATTAATTCGTTCCCACAAAATAACAATTCGTTCCCTCAAATTAACAACAATTCGTTCCCACGAAATAACAATTCGTTCCCACGGGAATCCACTCAGTCTGACCAGGAGCTTCACTGTTCGCCATTCCATCCATGAAACACATGTTGTGCTTCTAACAAGCAATATAGATCGTTTTCACGCTACAGGAGTGTACTAATTGATCAGAAACTTCACTGGTCACAACTCACCATTTCACCAATCGCAGCCACACATGACCTTCAGTTCTGAAGGTCAATAATATGAGACGTTTTGTTTTGTTTCGAGGAGCATATCATTTTGTAATCAAAGTACTGAAAGTACTGACTGGCGGGAGACAAGTAGCCACTTGTGAATTTGCATACTCAGAAATTCCTTGACATAATATTATGTGAAATCTTTTCAAAATTATGACTGGGCGTAGGCCTACATACGTGTATGCTGCATGAACGGCAAAATGGTTTCATGAATTTTGTTTCGCTCACCCAGAGGGTAATTTTTCGAAAATCGCCCGTAATATGAAAAAGAAATGGCCCTCGACGTCGCATTGCGACTGCGTGGTACACGATACGGGGGCGTCTCAATAACAGCAATTTGTTCTCTTCAAAAATAAAGTTAGGCATGCCAACTATTTTACACATAATGTTGAGCATTGCCGTTGCTATTAATAACTTGCTTTCAGTTCACTCGCTGACTTTAAATGTCACCTGACTGTTGTTAATTGCGAACGCAAATTGAGCCTATTGAGACGTCCCCCGATGAACAGAGAGCCACTTCCGAAAGTAGACCCGTGCAAGATACGGGGGGCGTCTCAATAACAGCAATTTGATATCTTCAAAAGTAAAGTTGGGCATGCCAACTAACAGCAATTTGTTCTCTTCAAAAGTAAAGTTGGGCATGCCAACTATTTTACACATAATGTTGAGCATTGCCGTTGCTATTAATAACTTGCTTTCAGTTCACTCGCTGACTTTAAATGTCACCTGACTGTTGTTAATTGCGAACGCAAATTGAGCCTATTGAGACGTCCCCCGATGAACAGAGAGCCACTTCCGAAAGTAGACCCGTGCAAACGGCCAGAATCACGATCCCAATAGCGTGGAGACAGTATGTCTCCCGCCAAAAACGTCAGTATAAAATCGTAAACGGCTGCAGACGGTGTTAACTGTCCAGGAACTAAATGGTAGTCAAATGTGTGTTTCATATTTGTGGCCGTGTCTGGAGAATTGGGGCTTATCATATGGGATGTGTAGCTCCAGATCAAATGTCACACTCCTGTAGCCTGATAACGATTTACATATATATCAAGGTGCATAATCACGTGGTTACAACGACAACAACGTCGCCCACTCCAAAGTAAGTATTATTCGATATTTTCCTTATTATGCAACATATTTTGATGAAATATGGCGCAGCAAACGCGTCTTCATGAGCAGCATTTTGTGGCATAGGGAGTTTGGCACAGACTTATGTTGTTTTTGCGAAGAATCGATTTCCGTGTCGGAGACGGAAATCGATTATTCGCAAAAATGACAGAAGTTTGGGCGAAAATAAAGAGACCACCAAATGCAGCTTAACAAGACGCGTTTGATCCACCATATTTCATCAAAATCCGTTACGTAATAAGGACACTATAAAATAATACGTACTTTGAATCGGTACTTGTTGTTGTTGTTAGTACCACGTGATCATACACCTTGTATATTGCGTGTAAGAAGATGACTGGAGTTTTATTGATGGAATGGCGAACAGTGCAGATTATGATCAGACTGTGCGGATGCACAGGCTGATCTGGATCTGCACTGGTCGGAAACCCCATAAGCCCCATTTCTCCAGTTACACACACATTTGTCGTATGTCACACACGTTGACATGCTACTAATTATATGTTAAACTTGAAGATTTGCATCGTAATTCCGTTACAAAGCAGAATATGGTGACAAATCGAGAGAAATTTACCCTGCGGGAGACCGAAGAACGAGCAAATGTATTAAAGATGGGTGCCCTCACATTATGTAATAATACATCTTTCCGGAAATTAAGCGGGTACCTAATTATGTAACTATTCCGCATGTTTTTAACATCGAAATTGTCCGTTTTCACACAGTATTAACTAATATTTAAATTTCGTGTCCGTTTCGTCACCAATGTATGTACACGTGAAGAAATAGTGATTAGATTTAATTATTTAAATAAATAATGTGTATAAACTTAATTACGACTGCTGTCGATATCTTATAAAGTATAATTATTGTACACCAGAAAATGCATTGTACGAATGCATATTAATATTTTTAGAAAATGCGGTTATCTCCCATGTCCGTCCGTCCGTCCGTCCGTCCACAAATAGCCCATAAACCCAAAATGTTAGGTCCGTCCGTCCGTCCGGTCCGTCCGTCCGTGGGTCCGTCCGTTCGTCCGTCCACACACACGAATGGGTACTTGTTGGGTACAAAAGTACCCAACAAATGCTCATCTGTGTGTTGGGCAAGCGTTTTATGGATCTTCTTGGGTAGGGTTAGGGTAGTGTTGGGTACTTTTTGGGTAGTGTTGGGTACTTTTTTATACAGTAAAAACCCAACAAGTATCCATTCCTGAGAACGTCCGTCCGTCCGTCCGTCCGTCCGTCTGTCACCAACCTTGTAAGTCGTAACTTTTAAACCGTACAGACCTGCAACTTGATTTGTAGCTTCCTTATGATGAGTAGATGCACAAAGTTTATTTCAATTTTTTATTCGACCTCCGAGTCATGGATTATCTCTTTTTTTTGGACTTGGAATTTTGCCTTGTTTACTATCAAAGCGATGTGTGGGGCATCCGCGTTCTATGAACACATTTTATAGCTATACAATAGAATAATAGATTAATATATCCATACGTATCCATAATGTAAGGTCCTGTGTGTTGTTTGGCATACATGTACCAGACTTGGGTTCGTTAACTGAAGCAACGATTTACGGTGTAGTACATGTGTAGTTATGTCTCTGACTGAGGCTACAGAGGTATCCAGACACATAATCCAGATATGTGTTACGAGTGTCAGTCATTATGTGTCACATGTTCATCATGTTGGTCTTAAACGTGAGCCCGACGTGAACATTATAGGGTCTTACAACAGTGTTCATTTAATTTGTATTTATTAAGCGAGTTAACTGATTTAGGATATCAGTCAATGAGTTTAATAAATATTGTATCAAATCAACACAACTGTTAGATTATATTTCTTGCACGTCAACCAATAGTTTACAGAAATACGAGGGATGTCCATATTGTGTTCACCTGTTCTATATTGTGTACAGTAATTGTAAGATCAAATTAAAATTTAGTCAGAAAAAACTCTGAAGCAAACATGTGAACAAAGAATTACATATTGATCACGTCGAAGAATGCATGGCTGGAGTCACGGAGCACTTTGATGATGTAATTGACATTATCAGGATGTTTTTTTTTTAAATACAAAAAAAACCCACAAACAAACGTGTTTTCACCCTGTATAAAGTGATTTAATTGAAGATATATGTTGATACTAGGACCGCTGGGTTGTTTCTATTTTCACCCATATTGGCACATACATATCGGATTTCCTACCGATATCGGTGAAAATATAAACAACCCAGCGGTATTAGTACCGTCATATATAAACCACTTTACACAGGGCCATGATGAAAACACATTTTTATTTTGTATATGTTATCTCCCTTGAGATAGCATATTGTGTCACGCCAATTTCTGTGGGGGCAGCCATTGATCTCGTGCTACGCCTACACATACGGCAAGTACGACCAAGAAACTAGTGCCCACTTATCCTATGGCGTTTTGATCTGTCTTGCTTTGTACCTAAAACTCTACATATATTATTCTCTATAGTTTTCACAGTTTTGTGCTCAGTTTATCAGTTAAATTCTTGAAGATACTAATCAAGACATTTCGTGCGTATGAATACATCAACTATTATCTTTAGGTATCACGGGACAGTACGTACGGAGCTAGCAGTAAAAGGGGGTTGACGATTTTCTATATATTTCAGTACTGACCTTGCAAGTTACACCAGTGTGTTTTACAAAGTTAACTTACCCCACACACCGATCAGTTTTGTGGAGATAACATATTTCATTACTTTCAGTACTTTGATTATATAATTGTTTTCAAAAAGCCCCTGTAACGTCAACTACTGGCCGATGGTTGCATGATGAAAATTAAATGTCGCTAGTATGTCAGAATCTGCAAATAGACCGACTGAGAATCAAACACAGTTCATTGTCAGACAAACATTGCATTATTTCCAATGTATAACACTCTCACACATGTCAATGAAGCACACATACCAATAAAATCAAAACATTTCCCCAGTTCTCTGTGCATTTTCATTGCAAACGAGGATCAGTAACTACGCCTGTATATATATTCGTGTTACACGATGCCGAACATGTAACTACGACTGTATATATTCGTGTTACACGATGCCGAACATGTAACTACGACTGTATATATCCGTGTTACACGATGCTCAACATGTAACTACGACTGTATATATTCGTGTTACGCGATGCCGAACATGTAACTACGACTGTATATATTCGTGTTACACGAGGATCAGTAACTACGACTGTATATATTCTTGTTACACGACGCCGAACATGTAACTACGACTGTATATATTCGTGTTACACGATGCCGAACATGTAACTACGAATGTATATATTCGTGTTACACGATGCCGAACATGTAACTACGACTGTATATATTCGTGTTACACGATGCCGAACATGTGTATATATTCGTGTTACACGATGCCGAACATGTAACTACGACTGTATATATTCGTGTTACACGATGCCGAACATGTAACTACGACTGTATATATTCGTGTTACACGATGCCGAACATGTTTATGCACCTGCTCCATAGGCGATGTCACGTCCCGGGTTTTCTTCGAAACAAAATATCACCAGTGAACTTGTTTCGTCTCGCTTGAAGTAAGTGTTCCTCATATGTGGAGAAATTTGGCTTATGGGTTTTTGCGACCATTGTAGATCAAGATCAGCCTGTGCATACGCACAGTCTGATCAGGATCTGCACCGTTTGCCATTTCATCAATGCACACCCGGTATGCTTCTAACAAGCAATATAGATCGTTATCAGGCTACATAAGTGTGCTATTTGATTTGGAACTACATGTACATTGGTCCGAAATCCCATAAGCCTCATTTCTCCTGTCACAGACACATATGATGAGGGATGGGGTGTGGACTAGAGGCTAGACTGACCACAGGGGCCCTAAAATGTTCGTAAGTGCAAATTTAGAATCGTCTGGAAATTTCATTACATTTATTGAGCATAGATACCAGTACATGTAATTGTTTACAAGAAAACAGTGTTAATGTAAAATTTACAGACTATCATAATTTTGCACTTACGAAAATTTTAGTTGTACACTCGCTGTGTCCCGGGACCCCTGTGTTGTAGGAGGAATCCCTGAACTTTCAAGAAGATCTCATTCAACATAATGTAAAAATCAGGATGTCCATGCTGCGGAATCCCTGGCCCAAACATTAGTGTCAACCGAGGTCATGTCACCCTTGCTGTTGCTAGGACGTTAAACCCATTCATATTTCAGTTTTCTACATATGATGCCAATATTGTGGACATCACATGTTCGGAAATTCTAATAACCTATCAATGTCTCATACACATATGGCTCCATATAATAGTTAGTTGGTCAACAACATTGGATTATAAGTATATATGTGTGTTAATGCCAACGTGCTCCGTAGATGTCTGTTTCGGTTACACTGGTTCTGTAGAACGGCAGTAGTTTACACCAGTCTCGTGATTCCTATATATGGAGAAATTATGTCAGTTACATCGTACCACATTTAATGATTAACTGTTCATGAGGAAATGGAAAATCAATACTCGGATGGGACATTGCATTCTACACTTGGCTGAACTAGAAGTATGTTATTGTTCACATATTGTATTTTTCCTGGAACCATATGATGCAGACACTAGCGCTCCCTCGCATTTAATGCCTTAAAAATTCCAATATGTGAACAATACCTCATACTTATTTCTGAACCCAATAGTACACACGAGTCACCTAAATTATATCAGGGTGTGGTAACAAATATTTGAGTATTGCAAACTAACTGTAACTAGCAGTAATTTCGGCTAATTTTATGCGCATCGGCTAATGCGCAATTCACGTCAAATTTAGCCTTGCGTACGTCATAATAAATTCCGATAGTTTGGTAAAAAATTATTCCGAATATAGTCAAAATGTGTAAAATCCTCAGACGCTGCTGATGGAATAGCTGTTTTATTTCTTAAATTAACAGTTCAACTAAGAAACTAACCTGCCAAGATGTCACTGAATAGTTCTGCCTCAAGTTTAATGTCACTTTTTCTATGCTGATCCAGTATGCTGTTCGCCATTTTGTTTACACTACCAGATGCGCAGCATTAGCAGAAACAAATGTGATGTTGCAAACATGCATGTGATGGCATACATACATCACACAATTTACGTCACTTACTGACGTGAAAACGTTACGACATGTTACCTGCACAGACATCTTTGAACTGCGTTGAATATTCAGGACGTTTTTTTACATATAACTTTGTTTGGAAAGCATTAGGTACGCATAATTAGCCGACACCATTGTACTTCACAAATTGCACGTCCTGATACTCATATAGTAGCTCCACTGTTTATACGCCCTGCTTTAGCGGAAGGTGCCGCTATATCGCCGCTTGTCAGTATTTGGACACTTGATACATGTGAGCATTTGGAACACACTCATGCCGCCATTGGCATGATCTTGACCTGTTTGACCTTCACATGGTTGTGGAAACAAAAAGTTTCTTCAACCTTTGACCTATTTTGTGTTTTAAGCATGCACTTCTCTGACGGTTTTTGTGATGCTTAGCACATGCCCATGATCGTGTTACGGTCAAATGCCTCGGCAGGCGTGACACCGCTTCGGCGGAATTCTTGTTTCAAAAGGCAGAACATTCTTGTATGGAGCATAAGTAGTATACCGCTTGGAACATGTTCACAAATTGTTTTTTCGCATTACGTTAGTGCATAATTCATAAATACAATCTGCAAACTAATTCTTAGTTTCTACATTGTTTCAGCACTTGCCATGACTATCTCCGAGACCTATGATACATGTGAGAATATACGAGGGGTGATCAAATAAAACTGTGTCACTGCTCTCGTTTCCGGCCATGCTGACGATGTCGTTTTCTGCGTAATAACATTTAGTGACATCTTTCAAATATCTGTTCAGTTTGTTACTACACGCACCATGCCATGTAAAACAATAAAACAATAGAAACGTTTAATATCACTAGCAGCAGACGACATTCAATGGAATTGTCTGGCCATATACTATACTTTGTATTACACCATTGCAGTACAAACCAAGTGAATGTTTGGGTTGAGCCGGTGCCTCGTTATGGATACAAAAATGCACATGTGCAACCTTCAAGTAGATCTATTTTTAAGTGCGAATATATCTGACAACTTGTGCACAATTGCTAGACGTACAATTGTGGTAAAATGTTAGGACTCTGTACTTTGTAATAAACAAACTATAGCAAAAGTACACGTATATTTGATCAACCCTCGTAATATACATCAGCTGATGAAAAATGTACCTTAAGATGTTTGTAGCCATCATTGCCTCAGATCAGCAGCAGCATAGTCTGATCAGGGTCTATGCTCCTTGCCATTCGTTGAGTGACGTACTGTTGATGCTGTCAGCAAAACTGTTAGATGAAACACGTACATGTGTGCCAGACTGCGCTAGTTCGTCAGTATCTACAATTATTATCGTTCCGCCGCGCAACGATATTGCGCTGCTAAAGTCTTGCAATATCGCAGCAGCGGAACTCGTGCATATATCCACCTACAAATTAAATAAGCTATAATTATTGCAAATATCACAAGACACATATTCTCAGTCGGTGGCGCATACACACGGTGACAGCAACCGGACGCCTCTTCACGACTTCACGAGCTCTCGGTCGCGTGAGGGACGTCACGAGCTCTCAACCACAGGCCGGGATCAATTTCAGAATGCGCCGAGACACTTTGGTGTTGACTCACAGACTATGACATAGAACCCGCCAACTTCACCCACCTTATACATAAGTAGCTATGACTGGATAAATTGTACTTATGGATTTTGCGATCAGTGTAGATCCAGATCAGCCTGTGCATCCGCACAGTCTGATCAGGGTCTACACTGTTCGCCATCCAACATATGAAACGCCTGTCATGTTTCTTTCCAGCCAGCAATACAGATCGTCATCAGGCTGCAGGAGTGTGATATTTGCTCTGGAGCTACACTGGTCACAAATACCATAAGCCCCATTCCTCCAGTGACAGCCACATAGACGGATTTCCTATCTGAAATACAACACCTCACCACAGGCAGTAAAATCCCCATGAAATTGCTCGTGACGAATCTTGAACGTGATAGAAAGCCATTAAACAGTTGAAACTTGCTATGCAGACCACAATTTGAGCTGGGTCGTCACTCCGAGTATATTTACAATTTTAACTTTTCTCATTGTCCCCTCGCCCATAGGGAAGAGGGAATATAGTGTTAGTCCATGTACGTACGTACGTGCGTACGTACGTACGTGTATACGTGCGTGCGTGCATTAGTAATTGTTCAATAACTTATGAACCGCTTCACCGATTTTTATATTTGGCCTCAGTGGGAGTCTAGGGATTGTGCTTTGTTGTCCATACGACCCACGTCCGACCGCCCAAGGTCAAGGTCACTGAGGACTTGTGTTCACCTTGTTTGTAAGGCAAAACTGTTAATTTATTTATATATTTTTTTATTATCGAGGATGCCAGCCTTGGCACTAGCAGTGGGTACACATGTCTGAGTATGCCCCTTATGCGATAGCAATGTGGGGTGGCGGGGGAGAGGGTTATTGCTTTCCTCTGGAAGTTCCGTCCGTCCCTGGTCATTTATTGACGTTGAAATGTTTTCAAGAGTTTCTACTTATGTGACAAATTAAAGGGGCATATCCGGATTTTTTGACAAAATATTATAAAAGATAAAAACGTATTTTCATCATGGCCCTGTTTAAAGTGGTATAATTGAAGATATATAACGACGATACTAGAACATAGATACTAGAACATAGATACGATACTAGAACATAGATACTAGAACATAGATACATTTCACCCATATAGGTACATAAATATTGGATTTCCTTGCATTCAACTAGATAGAAAATCTGATAATTATGTACCGATATCGGTGAAAATCTAAACAACCCAGCGGTACTAGTATTGTCACATGTCTTCAATTAACCCACTTTACACAGGGTCATGAGGAAAACATTTTTATTTTTATATATGTATATGAAAAAAAAATATTCAGCGGTCCTAGTACCGTCATATATTTCAATTAAACTACTTTACACAGAGTCATGATGAAAACACGGAGGGGGCATTTAGTGTTACCCTTGTCCGTCCGTCTCGTCCTTCCGTTCGGCCGTCCGTCCGTCTGTGCGTCACTAGCCTTGTAAGTCGTAAAGCTTTTAAACCGTACTAGCTACATACCTGAAACTTGGTATGTAGCTTCGTTCTGATGAGTAGATGCGAAAAGTTTATTTCGATGTTTTATTTCGATTATCTCCCCCTTTTCGACTTAGAATTTGGCAATGTTGCCTTGTAAGTAGCAAAACTTTTTAACCGTGCTAGCTACACACCTGAAACTTGGGATGTAGCATCGGTATGGTGAGTAGATGTGCAAAGTTTATTTCTATTTTTTATTCGACCCCCGGGTCATGGATTATCTCCCCCTTTTCGACTTCGAATTTGGCAAGTTTGCCTTGTAAGTCGTAAAACTTTTAAACCCTAATACGGCTGCAGACCTGAAACTTGTTATGTAGCTTCCTTATGAGTAGATGTGCAAACTTTATTTCGATTTTTATTCGACCCCCGGGTCATGGATTATCTCCCCCTTTTCTACTTATATTTGGCAATTTTGTCTTGTAACTCGTAAAACCTTTAAACCGTAATAGCTACAGACCTGAAACTTGGTGTGTAGCTTCCTTATGATGAGTAGATGCGCACAGTTTGTTTCAAATTGTGCCTCTCTCTCATAAGTATTGGTGTAAGCTTGTGGGTGTATGTTTAGACTTCATCCATACATGAGTTACGAAGCTCTATATCCACCAGTGAAAGGGCGACTTCAAAGATCAAGAGTGCACGAGGTAGCATGGTCTTGCAAGTTATAAACAGTGGATTTAAATAGACTTACTGCGACATAATATACTAAATGTAGCCAGAATATTGGACGCCATCTTGCTTTGTTCTATGTGAAGTTAAATAGTATTAATAATTTGGCACACCTTTCTGCATGCATCTTTAAATAATAGTGTGAAGATTCCACAAAATAATTAGCATTTCTTCAGACAATAACTAATTGTTTTTTTAACGATGTCAGATATTTTGCTGCCATCTTGGACGCCATCTTGAATTTATATGAGAAAACCACTTAATTTTATTTTCAAACTGTTCAGAATATTTCTTAGATTAGCATTGTGAAACTTGGCAGAAAAATAATCAACATTTAGTCACAATAACAAACTGTTAAATTTGGTTGCGATGTTAGATGCCATCATGGATTTTGAAAAACCCTCTAAGATGACAAAGTGCTCGGTTATTGACCAAAAAAGATAAAAAAAAAACAAACAACGTTAGTACTCTACTGCAAGGATAACTCCAAATCTGTCTTGACTAATTAGTCGAGACTGAGCATTGCTTATGCTCAACCAATCAGCATGCAGGATTTCGGTGGGAATCGAGTAGATGAACGGAATTTGTTTAACTGTCTGATCGATATCGGAAAGAACTCGGCCGTTAGAATAACTATCTCTATTGCAGACACACTTATCACATCCAGGGAAACTGAAGCCGTATTTTGGCTAGTAGTCGAGTTCGGCAACATTTGTGGACCACTTTCCTATTTATTTTTACTTTTCTTCTCAGAATGTCATAAATATGGTGTGGGTGGCAGATGGGAGCATGCAGTGGGTAATTTAACAATCTGGATTCAATATTACCGGTATATCCGAACGGAGACCTGCTTTGGCAGTATGTCTTTGCAATTCTTGTATGTGAGGGTTTAATCTGGTTATACCCCTTGTATGAGTAATATGATTATTCCTAATCCTATTTAGGGGAAGGGGCCAAGTGACTTTGGTGTGGTATGGACCTGGCATCATGTCAGGTTATTCTAATTTCAGGGCGGAATATATATTTATTTCGATGTAAATATTCCGTTCTGATTTTGGGATTTTCTCCCCAATGCAACAGGTTACATGCGGGAATGAAACCGTTGGCCCGGCCATAAATGACCTTAGCTGTTGATAGGCCGTTAAACACCAATAAACAAACAAACAAACATAAATATGGGGGATATCGTTTAGGATAAATAAATAAGAACAACAATTGGTCTGACATAGTAGACAGGTAAAATATTCTTACTGTAAAATGTACAAAATAATGACTTTAGAGGGTTTTGGGTGGCCATGTTGAAACGATAATAACAAATTTCTCAAGGATGCCATTTTTAGGGGTCCAACGTGCTGACTATACCATTACTGGATGTGTTTAATGATTCATTCCGCTTATATTTAAGGGTGGTAATTGGCTCAAACACCTTCCATACATGGAATATAAGCGTTTATTGACAGTATTATATTTTTTATATCAAATGTGAATTGCCAATTTGAAATCAGGGGTGATAACTGTGTTTCATTAAAATGTTAACGAAAACAACCATTTATTCTCTCCATTTATTTTTTGATGTGCAATGCTCACACTTTATAATAAATGTATGTCGATAAAAAATATTTATTCAGGTGACACATTTAGTTAATATAATATAAATAATTTAAGAATGTCCTGCCTCATTTGCATATCAAAATAGCCCGATACAACCGCGCATCTCTATCAGTAAATTAAATTACAAAATGATTATATATCTGAATAGTGGGCACAGGTAATTATTAAAACTGGTGGAATAGTTACACAATTATACACTTATTTAATGCCTATAAAAAAGTTCTAACAGATGGAACAGCAACTTTCAATGTGCAGATTATTGCCATCATGCATTCCTGCATGAGCTCACATTGCCTGGCCTGATTCAGTCCACTGAGCAACAGTCATTCCATTGACCTATATACGTGGCTGTCACTGGAGAAATGGCACTTAGAGGTTTTGTGACCAGCGTAGCTCCTGATCAAATAACTCAATATTGCTTGTTAGAAAGCAACATGACGGGTGTTTCATTGATGGAATGGCGAACAGTGTAGCTCCTGATCAAACTGTGCGGATGCACATGCTGATCTGGATCTACACTGGTCGCAATACCCATAAGCCTCATTTCGCCAGTCACAGCCACATATAACACTAATGGCAGGACACGAAAGACTAGTTGAGCGAAATCTGGTGTCAGCTTCTGAAATCTACACTGGACATGCAACGGGAACATTATGTCCCGTTACCGGGGCGACAGTGTCAGGCTGCCGGGTGGGTGGTCCACTGGATGCTGGACACGACAAAATCACTGGGTCGGTGTATATGTGGCTGTCACTGGAGAAATGGGGCTTATGGGATTTGTGGGAAGTAGAGCTTTTGATCAATAGCACACTCCTGTAGCCTGATAATGATCTATATTGCACGTTACAAACAAGATGGTGTTTTATTGAGGATATAGTGGACAGTGCCCAGGGGCCTGGTTCACTGAACTTTGTACAACTAAAATGTTCATAAGTGCAAATTTAGGATCGTCTGGAAATTTCAATTGATGGATTTACATTTATTGAGCATAGGCTGCATGTGCAGCCTAGGCTCAATAAATGTAAATCCAATAATTTTGTTTACAAGAAAACATTGTTAATGTGAAATTGACCAGACTATCATAATTTTGCACTTACAAACATTGTAGTTGTACGAAATTTAGTGAAACGGCCCCTGATCTGTAGACATGTAATACTAGGCTACTGTTTTTTTGCTATCAGTCGAGGCTATAAAACGAGTAGGTTTTTTTGAGGCTTGCCAAGGAATTCCAACCGTTGCCACGGAAATCCTGAAAGAGAATACGAGGCTAATGTCTTTTGGTGTCAAGTTTATTATGCAAGGCTAGGGAATGTACACCCCACACTTGTCCCAAGGCCAAGGTTACAGACTTGATGCCTTATTAAAAGTTAACAGTGGAGCAAATTTACTACCATCTGATAATATACCCATCTGTATATGACCTTGCTGTTGAACAGACATAACCAAATCAATTGAAGAAATCTTTCCATCAAACTTCTTCTATTTCACACAATCATGCATTCTTCTGCTGGTGCTCCATAATGTAATGACAAACCAATGAACATCCGTCCGTACTACTCCCAATGCAATGACAAACCAATGAACATCCGTCCGTACTACTCCCAATGTAATGACAAACCAATGAACATCCATCCGTACTACTCCCAATGTAATGAAAAACCAATGAACATCCATCCGTATTACTCCCAATGTAATGACAAACCAATGAACATCCGTCCGTACTACTCCCAATGTAATGACAAACCAATGAACATCCGTCCGTACTACTCCCAATGTAATGACAAACCAATGAACATCCGTCCGTACTACTCCCAATGTAATGACAAACCAATGAACATCCGTCCGTACTACTCCCAATGGAATGACAAACCAATGAACATCCGTCCATAGCGACTCCGTACTACTCCCAATGTAATGACAAACCAATGAACATCCGTCCGTACTCCCAATGTAATGACAAACCAATGAACATCCGTCCATACTACTCCCAAGGTGAAGGTCACACAACTTACAAAGTTCCCGTTTCCTTTAATTCAATTCCCGTTATGTCAATATTCTGTAAACCCTTACTTACTGACAAATCTACCGTAATTGCTGTTTACCGTCATATTTCCAAATTTAGCCGATGTCCTCCAGCAAAATGTCACTCCAGCAAAATGTCACACCTCCCAACTCGACCCTAAGGTCTGAAGTCTCAAACTTATCCATTAAAACTGAAATGTGGTCATAACTGCAGAATTGGGGCTTGTTGGTGACCAGTGTATCATACTCCTGTAGCCTGATTACGTTCTACATTCTTTGTCAGAAGCATGGCTGGTGTTTCATTGATGAAAAGGCGAAAAGAGCAGATCCTGATCAGACTGTGCGGAAGCACAGGCTGATCTGGATTTACACTGGTCGCAAAACCCATAAGCCTCATTTCTCCAATGACAGTCACAAATACTTTATTATACTCCAACAAAGTTTATGGGTCGGTTTGTCCGTCGGTCGGTCGTTTAGGCTTTTGGAAATTTTGTTACTGCTCTTTTTTTTCTTTTAAACCGATGAATGGATTTTCAAATGATTTGCCACAAATGTTTGCCATGATGAGACATTCAATACAGGCTTTTATCCCGTCAACAGAGTGCGTATGTGCCATGAAACACGGTGTCCTGAAACACTTTTGATATCCTGTCAATACGACCTAATCACTGCGTATGAATATGTGCGGCAGCTGGGGTTATTTTTATTGCATTTTAAAGCTATTCGTAAGTGTTGACGGGATAAATAGAATAGTAGGTTAGTGCCGTGAATGGGAAAAAATATCTGGCGCGGCATGGAAACGGGATGTGCTCGGCAGAGCCTCGCCCATCCCGTTTCCTAAGCCTTGCCAGATATTTTTTCCCATTCACGGCACTAACCTACTATACTCTACGTCTATGTCCAAGGTGAAGGTCAGACTTATAGGCCAAAGATCTTGTAAGAAATTGTCTTGTGCTTCTACCTGCCGATGCACCACTTATTGTCTCACCCGCGATAGTGGAAATTGAGACATAGCGTAACAATTCCGTCGTCTTCGTCGTAAACAATTTTGGATGTACATCTGAATTTCGCATATCTCTTGATCCGTTAAGTCGGATCATAATAAAATTTCATCAATAACTTCCTCGCATTAATAGCTATTGACCCAGTGTCATTCGGGCGACCTTGACCTTCATGTCAATAATTTTGGTATGTACATGTACGTCCAAATGTTGAATATCTACTGATCAGTTAGTTGGATCATCTCCAAATTTCACCAATAGCTTCCTCACATTGATGGATATATACCCAGTGTAATTTGGCTGACCTTGACCATGGTGACCTTCACCTTGGTTAGTGGGACCAGTACAAACTTCATAAATAGCCTCGTTACATTGATGGCTCTCCAACCAGCATCATTCAGGTGACCATGACCTTTGTGACATTGACCTTGGTATCAACAATTTTGGACATATCTCCAAATGTTGAATATCTCTTAATTCGTGTGGCGGATCATTTTCAAACTTGATCAATAGCTTCCTCACATAGCTATACATCCTCAGTCACTTGGGTGACCTTGACCTTCATGTCAATAATTTTGGAAGTACGTCCAAATGTTGGTTATCTCCTGATCCGTTAGTCAGATCATCTCCAAAGTTCTTTAATAGCTACCTCATATTTATAGATATCTCCTAAGTGTAATTTGGCTGACCTTGACCTGGGTGACCTTCACCTTGTTGTCAACAAGTTTGGACATGCATCCAACTGTTGAATATCTACTGATCCGTTATCATAGCAATACCAAACTTCATAAATAGCTTCCTTACTTGGATAGCTATCCATCCAGTGTAGTTGCCAAGATCTTTTGGAACATGTAGCTAGAAGCATTACATTAAACTCTGTGAAAGTATGGTTTGGAGTTTTCATACAAACAGACAAGTTTTCTTGTGTGACCATGATTTAATTTACAAAATAGAAATTTTAGCTGAATTTATTATGATTTGATCTTCTCTTTAAAAGCGCTAAAGTAAACTGACTCACTCATGTCAGTTCCCACATCTTTACTTTTCCTATACCCACTTTTTAAGGCAAAACATGTTTTTGTCGCGAGGGTCCGTCCGTCTGTGTGTGCATCACGTTTCTTTTAAGAAGTAAAACTTAAACCATAATAGCTGGAGTCTTGATATTTGGTAAGTAGCTCCATTATGGTCTGCCGATACGCAAATTGAATTTCTATTTTTTATTTGGCACCCGGGTCATGGATTATCTCCCCTTTTTGGACGTTCCTCTTTTGTTTCCAATTGATTTCCAATCTTGTCTTTTATTTCCAATCTTGCCTTCCAATCTTGTCTTTTATTTCCAGTCCATTTCCAATCCTGTCTTTTGTTGCCATCCATTTCCAATCTTGTCTTTTGTTTCCAATCCATTACCAATCTTGTCTTTTGTTTCCAATCCATTTCCAATCTTGTCTTTTGTTGCCAATCCATTTCCAATCCTGTCTTTTGTTTCCAAACCATTTCCAATCTTGTCTTGTTTCCAATCCATTACCAATCTTGTCTTTCGTTTCCAATCCATTTCCAATCTTGTCTTGTTTCCAATCCACTTCCAATCTTATCTTTTGTTGCCAATCCATTTCCAATTGTGTCTTTTGTTGCCAATCCATTTCCAATCTTTTATTTTGTTGCCAATCCATTACCAATCTTGTCTTATGTTTCAAATCCATTCCCAATCCTGTATTTTGTTGCCAATCCATTTCCAATCCTGTATTTTGTTTCCAATCAATTTCAATCCTATCTTTGGTTGCCAATCCATTTCCAATCTTGTCTGTGGTTGCCAATCCATTTCCAATCCTGTCTTTTGTTGCCAATACATTTCCATTCTTGTTTTTTGTTGCCAATCCATTTCCATTCTTGTTTTTTGTTGCCAATCCATTTCCAATCCTATCTTTTGTTGCCAATCCATTTCCATTCTTGTTTTTTGTTGCCAATCCATTTCCAACCTACCAATCCATCCAATCTTTTGTTCCAATCCTTTCCATTTCCAATCCATTTCCAACTTGTGTTTTGCCAATCATTTCCAATCCTGCTTTTGTGATCCATTTCCAATCATTTCTTGTCCTTTCATTCCAATCCATTTCCAATCTTGTCTTTTGTTTCCAATCCATTTCCACCAATCTTGTCTTTTGCTTCCAATCTATTTCCAATCTTGTCTTTTGTTGCAAATCCATTTCCAATCTTGTATTTAGTTGCCAATCAATTTCCAATCCTTGTCTTTTGTTGCCAATATTTCCATCTTTTGAATCTTGTATTTTGTTTCCTCCATCCATCCATCTTGTATTTTGCTTCCAATCCATTTCCAATCTTGTCTTTTGTTGCCAATCCATTTTCAATCTTGTCTTTAGTTGCCAATCAATTTCCAATCTTGTCTTTTGCTGCCAATCCATTTTCAATACTATCTTTGGTTGCCAATCCATTTCCAATCCTGTCTTTTGTTGCCAATCCATTTCCAATCTTGTCTTT
Organism: Conchocele bisecta; assembly: GCA_029237695.1. Classification (NCBI taxonomy): domain Eukaryota; kingdom Metazoa; phylum Mollusca; class Bivalvia; order Lucinida; family Thyasiridae; genus Conchocele; species Conchocele bisecta. The sequence goes on from CM055267.1 coordinate 128,053,184, forward strand.
TGTTTCCAATTCATTACCAATCTTGTATTTTGTTTCCAATCCATTACAAATCTAGTCTTTTGTATCCAATCCATTTCCAATCCTGTCTTTTGTTGCCAATAAATTTCCAATCTTGTCTTTTGTTGCCAATCCATTTCCAATCTTGTCTTTTGTTTCCAATCCATTACCAATCTAGTATTTTGTTTCCAATCCATTTACAATCCTGTCTTTTGTTGCCAATCCATTTCCAATCTTGTCTTTTGTTGCCAATCCATTTCCAATCTTGTATTTTATTTCCAATCCTGTCTTTTGTTACCAATCCATTACCAATCCTATCTTTGGTTGCCAATCCATTTCCAATCCTACCTTTGGTTGCCAATCCATTTCCAATCCTATCTTTGGTTGCCAATCCATTTCCAATCATGTCTTTTGTTGCCAATCCATTTCCAATCTTGTCTTTTGTTGCCAATCCATTTCCAATCTTGTATTTTCTTTCAAATCCATTTCCAATCCTGTCTTTTGTTGCCAATCCACTACCAATCCTATCTTTGGTTGCCAATCCATTTCCAATCCTATCTTTGGTTGCCAATCCATTTCCAATCCTGTCATTTGTTGCCAATCCATTTCCCATCTTGTCTTTTGTTGCCAATCCATTTCCAATCTTGTCTTTGGTTTCCAATCCATTACCAATCTTGACTTTTGTTTCCAATCCATTTCCAATATTGTCTTTTGTTACCAATCCATTTCCATTCTTGTTTTTTGTTGCCAATCCATTTCCAATCCTGTCTTTTGTTGCCAATCCATTTCCAATCTTGTCTTTTGTCGCCAATCCATTTCCAATCTTGTCTTTTCTTTCCAATCCATTTCCAATCCTGTATTTTGTTGCCAATCCATTACCAATCCTATCTTTGGTTGCCAATCCATTTCCAATCCTGTATTTTGTTGCCAATCCATTTCTAATTTTATATTTTCTTTCCAATCCATTACCAATCTTGTCTTTTGTTGCCAATCAATTTCCAATCTTGTCTTTTGTTTCCAATCCATTACCAATCTTGTCTTTTGTTTCCAATCCATTTCCAATCCTGTATTTTGTTGCCAATCCATTACCAATCCTATATTTGGTTGCCAATTCATTTCCAATCCTATATTTGGTTGCCAATCCATTTCCAATCCTATCTTTTGTTGCCAATCCATTTCCAATTGTGTCTTTTGTTGCCAATCCATTTCCAATCTTGTATTTTGTTGCCAATCCATTACCAATCTTGTCTTATGTTTCAAATCCATTTCCAATCTTGTCTTTTGTTTCCAATCCATTACCAATCTTGTATTTTGTTTCCAATCCATTTCCAATATTGTCTTTTGTTGCCAATCCATTTCCAATCTTGTCTTTTGTTGCCAATCCATTTCCAATCTTGTCTTTTGTTGCCAATCCATCCAAGTTCCTTTCATTCACCAACTTTTCATTGTTGTCTAGCTGCATAATGCTGACCAAATCAGTTTTCACAATGATCTCAGAATTTATATTAATCTGTCAGACCACCCTGAAAACCAATCTTGTCTCCCCGTCCAATCCAATCACCTTCCAGAATATCGTTCTAGTTGTGACCACATTTGAATTTCATCCACATTTCAAATTCCTTCTGCTATAAGTGAAGGAAGTTCATTGAAGGAGCCATGATAGGTCTGGATACAATTACAGTAGTATGAAGCTTTTGAGAATTTTTTTCCACTATTTTCTTAATTTCTTCTCAAAAGTATAGTTGTTACCACTCATCTGAACCGTCTCGGTTCAAATGAGTGGTAACAACATGTATTTTATGGAGGAATGAATAAAATAATCAGACTTTTTTCAATAAAAAGTATTTTATTACACTCTTGCAAATTATTTGCCCGGGTTTCGCTGTGAGAGAAAACCCGTAATCAACTCCTTACAAATAATACACCGTGAAGAGAACACCCATAATTGTGCACCTGTTGTCTTGGAAACCACGAGCTACCTTGCAAAATGTTTCATTTTTATTACAGTGAAAATAGTTATGTGAAAATTTGGAACGTGTCTCGACTAATCTAGAATGTTAATGTGATTGAACACATTCCAAACATGCACTCAAATATATCTTGCTCATAGAAACATAAGAGTAATTAGGATTTCAAAAAGTTTACACAACGTCACATTTGACATCACACAACGTAACGTCAAAACGCGGGAAAACACAATTCATTGATTATAATCTAAAAACAGACTAAATGTGCATATATATCCGCCGTGAAAGTTTAATAAATAGGATATTCCATCGTACAGCGGAAATAATACACTCGTGTCCGTCGGCGTCCGTGCAAGCAACTCGTTCGCTACGCTCACTCATTGCTTACGCGGAAGCCAATGCACACTTGTGTATTATTTCCCGCTATTCAAAATGTACCAATGGAATATCCTCTAGTATCCATAGACCTTAATGTATTATAAGAACAAATGTCTGTTTTTGACAATCACCACTATAATTGCACGAGTAGAAAAGTCCACAACATAGATCATTCTTTGTACTGCTTTCCATTCAGCTCTAACTACCACTATACCATTACATTCACTGACAAACACATTAAATTGATGATTGACTTGGGGTTTGTTATCCATTTAACAACAAGTTCATATCAACTTTGATGGGCAATTTCAGTGTCAATGTGCAGTGCAGGATCTACACAGTATCCAACTGGGTCATCCCTGGCCTACAAAATGGACATTACAATGTATATATTACCACCACGGCCACGCTGTATATCTGCACAGACAGATCAGGGGCCTATTTCATCAACATTGCAAAGTATACTTTACTAGCAAAGTATACTTTGAGGGAGTAATCATTTATTTTTCCTGAAATGCATTATTTCATATAGAACTAACAAATGCATATATTTCATGATTAAAAGTATGCAGAATTATTATACTGAATTTATTACATTATCACAGCCATATGGCTGTGATAATGTAATAAATTCAGTATAATAAAAATTAATAAATTTTAAAAAAAATTGAAAATTTCTCCCTCAAAGTATACTTTGCTACTAAAGTATACTTTGCAATGTTGATGAAATAGGCTCCAGGGCCTATGTTTACAAGTTCTGTATAAAATGCCGCAATTTAATGGCTTGTATGCCACTTGCTGCAATGTAAGAAAAATTCACCATGAAATAACACTATATTGATATCATCATTATAGATATGTCAAAACTAATTTGCAATATTAGAATAATTTACATAATATATTATGCATGTAATTTTTGTTGTTACTATGCAGTCAAATAATTTATCAATTATAGTTACATTTTTTTGGGTAATAAAGCAGACATATATCCTGCGGGGAAGCTACTATATTAAACTGATATTAAACCATGGCGCGACTATTAATATTGACATATTTATCCCCATTTGAGCCCATCAACATGTATATTGTGAACACTAATGTTAATTAACTGCCTCTTTGATATTCTTTGACAGATTACGGTAATTGGTTAAATATGCAAGTGTGAAAGTTACAGTTTGGATTAAATCACAAATTGCAAAATGATCACTGAACAGATCAGAACCTGGGGGACTAAACTTCGTACAACTAAAATGTTTGTATAATCTGTAAATTTCAAATTTCTTGTAAACAATTATTGGATTTACATTTATTGAGCATAGGCTGCATATGCAGCCTGTGCTCGATAAAAGTAAATGCATCAATTGTTTGTTTGTTTGTTTGTTGTGGTTTAACGGTCTATCAACAGCTAAGGTCATTTAAGGCCGGGTCAATGGGTTTAGTACTAAATCCCATATATTACCTGTACAAGTACATGTACAAATGGGGGGAAAATCCCAAAATCAGAACTGAATATTTACAATAAAAACAAGAATTTCGCCACGGAAGCGGTATTGCGCCTGCCGAGGCATTTGACCGCGTTGTGAAAAAACAATAACTTTAAGCATTTGCCTTACAAAAAAAGCGGATGACGACGATGCGGACGACGCCGCGGACGATGCCGCGGACGATGCCGCGGACGATGGAAAAAGCGCCGACTATAGTCGCGCATCTGCTAAAGCAGGCGCGACAAAAACTATATATTCAGCCCTGAAATCAGAATAATCCTGATCTGATGCCAGGTCCTCGCCACACCAGAATCACTTGGCCCCCTCCCAAAAGCAGTAGGATCAGTAATAATCTTACTACTTTTATCATTTTTATAATGGGCAATAACCCAATTCAACTCCCAGGTAACAAAAAGAGCCAAAGATAAAAAAAAACGAACCTGAGGGCCAAACCAGCATTCCTATAAGGAGGAACCCCACCGTTAATTTACACCATCGTGTTCGCCAGACCAACCACCCAAAATGCATCAATTGAAATTTGCAGACGATCCTAAATTTGCACTTTAGACGTATGAAGCTTAGTGAAACGGGCCCCTGTATTGCACAAGTATATCAGTATCTGCAGAAAATGGTCATACATCATGATTAGGTTCCTTTCTCTGCCAAAATACACGTTAATTTAGACTTTACGTTTCTACTGGAATTTGATCACATTTATATTTTACACTGCCGGAAATATTTGTAAGTTACAGTTTACATTGCTGAAGACACATCATGTGACATTAGATACGTTTGTACTGTCAATGACAAATAATATATTTAATGATTTGTGAGCAAATATCACGAGTTTAGTTCAAATTTACTTTCGGATCAAACAGATTTGTTTTCCTAAACAAATACTAATTTTCCATCAAGCTAAATAAATATAATTTTGAAAAGTGTATCTTGTGTCCCAAAGGTCACACTGACAAGGTCATGTGACAGGTACTCTTCAGGTTGGAGATTAGACTGGTGCACAGCTCTTCAAACATGAAGATTAAGTTCAGTTAGCAGACACGACCATTGAAACCTTGTGTAACCACAGCGGTTAATGTATGCCACAGTCGCCAACAGTTTGTAGGTCCGTAGTGGATAGCGGTTCGTAGGCCCGCTTCACAAATATCTTGGCATTGACTGAAAGAAGTTTGATGTGTGAAGGTGCCAATACGCTGGTTAATGCACAATAACACCTGCAATGGCACCGTTCCCATAGAAGTAACGATTTTGTAGTTATGTTGAGCAAGAATAAATGCAAGCTTTCATGAAATCAGTCAGAAATGGTTAATGGCGTCCTTGGCAGACGATATTATAATTTTCACTGGTGTCTGTACTGTATTACATAAAAATAGAAGGATTCAGTGGAAGAAGGGGGCTAACTCCCTCGTGGAGTACATAGCCTCCTTCAACCACTGATCCCTTCAATTGCTTCAGCAGTTTGCAAGATAATTAGGAAAATATAGATCTAAGTTGGCCCAAGGTGTCTGTGACTTAAATTAACTACCTTGGTCATGCCGCGTTTGGGAAGAAAATCTTTCCTTTGCCTGTTTACATTTGAATTTGAGCTGAAGTGTGTATGATTAAAGATTGGCACACTTCCATACTTGTGGTGCGCAATGACAAAATGGTATTTATAGCAGTTTTTACCAACACATGGTCCTACACATGGTCCTGCACATGTAATTATAAAGCAAGCATATACATTACAAATTATCATACTCGACATCCAACAGTTTGATTGCTGCAGAAAGTGTTTTCCTGGTCTGTAAATTAAACTGCTTGATTTCAAGTACAAAGTTCTAGTACTACGATTGTCTGTGGATTCGTTGGTCTGCTTTGTGTATAACATTTTTATAATCATCAAACACACGGGACAGGATTGTGTCGGCATTGTTTATTAGAAGCGTCAATAATTTCGCACCGACAAAATGACGGAGCGCTGCATGGTCAGACTGCATGGATGACCGACCGAACTGAGTCTCCTGGCCACAGGCATTTCAGTTTTTACAGGGGATATCCATGAAATTACCGAGTGAAATGATTCTGAACCAGACACCACTGTCATGCAAGCACATGAGTACTCGAGTCTGTTATGCATTTAAGAAAAAATTGCAATAAAGAATAGTTGAAATTTCAATCAGAGATAAATACCGTAAAGATTCTAATAGACCCCCACCCCCCACTTTTTACGTTGAAAATGACACATTTTTTGGCCGATTTTCACGAAATTAGTACCTCTAATAAACGCCCAGTGGCCAGTACCGACTTGAAACAAAATCGGAGCTAATTGTCAAATTAGATTTTTTTTCTTTCCATCTTTCCATTATTTCGAAAGCAACTTCCTTTAAAATCGGGGAAAAATTGCTACTTTCACTTTCAAAAGCGGAAGCGAAATTCGACTGTTTCCGGTGTCACAGTAAATTCCTCATCAGCAGTAGCTATTTGCACGGACACAGGGTGATCAGAATTTACACGGTTACGGAGACGCCATTTTCAAAGCATCTCAAACCCGACAGATCCGAAACGCTGACGAAACATCCGTAGGCGTAAATCTGATCAGCATTAATGATTGACGCTGTCTTGATATACATTACCATTAAATTTAACATTTCTACCGACTGTACCATAATGACCAGAGTGGGCCGAAACGTTTTGGCCCAAATGTTTATAAACTGACAGACAGTACAATCAAGTCTGGCGTTTGAGAGTAACGTCCCTTAGTTATGTTTTTGTTCAGATAGCAGAACATCGTATATTTTTTTTATCATTTTCCCTTTGCTGAATAACACTTGCCTCTATTAAACGCCCACCCTGGACTTCGGAGCCAGTGATGATTCTAATAGACGCCCGGGCGTCTATTAGAATCTTTACGATAAGTCTTCAATTTGAACATACTGAGGTTTTATGTGTCCAGACTGCAGATATATGGGTCATTTTGAAATGATCTAACTTTGCAACTGCACATGCTTTTGTCTGAACAGTTCTAAATGAATTTAAAATTTGAGACAAACTGCTTTCAGGGTAGACGATCTGAAAAGTAATATTACACCAACAATCAAAGTAATGTGCGCAATTATTGAATATGTAAGAATGATTCTCAATTCATTTCAGAAAATACGTATTCAAAAAATAAGTAAATCACAGCCGTTATTCAAACAGCGCCAGTCCTCATTGACTGGATGGAGTTCTCACATGACAATAGATGTATGTGGTTGTCACTGGAGAAATGGGGCTTATGGGTTTTGCACCCACACAGTCTGATCAGGATCTGCACTGTTCGCCATTCCATAAATGAAACACCTGTCAGGCTTCTAAAAAGCAATATAGATAATTATCAGGCTACATGAATGAGCTATTTGATCAGGAGCTACACTGGCCACAAATCCCAAAAGCTCCATTTCTCCAGTCACAGCAACATTTGTGACCTGCCATAACAAACAAGTGATTAATGAGATTTTGACCATCGTAAATTCTGATCTGCTAGCATGTATAAACATTTTTGTTAACCCTTTCAACACTACAGACCTGTATAGTGGAATTGGCAAATAGTGTAGATCCACATGAGCCGGCTTGTTACATGGCCCGAATGTGAGGGTGGGGATGTTAAGTGTCCAACTGTCCATGTACCGGTATACTGCATTCTCTATGGGAAATGTTGCTCCTACTGCAGGAACTAAACACATATTTAACCGTACACCTGCGACTTTCACTCTTGATTGTGTCTGATTCTTTTAGATCTGCTCACCATTCCCCGGGTGGGACAGATATTGCTATGCATTACAATATTGCTGTGTCTGTTATAAATGAAAAGTGTGCATTGGGATGCGTTACTATTCTGACTTATATTAATCTCTTTGCTACAAATGTTTTGAAAGTTACCTCATAATCTGGAGCATTAAAGAACATTGAATATCAAAAGTAGTTTTTACTGGAGGAAGGCAGACAAATAAACTGCAGAATATTTAATGAACATAAAAAATTCACTGGCAATTACAACACACTTATGTTGAATAATCAAATCAAATGTATAGATGTCAAAATGTACTTCAGTTTAATTAAGTAAATTTTCAAAAAGCACTTGCTTGCATAATCTTTAATAGGCTATACAATGTGCATGGCACGTCATAAACACATTCTGAGCTGTGGTCTGATAAATCGAGACTTATTGTGCCAACGGAAAGTGTAGATGCCGATCAGATACACATGGACATAGTAGCATAGATAAACATTTGGGTTTATACAGAGGACTTCAAAAGTCAATAAAACTGTATTTCATCAGAAAACTGCTCAAACAGTTTTTGCACAGTGACTCCATTAAAAATCAATTCAATTCAGATATACGCAACACGCCACGACAGACCATGATGAAACTTGCATTTCTACATCTTGTATCGACACTTCTTTGTTAATTTTTAGACTAGTCCATTTACATTGGTGAACTGTGCAGATCCTGATCAGACTGTGCAGATGCACAGGCTGATCTGGATCTTCAATGGTCGCAAAACCTATATCCAGAAATGCGGTAATTTTGTGAAATTCTGTAATATATTCTCAAATGGTGTAGATCCTGATAAAAACTTGGCATTACGATCTAATTTGATCAAATAAAATGGTGAACATCTGAGATGCCATTTGAGACTTTAACTGGCAATGAAAGAATGTTACACAAACATTACAGATATTGACTTGCACATTTGTCTGATCCTGCATAATGTCCTGCCACAGTGGTTTTGTATCACACAAGTAGCCACATAATTACTGCCTAAACTATCGTTATGTATTTTTACAAATGCTTAAAGTTATTCCAAACGTATTATATTGCTTTTAAAACCTAAATCTGATTATCTAAACAAAAAGTATGAACCCTGAGGTGCGGGAATAATAGCGTGTCCCTTAGATTAAATTAGATGCTGCACTTTGTTGATTTAGCTATTTAAATAGGATGCAAAGATGTTATTATATTTAACAAATTAAAACGTTAAATTTTCCTCTCCCGTTCAAATTTTGTAATTGTATGCTTTTGAACAAGATAATTTTGCTCAAGAAGATGAAATTAATCATTAAGCGGATACAATTACCGCTGCCGAACAAACATAGATTTTGAAAAGACGATATCTGACTTTTGTCGAGTTAATATCGGAGACATCCACTTCATAAACATGTGGCCCACTTTAAAAAATGCATATTATGACATTTTTGTTCCAGTTTAAGTGCTGATCATTTGTGCTGACAAAAACGTAGTTACATCATGATCCAGTGTGTATACCAGTACTCCCCATGTAGTGATGGCAAGTAAAGGTGGCCAGTGTAGGCCCTGAGCAGACAGCATGCATGCGCAGGCTGGACTGGGTCTAAACTGGTCGCAGACCTGACAAGTTCCATTTTGTTGCCAGCAGCTAAATGGCTTGTACACTTATTGAATAGGTTTTGTATGATAATTGAATCAAGTTTGCTATAAAGCACCCTTATGCAAAACATATTCTGCTGAACAAGTCTTTTCTCTCAAAATATTCCAAAGAGAAAATTGAAAATTGAATACTTTACAGCAAATGTTGACTGTAATTTCATATATACTCACTCCGGCAATTATGCCATTTTTTTCGTGTATCTTTGATCAAACTTTAGGCAATTTTCGATTTCAACAGCGTAAAACGTTGTGAGCTAGGATGTTTAGATGAGAATTGTGATCTATCATACATTGGCCACGATCTCACAAAACCAGGCTTGTTGAATTTCAGTGTAGATCCTGATCATGCAGTCAATAAACTTACACATTCAACTGGTGATCGACCTATAGAAATATCTTCTTGATCAAATGGCGAATAGTTTAACCGTTTAACCCAACTGAAAGGTTTTGATATGTTAATTATCCGAACAATCCAATCGTCACAAAATGATTTTCAGACCAGTTCATTGATGAAAAGGGGGTGGGTTTTTCTCGCGAAAAATATGAAGATTACTTGCAAAAAGTGCAGATCCTGATGAGACTGCTCGTCACGAGCTAACTCATCTGGATCAACACTGTTTGCAAATGCCGCTATTGAGGGCTGTAGTGTTTACAGGGGTAGATTAATATAAAAGCAGTTAGCCTGGGTGAACACTGGTTAAATTGCAGGGGCAACAATTAAGCCCACGTTTGTCAGATCCGCGGCTCGGATGTATCTACTGACAATTATTTCCACACAAAACGCAAGGCGTGAACATTTTGCTTACATTAGCAAATTCATTAAGGCAAAGTACGGTGTTGAAAACATGTCGTGCACTGAAGATGTTTGGAGAAACTGTGAAAAATTACAAGAAAACGGACAATGTGTTTTGGAAATGATTGATTATTGTTGATATTTAACCACACACAGTATTTTGATGCGACTTTTACTTCTACATTTCATATTGCAGAATAGGTACAAGACAGAATTTTACAGTGAAACTTCTATAAATTTTCCTGAAATTGGGTGAAAAAAACAACAACATTTGTCACCAATGCATTATGGGTCGATTCTCAAAGAACTTGTCCGATAAAAAGAAGCGTAATTACAGGTTTGTCGAGTTTGCGCAACTAGACATCGTTGTGTGTGTTTTATAAAGGGTGGCATGTCTCTAGATAATTACGTCACATTTTAATTCGGCAAATATATTGATAAACCTGATAATTGTCACATTTGGAATGGAAATGAGGAAATAAGTCTCCATGTCTTTTAACCAATGAAAACAGTGCCAAAAAACTGACATATACTGGTGTTATACGAGACAAATATCTGTTGTCTCATGAAGCGCTTTTATTTTTCATGTCCGTTGCAAATATTAATTAAATTGTATGTATGTATCAGTCGGTAAATCTTCACAGAATATTATCAAACTGTCCTTTGAAAATGTAAAAATAAATCGCACCGACATATTAGTAACGGACATATTAGTTTAGTAACTGACATACACGTATTAGTAACTGACGTATTAGTAACTGACATATTAGTAACGACAATACACTCATGAACGTATTCTTGGACAACATCAGCCAAGATGGCAGGGAATGAGACACTTGTCGACTTTATCAACCCATTCCATACGAGTACATTTTTATGGGTATGAAATTCTTATGCCCCCGTTCTCGGTGAAGAAGACGCATATATTGTTTGGACTGTGTGTCTGTTCTCAGTCAAGACGGGAGGGGAGGCATATATTGTTTGGACTGTGTGTCTGTTCTCAGTCAAGACGGGAGGCATATATTGTTTGGACTGTGTGTGCTCGTGTGTGCGTCCGCGGGTCCAATTAAGAAATTTGTCGTAGTTTGCCCAATCTACCACTGGTGTATGTCGACATGCTACATTTTCTTGTTAGTTCTCGTTGAAAGTATATGTTCTGAGCACTCATTTGAACAGTCTCGATGAGGTGGTTCAAATGGTGGTCTTGACATACACTTCTTAGCACATAAAAATATTTTCCACAAACAAAATGGCGTATTCTCAATAATTATAAATAATAATAATAATAAAAAACTGTGCCCACTACATTGAAGGAAGAAGCCAGATTTGGCTGGTTGTAAACTGGTTCTAAAGGCCGAGATATACTTCTTCACGTTTAATTTTCAAGTGCTGACAGAAAATCACAATGAACTGTCCGTCAGTGTGTCAAACTGTCAGCCGACAACCAGGTTGATTCAATAAATTAATCGTGGAATAATTCATGATTCTCAATATGTTAATTACAACATAACCTCCATTGAAGCGCGCAATAAATCCCCACCGACTTCACACTAACTTCAAAACGCTCCACGATAATTAACTTGCTTAGTACAATCAGTTGACATTAAAGTCTTATATACATTTCCTCAGGTTGGAGTACTGCAAGGTCAGAATACAGGGTGAAGGTCGCAGAATTACAGTTACAGGTTTACAAACGTCTACTCGTGATCATAATCGCCAAGTACATCCACAGCTAGGTACGAGTGAAGGCACTTGTTGACTGTAATGCAGTAGAACCTGTAAACTGGCCACCCTGCGGACCACCGGCTACTGACTGCTCCATGGCTGTCACTGGAGAAATGGGGCTTATGGGATTTATGCTACAGATCTGCAGCAGTGCTAATGTAGTCTCATAAGGATCTCTCTCTACTGTTTATTAACCCTTAAAAGAACACTATCTTATTTTATTTGTCGGCTGCTGTTTATTTTCTATTTTCCATTTTTATCATCAAAACTTGCTTTGACAGCACTTTAGAATAATTTACAACATGCTTTGACAGCACTTCAGAATCATTTCCATTGGAAATGATTCTGAAGTGCTGTCGAACCATGTTTTTATTGAGAAATAAGGCAAGATATAAAAGCAACAGCAGACGGCAATTGTTGTGAGTAGTGGTCTAAGGGTTAACCCATTTCAGTCTAAGGATATGATAATCTCATTAGCTTGTTTATTTCTCCATGAAGGTATATGTAGTTACCACTCATTTGAACTGTCTTGTTGAGATGGTTCAAACGAGTGGTAACAACATATACTTTTGAGATGAAATAAAGAAAATAGGGATTTTTTTCTCATAAAAGTTTCATATTACTATAATTGTATCCCGTGTTTAATGGGTTAAGTGTATGAGTGAGTGAGTGAGTGAATAGGGTTTAACGTCCGCTTTTCTGACATGGAGGTACAAGCCTCAGGGAGTCTACACGCAGACGGGTCAACGGGGTCGAGTCCCGTATCCACCTGTCCGAGGGGGGTAAATCCCAACTTCAGAACTCAATATTTACAATCAAAATATATATTCAGTCCTGAAATTAGAACAACCTGATCTGGTGCCAGGCCCTCGCCACACCAGCATCATTTATCCCATCCCCTAAAAGTAATAGGATTAGCGCTAATCTTACTTTTATATATGGGGCATAGCCCGACTCAACTCTCACATACAAGAAAGCCAAAAATGTACATGAGGGCCAAATCTGGTATAGTGGGTTCCGGAAAGTATGAACCCAATCGTTAAGCCAGTTTAGTCGCCTTTTACGACAAGCAATGGCTACTGCAGCACTATTCTCAGGATCAGTTGATCCCGCCCCGGTACCTGCACGGGGCTTGGGTTAAGTGTATGACATACAAAACAAGGCTTATAGATATGTTTAGGCCCACCGTGTAGCTCTTGGTCACTCAAGTAACGGAATATGGGTTTGAACTTTTGACAGAGCATGTTTTAACTACCATGTACAACAGAATATTTTTCTCTCCCCCCCCCACCCCCCCCCACCCCCGCCCCCCTATATTAGTTTCCCCTGCTCTCCCTATACATATTGTGTGTCAGATGTGTCTGTATAGATGAGCAAACATGTGTTCTGTAGCAGTCTCGTGTACATAGATAGTTATTGCAGTCTAGTATGAATTTTACTACACTGTGAAAGCCCATTTTATAATCTATTACAGGAATGAATGGCCTTTTTGTGGAATTTATCAGGGTATAAACTTGGAAAAGTCGCGGGAATACTGGACGAAGGCCGGAAGGCCTCGTCCAGTATTCCCGCGACTTTTCCAAGTTTATATCCCCGATAAATTCAACAAAAAGGCCATTCATTCCTTATAATTCCAGCATTTGAAATAAATTCATCAATTTCATCAATAAAATCATGTGTTTATTTTCCGTTTTCTTAAGAATTATTTTAACTGCGCCTCACGGTTACAGAAAGTAGTTTGGCGTGGGAGTTTACTGGGATATAAATTTTGGACGGAGACTTGCTACGGGCCAGTCAAATGTTACGGAATTGTGTAAATATTTTTGTGCTGGAATTATTCATGTATATAATGTCTCAGATATACATCCATGCATGTTAAATGTTTCTAAACATGAATGAATCAAATAGTTCACATCTATGCAATACAAAATCGCCATGTATGCTGAGAGCAATTTTATATTTCATTCAACTTTCTGACGAACATGAACAATTTATTTTTGAGTACTGAATATTAAATGGAAAATTACAAATTTGAAATACATATGCAAAAAAAAAACTTGCAATTCAAAACATATTTATATCTAGCAATAATATTGTGAAAAAATAGATATGAGATGGAAACTTCAATTGAAGAAATTCAAAATGATGATCATAAAAAATGTAAAACTGGAGTAAGCAAAATGTACAATTTGGAATGTTCAGCCAGTGTAGACAGACGCTGGCGAGGTTGATTGATCACATTGCACCAAACATAACCGAGTTTGATATCCGGACAGCCAGGAAATATCTATGTTGTATCCGGACAGCCAGGAAATATCTATGTTGTACCCGGGCAGCCAAGAAATATCTATGATATCCGGACAGCCAGGAAATATCTATGATATCCGGACAGCCAGGAAATATCTATGATATCCGGGCAGCCAGGAAATATCTATGATATCCGGACAGCCAGGAGATATCTATGTTGTATCCGGACAGCCAGGAAATATCTATGATATCCGGACAGCCAGGAGATGTCTATGTTGTATCCAGACAGCCAGGAAATATCTATGATATCCGGACAGCCAGGAAATATCTATGATATCCGGACAGCCAGGAAATATCTATGATATCCGGACAGCCAAGATATATCAATGATATCCGGACAGCCAGGAAATATCTATGATATCTGGACAGCCAGGAAATATCTATGATATCTGGACAGCCAGGAAATATCTATGATATCCGGACAGCCAGGAAATATCTATAAATATCTATGATATCCGGACAGCCAGGAAATATCTATGATATCCGGACAGCCAAGATATATCAATGATATCCGGACAGCCAGGAAATATCTATGAGATTGATTTCATGGGTGGCATGGTCATTCATCTCCACTGTAACGTCTCATGATTGGGAGCCAATAAAGAGGGATGGGTGGTGGACTACTGTCTGTTTCACGAAAGCTGCCCAAATTTTACGGCTATATAAACAATTCAAAAAACAATATTTTTTCCGATATTAATATTAAATTAAAGGAAAATTTAACAATAAGCCTTCTTTTTATTTCGTGAAATTTGGTCAAATATTTATTTTATTGCGAAAAAACAATTTTCTCTTGTTAAATCCACATGAAACCCAATGGGGATTTAACATGGGGAAATTTTTCAAATTTCAGAAATACTAGACCGATTTTAAAAATTTAACTTTTGTTTTGTTAGATCATTTCCAAGCTATCTAGCTAGATTTCAGCTTCAATTTCCAAAATGTTTCGTTTTTTCGACCCCTCTTCCAGGTTCTCCACCTCTTTGTTCTCCATGTTAAATTCACGGACTCATATTTTCATAATAAAATCAATATTTGACCAAATTTCACGAAATGAAAAGAAGACTCATTCTTAAATGTTGATAAAATTTAATATTATCGAAAAAAATAAAATGTTTTTGCATTGTTTATATGGCTGTAAAATTTGGGCAGGTTTTCGTGAAACAGACAGAACACCCGACTTTCAACCCAGAGGTTGTGGGTTGAAACCTGGTCAAGGGAATAAAAAAATACTTTCATAGTACATTTTATTTCCATCACATTGGAGCCTTGGTGACTCCCAAATGTACATGGCACATTGCTGATGTCATCAACGTGAAAACTACATGTACATGGCACATTGCTGATGTCATCAACATGAAAACTACATGTACATGGCACATTGCTGATGTCATCAACATGAAAACTACATCATGGACATGTCACACTGAAAACATACTGGCACATTGCTGATGTCATCAACGTGAAAACTACATGTACATGGCACATTGCTGATGTCATCAACGTGAAAACTGCATGTACATGGCACATTGCTGATGTCATCAACGTGAAAACTGCGTCATCAGCCATTGAAAACAATAAACATCAACCATATTCATTATTTTATGGGGTAATTGTAAGACACATTAGCCATACTGTTGCCCTATTAGAAATTCCTGGTTGCTAGATGTGAGAAGAGCATGTGTAGGGTGAGAAGGAAATCTCACATGGGCATGACTGTACTATATCCTTGTCTCGGGGCACCAGGTGGCCAATAAAACTGGTTCCATTGCACTAGATGGTACATATATTACATATAATAATGAAATGTCGCATAGAGACAAGCAGATATTGTTGTTGTGCTGTTATTCTTCAGAACAGCCCAACTTTATTGAAATTCAACAATGTTACATCAGCAGAAAACTCATTACTCTAACTAAACACATTGGTGGGGGGACAGAATAGCTGGAAAACTTCACAGTTTTGATAATAATTACCAAGAACCACCTGATAATCTAATTCATTACTGCAGGAGATTAGGGGCCAGTAGGACCCCTATGGGGCCAGTATGGTCTGGGTCCCTACAGACTTGGCCCTGTGCCACTAACAGCTTGATCATGAACACAGATATCTAGACATGTATCAGTGGCATTATCTGTCCCCAAATACCACTGCCATAGTTGAATATAAGCCTTATACCTGCTAACCTGCCAAGTTGGAAACACAAAATACATGGCACATGTGGGCAAGGATTTATGGGGACAAATACATGGCACATGTGGGAAAGGATTTATGGGGACAAATACATGGCACATGTGGGCAAGGATTTATGGGGACAAATGTTCCACACTCTGGACTAGAAACACAATTTGTTGTCTAGCACACATTAGCAGTCACATATCCCGATATTAATAATGGATTTTGATGTTAATTTTGCAAACAATCCAATTGTCACAAAATGGTTTTCAGGCTAGTCGATTTATGGAAAAGGGGTGTCTTTGCTCTCAAAAATATGAAAATTATTTGCAAAAAGTGCAGATCCTGATGAGACGGCTTGTCACGAGCCGGCTCATCTAAATCTACACTTTTTGCCAAATACCACTATACAGGCCTGTGGTGTTGAACGGGTTAATTAGATCTTAGTAATCTTCATCAGTACCTTCCTTGCCTTGATGGCTGACAATGACCTACTTTCGAAATATATGTCACTTCCATCAAGCTTTGATGTCCAGTAAAATTGGCATATGGTACATTCAGAGTTGGCAGAAGCTCTGTTAGTTGGATCTTTACCAAACTTCACCAAATATGTGGATGTGACTGGAGAAATTGGGCTTATGGGTTTTGCGACCAGTGTTGATCCAGATCAGCCTGTGCATTCACAGTCATGCTTTTAACAAGTAATATAGATCATTATCAGGCTACAGGATTGTGCAATTTGATCACTGGTCATAAATGCCATAAGCCCCATTTCTCCAGCCACAGCCACATATGAGTGATGTTCAATTAAATCTGAACCACATGTGGATGTATCTTAGAAACCACAGTGATTGATAAGTGAACTGTGTAGCGCCAGATGAATCTGCACTGGTCTGATCTGGAGCTACACTGGTTAAAAGGCTGTATAGTTGGATTAAATGGAGGCACCGAACCCATATATCCAGAAGTCACATTATGTAAGATAATAGGCCAACAAATGACATTGGGCAAGGCTAGTAGACACACAAATCAGGAATTGGTTCCATGCAGTTATCCAGTGGGTGTTAATGGCACTGGATGTAACTACTGTGATAAGGCAAGTTATACCATGAACTTTCCAATTTGTGTCAAGTATTGGAGCCAAGGAAACAATGGTTCTTTATTGGGTGGGTGGGTGCCTCATATTGGTGATGCTATGATAGCTTGGTTGGATGATGGAAGGGCTGGATGATGGATTGACAGATTGGCCTGATTTAATATTTGATTTACCGTAATAACACTAAATATTTGGACACCATGTTTTGGAAAACCCCAACAAAACAAATTGTATCCGAATATACTGTGATTGTTATTACCATACTAACCCTAAATATTTGAGCACTCTTTGCTGTGGGAAACATATATTTACATGTGTTTCATAGAATAAAAAGCTGTCCAAACATATAGGGTTATTATGGTATACATATATTCATTAATGGCTTGATTGGTTATTTGATTTGGGGTATATATCTATTCAAGGTACGTTGTCTTAGATGTTCAATATGTGTCGATCAAAGGCACCAGAGCTCCAGATAAGCTGCATAAATGCCCAATTAAAATTGCCAAAAACCCAATTGAAATTGGAAGTAGCAAGTAGCTAAAAGCAATAACAATTTTGTGGTACCTTTACCATGCTGCAGAAAACAATAAACAGACCACAAATATAGCATATTTTTCTTATTTTCCATGAAAACACATCTTGGTATTTCATTAGAATTGTCTCCAAGGAGACAATTCTAATGAAATGTCAAGATATGTTTTCATTTCGAAGCAAAATATTCAATAATTGCTGTCTGTTGTTGTGTAAACAGTAGTGTGATTTTATTTTACCCAATTAAAATTTAGAAATACCCAATTGCTTCAGACATGATGTAGTGAAAATACTCAATTACTAATTCCTTATCTGGAGCCCTGAAAGGTACAACTTATATATTAGATCAAATTCAAAGGAGGTTCTACTGTGTTCAATCATAACCATTCACAGACTGTTTTAAATGATTGACATAATTTGGCAATTGATTTATGCTATAACTACCAGTAAACACAAATTGTGACAAAACATGCTCATTTGTTGGGCAAAGATGCTACTATATCATATAACAAGAGCTGTAGGAGAACAGCATAGCTCGACTACGAGGGTTGTCGATGTACACATAGCTTGACAAAGAAGGTGGCTGCGGCCTACATAAAAACCTTAACCAAGGTTGACTAAAAACATTAACCAAGGGAAACTAGAAATGTGGCCTGTCGGCACATGAATACCCCCACTGGCAGCCAAAGAAAATGAGGCATTTTTTATCATAAGCCATTTAGCCGAGCGTTAAGGTTTCAAACGCATCAAGTGTGTGACCTTGACCCTGGGCATAGTGTGATAATCCATGCATCGGTGTAGAAGATATAGAGCGGAAGGGAATTTCAATAGGTTTGACCTTTGACCTTCAACTATGACCTTGACCTTGGACGTAGGTGCGTGGTTATTGATCAAGACGCACCTTCTCATCCTGAGAAACATTTGTGCCAAGGCATTTGATAATCCATGCATCGGTGTAGAAGATATAGAGCGGAAGGGAATTTCAATAGGTTTGACCTTTGACCTTCAACTGTGACCTTGGACGTAGGTGCGTGGTTAGCAATTTGATAATCCATGCATCAGTGTAGAAGATATAGAGCGGAAGGGAATTTCAATAGGTTTGACCTTTGACCTTCAACTGTGACCTTGACCTTGGACGTAGGTGCGTGGTTATTGATCGGGACACACCTTCTCATCATGAGAAACATTTGTGCCAAGCCATTTGATAATCCATGCATCGGTGTAGAAGACATAGAGAGGAAGGGAATTTCAATAGGTTTGACCTTTGACCTCCAACAGTGACCTTGACCTTGGACGTAGGTGCGTGGTTATTGATCGCGACACACCTTCTCATCGTGAGAAACATTTGTGCCAAGCCATTTGGGAATTTCAATATTTTTTACCTTTGAGCTTCAACTGTGACCTTGACCTTGGATGTAGGTGCGTGGTTATTGATCGCGACACACCTTCTCATCCTGAGAAACATTTGTGCCAAGGAATTTGATAATCCATGCATTGGTGTAGAAGATATAGAGCGGAAGGGAATTTTAATAGGTTTGACCTTTGAACTTCAACTGTGACCTTGACCTTGGACGTAGGTGCGTGGTTATTGATTGTGACACACTTTCTCAACATGAGAAACATCTGTGCCAAGCCATTTGATAATCCATGCATCGGTGTAGAAGATATAGAGCGGAAGGGAATTTCAATAGGTTTGACCTTTGACCTTCAACTGTGACCTTGAACGTAGGTGCGTGGTTAGCAATTTGATAATCCATGCATCAGTGTAGAAGATATAGAGCGGAAGGGAATTTCAATAGGTTTGACCTTTGACCTTCAACTGTGACCTTGACCTTAGACGTAGGTGCGTGGTTATTGATGGCGACACACCTTCTCATCATGAGAAACATTTGTGCCAAGCCATTTGATAATCCATGCATCGGTGTAGAAGATATAGAGCGGAAGGGAATTTCAATAGGTTTGACCTTTGACCTTCAACAGTGACCTTGACCTTGGACGTAGATGCGTGGTTTTCCAAGTATGGTTGCTGTAGGCCCAGGAGTATTCCATATACAAGCTTGAGTAAAAAACAAAAAACGTAACCAAGGGGAGATAACTAAGTAATCCAAGGATAAAAGTAGGTCAAGGTCAAATATAGGTCAGGGATTATTGATGTACATCACTAGGAGAATGAAGTTGTCCAAGTATGGTTGATGTAGGCCCAGAAGTATTCCATACAAGCTTCACTATAAACATTAACCAAGTAATTGAAGGTTAAATGTAGGTGAAGGTAAAATAAAGGTCAGGGGTTATTGATGTACATCCCTATGAGAAAAAGTTATCCAAGTATGGTGTCTGTATGCACAATAGTATTCCATCTACAAACTTGACTAAAAACCTTAACCAAGGTTGAGTAAAAACCTTAACCAAGGGGAATAAGTAAGTAATTTAAGGTTAAATGTAGGTCAAGGTCAAATATAGGTCAGGGGTTGTTGATGTACATCACTAGGAGATGAAGTTGTCCAAGTATGGTTGGTGTAGGGCCATGAGTATTCCATCTACAAGCTTGACTAAAAACCTTAACAAAAGAGAATTAAGTAAGTAATTCAAGAGGAAATGTAGGTCAAGGTCAAATATAGATCAGGGGTTATTGATGTACATCACTATGAGAAAAGGTTGTCCAATTATGGTGTCTGTATGCACAATAGTATTCCATGTACAAGCTTGAGTAAAAAGCTTAACCAAGGTCGAGTAAAAACCTTAACCAAGGGAATTAAGTAAGTAATTCAAGGTTAAATGTAGGTCAACGTCAAATATAGGTCAGGGGTTGTTGATGTACATCACTAGGAGATGAAGTTGTCCAAGTATGGTTGGTGTAGGGCCAGGAGTATTCCATCTACAAGCTTGACTAAAAACGTTAACCAAGGGGAATTAAGTAATTCAAGAGGAAATGTAGGTCAAGGTCAAATATAGATCAGGGGTTGTTGATGTACATCACTAGGAGATGAAGTTGTCCAAGTATGGTGGGTGTAGGGCCAGTAGTATTCCATATAGAAGGTTGACTAAAAACCTTAACCAAAAGGAATTAAGTAAGTAATTGAAGAGGAAATGTAGGTGAAGGTCAAATATAGATCAGGGGTTATTGATGTACATACCTATGAGAACAGGTTGTCGAAGTATGGTGTCTGGATGCACACTAGTATTCAATGTACAAGCTTGAAAAAAAACCTTAACCAAGGTTGACTAAAAACCTTAACCAAGGGGAATTAAGTAAGTAATTCAAGAGGAAATGTAGGTCAAGGTCAAATATAGATCAGGGGTTATTGATGTGCATCACTAGGAGATGAAGTTGTCCAAGCATGGTGGGTGTAGGGCCAGTAGTATTGCATATACAAACTTGACTAAAAACCTTAACCAAGGTTGACTAAAAACCTTAACCAAGGGGAATTAACCAAGTAATTCAAGGTCAAATATAGATCAGGGGTTATTGATGTACATCACTAGGAGATGAAGTTGTCCAAGTATGGTGGGTGTAGGGCCAGTAGTATTCCATATACAAGCTTGACTAAAAACCTTAACCAAGGCGTGACGCCGACGCCGACGCCGGGGTGACAACATAAGCTCTACTTATTCTTCGAATAGTCAAGCTAAAAAGAAGTTGTCTCGAGTCACAAGTTAAAATATCTTGATGCGTGTATTTAACAATAGTAAAATACTACAGTACGCCACCTTTCACCGATGTAATAACTTTCACTGATACCAATATTTACTATACTGAGCTACAGGTATATATACAAATGTGACAAAAACATGCCACCACACTTAAAACAATGTCATTGAACAATTTGACAGTGGTGTAGACACTGTATGCACCATCTGATTTCGGTTTATATTGTCTGACAACCCAATTTGATCATGTTATAAATAGTCAACTGCGTAATGAATGACAAGTAGTGAAGACCCGGATGTGCATTCTGGTCTGGGTCTACACTGTTTGAAATGTCACCGATCATTTTTCTCATGAAGCGATATAGATTTTATGTGCAATAATTACTACAGGAAAACTCAATCACCTTGACAACAAGTTGACAGTGAACAAAAAATTGACACGAAAGTTATGTATTTAAAGGATTGGTCAAACTAGAATGGATATTGTACTTAATTAATTCAAATATTCCAATTGGGTTTGTGACCTTTGTTAACTTTGAACATAACAAGTAGTCTGTGGTTGTTTATTAGAATGACCTTTTCAACACTACATACCTATATACGACAGACCACTACCAAAATGTTTGCAAACAGTAGATCCAGTCGAGTCGGCTCGTAACGAGCTGCATGTGCAGCTAGCTTCAACCGAAACTGCATGACTGGTATATGATCAAATTCTCCAACTGTAATGTCTCTTTTGCAATGGTCACAATTATGAGGCACACTAAAGCTGAAGGCCTTGTAAAATAAATAGAGTTACTATACAATGACTACAAATCTTTTGCTTTCTACATGTCTAAAACAGTATTGGCAGCATCCCATCACCAATCCGGCATGAAAAACGGGATATGAAATTACTTGCAAAAGTGCAGATCCTGAGGAGACGGCTCATCTGGATCTACACTGTTTGCAAACACCGCTATATCGGTCTGTAGTGTTGAAAGGGTTAAAATTTTACATTGCCATATACACTGTAAGTTTCTGAGTTTCCATGGAAACAATATTGGCCACCCACACTCCCACACACTTGCCAATATATCAACGGATTTTATGACGTTTATTTAGACCACATGACTTATTTAATTCACCATTCTGCAGATTAAATCTTCAGAAAAACTACACCAACTGGAAAACTGAAACTGATCCGAACATATGACAATGTTGATTTACTTTAATATCATCTTTTATTCCTGGATATTTTTATTACCAATCAATAACGCCTTATCTTAAACTGTTGTATTGTGCTTCGATTTGAAACTGTCAAAAACGTGTTTTATCTAACCTCATCTGTGGCAGTCAATCAATAAAACCAGCATATTTTGCTCGATCGCGAAGCATGTCGTGTATATTTTAAAACTCAAAGCTTCAACTCGGGTCACGATATACAATAAGAGAATCAAGATAAAGGTCTTGTTTTGAAATAAAAAATATTCAAAACGACCTTTAAGGGGATCAAATTCTCCATGACTGTCAAAGGTAGCAGAAATGATCCCGCAACGTTTACAATTTTGATAATTTGCATTCTGTCTCTGAAACCAAATATGGACATCAATATAGCAAAGCTTACAACATAAACCAGAATGTTGATATAAAAAAGGCAAAGATTTTCAAGTGTACACCAGCGTTATAAAATTACTTGAAAATTAGTCACCAAGCACTCAAGGGAAGCGATCACTTCATTGATAAAACAGATAAGGGGCAAACATTTACATAAGTTGAAACAGGTTTGGAGAAAATGTATATTAACCCTTAACAGGCTGATAATACAATGATCACTATTTTCCTGTTGGACAAATATGAATATATTGATCAATTTTCCATAAAAGTTTTTGTTGTCACCACTCATTTGAAGCAGCATACTTTGCATATGCCAACTGCAATGTGCTAAATGCAGATAAGTATTACAGGGGCGGGTATTTTCAGGATATTTCATGAAATCAGGATTTGAGGCTCCTGATAATCACAGAAAAATACTAATGTTTCAACATGGGACACACACTTTTACGCATTTGTGAGTGCAAAAATATGTTTGTTTAGCCATTTTCAGGATTTGGCATTTGTAACTGTAAAAGCCACCCCTGGTACTAGTTGGTATATATTTGGTTTTGGTTGCTCTATTGCAAATAAATCAAATTAAATAATTATTTACAATTGTACAATTAAAGTTGTGTATATTTCCATTGTTTTACAACATAACCCAATACTTGACTAATGAAATAGCATAAATATGGCATAAAAACATGCAGAAGGTGAAATAGTTGTGAAGGAATCTACACCTTACATTGGAAATCTGTGGAGAAAAATTCCACCATTTCAAGGACGGCAACGAATTTGTTGGTTCTAAGGGTCAAATTGCACAAAAATTGTTTTTCATGCTGTAAAGGGTTAGGCTTAGAATTAATTGGCAGCAGTAGAAATTATGTGAGCAGAAAAACTGAGAGAAAGTTGACAATTATGTGTGAAAGGACTATATAGGGCCCCCACTGTTTGTTAATGACCTGGCATTTATTGGTGTGAAATTATAATAGCAGGAACAGTCTGACCCTGGCAGTCTCAGACTGTGTATAGGTGGTTGTAAAGAAGGATCCCTTTCACCCCTACTAAGTAATTGGAATGGATTCTGATATGCTAATTTTCCGACCAATCCAACTGTCACAAACTAGTCCATTTATGAAAAGGGGGTGTTTTTGTTCTCAAAAATGTGAAAATCCACTCTATAAAGTGCAGATCCTAATGAGACAGCTCATCACGAGCAAGCTCATCTGGATCTACACTTTTTGTCAATACCACTATACAGGCCTGTGGTGTTGAAAGGGTTAATTGTAATACAATCACCTGTTACAGCATTTGCAATATCATCTCAATATGTCTAGAATGTAATTGACATTGTTTTGCTGATTGGTGAGTATGATTGCATCAAAATCCACTCTATAAAGTCATAATTTCATGGTACATTATCATTTCTAAATACAGGATCTTTTATGTTTCCAGTCTCAGTTGAGCCGCGAGGCATATAGTGTCTGGACTGTGTGTCCGTCTGTGTGTGTGTCGTGGGTTTGGCCACACTTTCTTGTTTTGATTTCTTTATCATGTTTGCAAACAACACAGATGAAGTAAATCTAATCCCATATTCAAAATGAATACTTGAGTAAACTGTATTTACAGTGGAACCTCTCTAAACCGGACACATAGCTGTGCTTAATTCCGATAGGTTTAATTATCCATTATCTCCGATGTTAATGTCTGTCCATGATCACAAACCACTCACGTGTGTCTTGAAGTATTCATCTGCCTGTTTTAGAGTAGAGGTTCCAGTTTGTATGAATGAGTGACGTGTGATTAGGATCTACACTGGTTCGATATTAAATAAACCCAGTTAAATTCAGTCATGTCACATTAAAAGAGCAGACAGATTAATATAAAAATGTCAACACCGCACCATACACCAAGTATGTATCTAATTAACATGAAAATGGTCAAATATTATCTTAATCTCGTAATAACTCGAAAATGGTACACACTTGCAGTCTACAAAGATAATGTCACACATTCTTGTTTAAGTATTACAAATTCAAATTTGAATAACGTGCACTTTCATTCAAGATGGTTAATCGGAATTTTGAAGTATTTGTTTTTATACTTCCAATTCATGTGTGGCATGTCGTAGTAATTTTAACAAATTTTTCTATGATCCAGTTATGGGTATATATATATGGTTATGACTCGACCAATGGGGCTTATGGGTTTTGCAACCAATGTAAATCCAGATCAGCCTGGGCATCCGCAGTCTGATGAGGATCTGCAATGTTCGCCATTCCATCAATGAAACACCTAGCTGCCATGCTTCTCACAACCAATATAGATCGTTGTCATGCTACACTAGTGTGATATTGATCAAGAGGTAGACTGGTGACAAATCACAATTGGCCCCAATCCACAGCCACATATATACATGTATGCCTCGCCACATCACCCTATCCTTGTTGATATATTTGTTGATATTCATTAATCAAAATTCGCCAAAAATTAAATAAAAATATATACTTTTGGCTCATAACCCTCTTTTTCTTTACACGACCATGATAAATGGTAAATAATATAGTAATAAAGACGTAAACACATATATATATATATATATGTATATTAGTGATGGGAATCAGACGGGAAAATCACTATCGATAATCAGAAGGGTGAATTCGATTGATTATCGATAGCTATTGATTATGTATTATTAACTGCAATACGTAACAGTCACACTGTAACACACTAGTTGTGAAAACGTAACTGCTGCATACTACCGTATAATATTATGGTAAATGTTATTTCAAACTCATTTGTAAACTGTTGACGACTTTTGGTAATATTGGTAATTGGTTACCTTTATTTGCATAGGACCTTTTCATATACAAATTGCGAAGCGCATGTCGAGGTTTTCTTTCTTTGGTGGCCCAGGTTTACTCTTCGAAAACCCAAAATACGACCAGACGTGGCTCTGCGCCTTCCCCGCGGGATACATAAACAACGCATTATTGTTGGCATCTCTCCAAGCATCGACTGCAACTTCGGCCGCCATTGTGAGGAATGATAAAAACAGAAGCATTCCGAATTTTAAGTAATTACGCGAATGTAACGAAAATGAGCGAAATGGACGCGAAAAAACCCGCAGAAAACAGCAGAAATCTTTTTCCTATAATCGATTATGACAAAACACTATCGATTGTCGCCGACGCGGCCCCTTTCGATCAATTTTCGATTATAATCGATCATCGGCACATCACTAATGTATATTATATTTTTTTACAAATTTTCAGTAAATAAGTAAGTTTTCCCAATTTCAAAGCCACATTTTATAGCCCCATTTCCAAAATACCGAATAGGAATGGGCCATGGTACCAGATGATGAGCAAGATGGTGTTAAAGCAGTAACTAAATGTATACCTGTATTCCATGCCGCCTGTATACTTCGCGTGTAATGAACATTGCACATCAGACTTTCCATTACCATCCTGGACGAGTCTGCAAATACAAGACAAAACCAAAAATACATCGCCAAAAGTAACAGTAAGATTAGCGCGCCTGCAAACCTGAACAAGTATTGTACCTTGGATTCTGATATGTTGTGACTACTTATCTCCGGTTTCAATGATTTATTAACCCTTTTAACCAAATACAGGCGGGATACAATTAGAGTAGTATGAAACTTTTGAGATTTTTTTTTCATCATTTTCCTTATCTCTTCTCGAAAGTATATGTTGTTACCACTCATTTGAACCGTCTCAACGAAACGGTTCAGATCAGTGGTAACAACATATACTTTTATAGAGAAACAAACAAAATAATCAATTTTTTTCATTAAAAAGTATATCCTTAGACTTCAATGGGTTAAACATAAATCTGCCATTGATAGTTCCATGCTCTTTTCTAACCAATAATTCCATTAACCAGAAATATCTGGAAAATACTGAGAAACACCGCAGATCCTATAGTCTGTAGGGTTGAAAGTGTTAATTAATATTTACATAAATGACACAGCGGAACCTCCCGGGGTGTTCAGTTCGGGTTCCACTGTAATTAAAGCATACAGGACACCATGATTTGTCCCGCTGTGCTATCATAAACAGCTAGTATCATCATTATACATGTACATACATTACGAAAAATCACATCCAAATTGATCACACTAATGATGTCCAGTTTATACAGGTTCCAGGATACTTAACATAAATACATTGACGTACCAACTAATACCAGTGAACAAAACTGAAATTGTTCAACTATATTCCTTCATTACTTCTACATGAAATTAAATTCCAGTAACAGTAGAACTGAATAACAATACTAAGCTATAATATCCGCATACACATTGTACAATACAAAATCCATGCTATAGAAATGCAGATTTGAGAACTGTGTATAAATAACAGACCAACATTCAGTTTCTCCAACACTGTATTACGTCTTATTTATTCTATTCAATCTACGTCATGTTTGTTTATCTCCAGATACAGGATGGGTATCATGCCATACTTACTACCAGCAAAGGAAATTTCAGGCCAATGGACAGAGATCATTTCCTACCAGAAAAAAGAAATAGTGGGGAATACACACTGGTTAGTATACTGGGAGATATTTAGATTTACGATAACTGTAATGTGACCAGCTTCCCCAAAGAGCTTGAGTTATTAATATTGATTCAGTGACATAGGTATGTTTTCTCACTGACAGCCGGCAGCTAATGCACTTTAAACAATGACGTAGAAGTTGAGTGTAGGTGGACAGACAGTGTGCTCATTAGCTATTTTACTTTATTTGTATATTTTCACTATAGTTCTATGCATAAACGTGCCGGTTTGGATCTCGACCATTCGTCTAGATCCAACCATTCGTCTAGCGTCTAGATCCAACCATTCGTCTAGATCCAAATTTATATGTTTTAGTATAGATCTATTTGGTTTATAATTAAAATTACGGTAGGGTCATTAAAGGGCAGAGAAAATTAATTTGCAGATTCTTATGCTCATAAGTCCCTAAAATAAATTGGCAGTGGAACCTCTCTAAACCAGACACCAAAACAACATCTGTGATCTTATTTTTAATGTATATCTTGGCCATTTATCTGAGATGTTAATATATGTTCATGATTGAAAAGCACACAAATATATATCAGAATGGTCAAATGTCTAATTTACAGTGGAACAGGGTGTCCAGTTTAGAGAGGTTTCACTGTATATATTTGCAAAATAATATAGAAATCATTTATTTCTTAACACTTGATGGCTTGATCCTCTAGCAGGTAGAACATTGAACTTCAAAACTGAAGGTTGTGGGTGACAAAACACCTGCATATTATTTCCATCCTATTGCTCTGTCGGGCGAGACTGTCTCTGTTTCCGATACACTCACACATCCCTCGTTCCAAACAATTGTAGAATCAAAATTTACGAGCTGGAAAGTCCAAAAACAATCGCCAGCAATTTTACTTTTCATCTAATTGCTTATAATTGCACACTAAACCGTGGAAAAAAATCACTAAAAATAAAAGATCAAAACGTCTCAAAAACTAATACCACTAAGATTGATCGACCAGAAAACAGCCACCCACAGGCACTCCAGACAGAAACCTGCAATTAGCAAGATCAGACCCTTTATGCACCCAAACTACCATAAATGTCCAGGAACTGTGAAAAGGCGGGAGAATTGCTTCAACGGTCTCAGGTGGCCAATTACCACCAATTAAAAGGTCAAAGTTTCAGACTGTCAAATTTGAAAAATCAATTTGCTGGCAGTTTTTCATGCACTCGTTGTTGTGTTTAGACGCCTTCATGTGTCTACTGTGTGCACGTTGATTATAGTAATTAAGCCGAGAATCAATCATAGAATGATTTTCAGTTGTCTCCTGCATATGGGGTCTGTCCTGATAGAAGTAGGCTATGTGAGGTTTACAGCAGTGTTATTCATGATCGGCTGGCATAAGAATCAGCGGAAATGTATCCCCCACTAACTAGCGCACAGCACAGGCTGATCAGGGTCTGCACTGTTCACAAACAACATATTCCCAATTATTGTTGAGGTAATATGAGAGTGGTTGTTTATAAAATCATCTTTATTATTTCATTTTCAAATTTTTTTATTCTGAAGATGTCATCGAGGATTTTATTTGCCGATATTGATCGAGTAATAATACAGCTCCACCACTGAATATACATCTTCATCTGTTGCCTGCTGTCCTTTTCGCACCAGACCAATCCAGGTTTTAATCCTGCTGATGATGCGTACCATATGAATTTACATATCAAATTATATCTTTAATAATCATTGAAAATAGGAGCCTATCTATTAGAATAACTGGTCTACACATTTTGATGGCTCTCGAGCTGAGACTCTTCATTGACGTATAAAGGTCATATCTGGTTGTCACAGAGGAATTGGGCTGATGGGTTTTGTGACCAGTGTAGATCCAGATCAGCCTGTGCATCCGCACAGTCTGATCAGGAACTGCATTGGTCGCTATTACATAATGAAGCATATGTCATGCTTCTAACAAGCAATATAGATCGTTATCAGGCTACAGGGGAGTACTATGTGATCAGGAGCTACACTGGTCACAAATCTCATAAACCTTATTTCTCCAGTCACAGTCACATATGAGACATGCCATGTGATTTTGTACCTTCGGACATGTGCGTAATTTCATTAAATACTTTTACAAAATTTACAATATTTTTCATGAATAAAGTCAAAAGTTGACAAAATTTTCAAAGTATATGCGGAATTCTGCATGTACTCTGAAAATCTTGTCAACTTCTGACATCATTTACGGAAAATATGACATTTTCTGTAAATATATTTCATGAAATTACACACATGTAGAAAGTCACATGGCGTGTGTCATATAAAGGTAAACGGTGTACTGTACTTGGAGCATGGTTCGCCTGTCTGTCTGAGGAGACAATGAGCAGGCAGTAGAGAGTGACAAGCATGTATCCCTCCATCATATCCTACCATGTCTGCTTCTCCAATTATACAAAACTCAGTGTCGTGTGTGATAAATATAATTGATACCTGCCATTTAGTTTAATGGCGTGTTGAAAATTGGAAAATGAGTATCTTCAGGACATGCATTTCCGGTTCGGTCTTGTCCGTCTTATACATTAAATGTGAGCATTGGCATATGACCAACCACTGGTGACTATAATCTGTATTCGGTTGGATGGCGACACGTGTTCCATTCGATGTTTACGCAACAAAAATTACATAAAAAAATACATAAAAAAATATTCAAGCACATGTGAAAATAATTATTGAATTCTAGTAAAATTTCATATTTCAGGTTACCTAAAAATTGCAACAATATTTTTTTTATTTTTAGTGTATTTTAGTGGTATTTTATAATCAATTTGTAAATAGTGCCTCAAATAGCTGGTGGTGGCATTGGAAGGATTGAAAATATCCCTGTTATCAACATGTGGTTATTAACTCCTAAAATGACATTAATGGCAAACTAAATTCCAGTGTCAATAAATGCAAAAAAAAGAGAGTGAAATTTAAATAAAAACAAAATCAGTCCTACACCAGTGATTCTCTTGTGTTAATTTCATGTCAAACATGCTGACACATAAGAAAACAATTCACTAAAATATTAAAACAATGAAGAAATATCTTTTGGTGAAATCGACATCCAAATTGAAATCTTGCTCAGCAAGCATTCACTCGCGAAATAACTTTTACCGTTACTTTACATAAAATCGCCAGCCATGCCAAATACCTATTCATACAAAATTATTATGCTCTTATTCCTATTGAATCACCGTAATCAAGCATCTATGGCATCCAGATCATTTGATCTAGATCAGTTTCAAATTAATATCAGTTTCATTTTTAACTGCCCCTACTGCTGAATCACGGAATGGCACGACTCACGACTTAGAAATTATAGCGAAATTATGGCATACACGACGTGAATTAATTTGCAACCAATATTGGCAGCATAAATTATCTAAACAAAAAATGCTAGTAAACGCGTTCAAACTTTCTACAATTTTTATCTACCAGGTAAATAGTATTGACACCATGTTCCTGCAGTCTGATTGGGGTCAATACGTTTTGCAAAGTTGTGTTTCTAATGCAGCAAAATCACACATTAAATGTTCCGTTACCCGGTGTAGATTTCACTGTACTAAGATGCTTGAACGTCAGTCCGACTTCAACACCACTAGGCCACCAAAATTTGGAGACTTGCTTCACGATAAAAACACATAAGAATGAGAATGCAGGTTGCGTGTAGGTGAGCTGATGCTATGTTACTCTGAATCGCTAATTACTTTTTCTTTCTTTTTTAAAATAGCCATCAGAGAGTGGCAGCCATCCTCCCGACTGACTGTTGTTACAAAAATCTAAATGCACATTTTTAATTTAAAATTGTGGTACATACATGTATATTTAGTTTTTTTGTAAAAAGAACTTATTTACAATAAGATTTAAAAATATAAACAGCTCCGAGCAACTTGTAAATTTAACTTTCTTGACTCTCCCAAAATTGGCAAATAGTATCATCACACGTAAATTAATGGATCCTAACGTAATTTTAAATAAAGTGTGTCTAAAAAATAGTAGTTTGTGCAAAGTGTCAAATTTTACTGCAAAAGAAATGTTTATAAATTCTCCCAAAAAGAAATTATAATTTGCAAACAATGTCAAAATTACAACTTGAAAAACTCATTATTGTATGTACTGTCACACAATTACAACTTGTAAAACTCATTATTGTATGTACTGTCGCAAAATTACAACTTGTAAAACTCATTATTGTATGTACTGTCGCAAAATTACAATTATTGTATGTACTGTCGCAAAATTACAACTTGTAAAACTCATTATTGTATGTACTGTCACAAAATTGGCATGATGTGACAAATCATGTCTACATTTAAATTCTAAAATATATATTTAAAACCGACAATAAAAATTATGACAAATTATAACAAACTCAAAAAAGATTTGGCCTCGAAACTGGCATGACCACCACACCTAAATTTATATCCCGCTATATAAATGATGCAGGGTTAAATTACAAAATAATGTGGATAAATTTGTTTGCCCTTAGCGGCAGTTTTCATCGGAGATTAATAACGTGATTTGGATTCTGTCATTGTTGCCCAACTATTTTAGCGACTGGGGTCAAATCGGGTAGCGAGTACAAGTGAAAACGGGCTATGGGGAAAATATTAAAGATTGGTCTATGATATGCGGTATGTTCTGAGCAAGTCAAACTAGTCTCGTTGAACTTGCAACCAGTGTAGATCCAGATCAGAATGCGCTTCCGCGCAATTTGATATGGGTCAACACTGTTTGCAAATTAGTCAGCAGTATGTTAATTACAGTGTAAAACAATTAGTTTTGTGAGGGTGCAGGATTGTTTTACTCATCAAACGCTACACTGGTGAAAATGTATGAAGCGCGAATATGTTGTAAAACACATAATATTGTCGTTAGACCTCGATAAGAAACTGTAGCTATATGAAGTATGGTTTTTCACAATGGAGGGGGGGAAATAAAATCAGACCACCGTGCTTCAATCATACGTCATAGAGGAGAGAACGACCTGTCAAAATATTGGTATGTCTGAACATGTCAATGGAGGTTTATCTGGAAATCAGACTCCAATGGAATCAGTTTCCACGGCAATAACTGTAGATATCACTTGATTGACAGTCAGGCTTCTGAATGCCACATTTTTATCGCAAGCATATTTCAAAAGATACGACGGTGTCACTTTACAAAATCTGCATATTCTTTGAATGAGAAACGAGCATGTAACAGTTGTGTATATCGGTATTTATGATAAACGGCCATCTGACAGTGAATAAAAAAGTGGATATTGGATGAGTCACTGGAAGCAGGGGTGAACTAACATCATGGAGTTATCTCCCTTTTCCTACTGACGCAATAAAATGGGGGCTAACATATTTCATATGCTGCCTGACAAAAAAAAAATTCAACTGCCTTGTACATGTAATTCTTAATTTTCACAAACGAGTTTTAACCACTATAAAAATATTTTGCGTATTTTCAATCTGCACCCAATGGCATTAAGTGAGCACCAAAAAACATTATACTGCATGAAAAGAATCACCACTGCAATGACCTTCAATGACCCCAGGGTCAAATCAGTCTAAACTTCCGTAAATGATCACTTTAATAGTGGACAGCCCAAATATGGGATGCACACGACTTCAGCTCTTTTTCCGATGAGCTGCGCGCCATTAATTTTCAATATATCCAGTATAGCGGAAGAATTCAACAACGGGTGCATCGCTGGAGTAACTGTTCTCGACTGACGCGCCCCTTGGTGATTCATCCCTCACTTTTAACCCACACCTGTAATTAATGGAATTAGGGGCCAGAAAACACTACTTGCTCTCCCGATATCGTCCCCACAGATGTAAAATGTGAACGCAAATTGTCGCCTA
This sequence comes from Conchocele bisecta, assembly GCA_029237695.1. NCBI lineage: Eukaryota > Metazoa > Mollusca > Bivalvia > Lucinida > Thyasiridae > Conchocele > Conchocele bisecta. The sequence goes on from CM055267.1 coordinate 128,086,739, forward strand.
ATGATAAACAGAAGCTTGTGATGTTTGCGACCAGCATTAGTTCAGACGAGACTGATCAGGCCAGTGCTGATCATCTGAAGTAATCATTGCCATCAAGGAAAACTATACAATGCTCATCTGAAGGTCATTTTGATGACTAACGGCAAAATACAGGTAGAAACCTACACAACACCAGGTCCTTTGATTAAATCACATCTATCGCAATTTTAACCAGTGACAAAAATACAATCAAAATATGTTTTAATTAATTCTGTAAAAATATATCAGAGCATACATAGAAAATTACACAGCCGGTTCTTATATGTTAACATATAAAATGATAATACTGATTTAACAAAAATAGTGCATATTGTTTTCCAAAAATTCCCGTACTCATAACAGTCAAATTAGACAACTCTAAGACGCGTATCATATTGTTAAATACACAGCCGTCAGAATTTGTCAACCATATACATGTAACGGGTTATTATATGTTGAATTTTTGACAATTTTCACAAAAAAAGCCAACTGAATTGTTCCGTTAGAAAAAGCTTGTTTTGCTACATTAGACGTTATGTGAAATTGGAGACATAACTGTTGCATTTCCCACGGCTACGATATTTAGCCTGCAGATGTTCGTCAAGTGCATTTCACCAATTGAAAATTTCTAATAATTTCTCTATATTTTTTTACCTTTATTTTCTACTTCTCCAATGAGTGTTAATTGAAGTGAGAGGTCACTTGTATTCTATTATTCTAAAAGCTTAAAGAAATCATGCTTCTTGATAAACCATAGAAATAAAACATTAATATTTGATATTTTAAAGGTACATGCCCACTCAGTAGGCACAAACTGGAATTAAATAAGTGTATAATTGTGTCACTATTCCACCAGTTCTAAAAATTACGAGTGCCCGCTATACAGATATAATCATTTAGTAATATTTATTTTACTGATAGTGACTCGCGGGGGGGTATCAGGCTATTTTCATATGCAAATGAGGCATGATATTTTTTAATTATTTATACTAATTAAATGCGTCACCTGAAAAAATAATATTTTCGACAGATTATAAAGTATGATCATTGCACATCAAAAATTAAATACAGAGAATAAATAGTAATATCGGTTAACATTTTAAGGAAACATGGTTATTGCCTGTGATATCAGTGTGGAAATTTACAACTGATAATAAAAAAGTATAATAATGTCAATCAATATGTGGGGTAATGGTGCATAAATGTTTATTTTGCCAGAAAATGTCTCAGATGATGTCTCTGATATAAAGAACATTTTGTGCCTACTGAGTGGGCATGTACCGTTAACGATGAATGGCGCCTTCCTTACACAACATATATAAACTATTGTAACCATGATTGGGAGAAATGTAACTGGTATTTGTGGCATGTCCAGTTTCTGTCCTACTGTGAATTGCTATGTGGTGGCTGCTGGAGATTGATTGATTATTAGTGTTTAACGGCCTATCAACAGCTAAGGTCATTTAAGGTCGGGCGAATGGGTTGGACTATCCCATATTTAACCTGTCCATAATGAGGGAAATTCCCAAAATCAGAACTCAATATTTACAGAAAAATATATATTCAGCCCTGAAATTAGATATCCTGACTTGGTGCCAGGTCCATTCCACACCAGTCACTTAGCTCCAACCCCAAATGTAATAAGTCAGCACTAACCTTATTACATTTTTAATGGGGTATAACAGGATTTAGCTCTCAAGTATCAGAAGGCCGAAAATGTACATGAGGACCAAACCATGTAAGCTGGCATTCCGGTAAGGATGAACCCCTATCATTAAATTAGCCATCGCGTGCTCCAGACCAACCATCCACTGGCTGCTGGAGCAATGGAGCATATGTCGTACTGCCAGTCTACTGTTACAGTCGCCAGTCTACTGTTACAGTCAACCCCATTAACCGGGCCTAAAATGACCTTAGTTGTTGACAGGCCGTTAAACACCATTGAATCAATTCAAATCCTCATAGCTATAGCAGTTGGTAGTTATTTTGAAACACTACAGCAATGAGGACAGTGTCATCGGCAGATGCTATCGTGCAATTTCTCGGGGTATCTCCAATTTATCTTGCATAATAATTATTTCAGTACATGTAGGTGCTATTTAAGTAAATGTAGGTAGAAAAGGGCATAAATGCAGATGTTCATGATGTACGTTACCCTTCATTTTGAAACCTTGTTCTTTTTTTAATGGTACATGTGTCTTTTTTCCCTCTCCACTCAGTTGGAACCTAAACAGGTGCAAGGATAATTAAAATAAAACTGCACGCTTGTCAACTTAATAACCTCAATTTGTGCAATAAAATATTCACCATACGCGAATTGAAGCTATGCATATTCACATCTGATTGAACTAACTACTGATGCCTGGGTGTTAATTACTAGATATGATTGTGGTGCACATCAAACAGATAATCGCGATATACTCCCATTGTGCAATGACACCATGAAACCATTTAAAACAATAACATGCATCCGAACATGATACAGACAGCTGGTGAATAAAACACATACAGCCAGTTTAGGTTTCCCAGTTGATGAACGAACACCAAAATAAATCAAACTATATTGAATTAATTACCCGAAAAAGGAAATGTGCACTATATATAATTATTATCACAGTAAATGAAACTATAAATCCCATAACACTGTAAGTGTAGTTTTTGTGGTATCTGAACGACAAAATAAAAAAATGTAGATCAAATTCTAATTTTCCATTGCAGTTTATGTAATTGTCAAATGAGGCACAGTGTGATTGTGGAATATCATTCCGCGGTACTCTGAAAATTTTGTCAACATTTGACGCCATTTACGGAAAATATTGTAAATTTTGTAAACAAATTTAATGAAATTACGCAGATGTCCGAAGTTACAAAATCGCATGGCGTGTCTCAAATGAGGTTACAGAAGTCCTGTTTAAATTTCAGTTGGGACTCCATCCACCTCCCCCACCAAAAAAAAAAAAATGCATTTCCACCCCTACGCAACAAGACAGTAATGTCTACTGAAACAAGACAGTAATGTCTACTGAAACAAGACAGTAGACATAGTAATGTCTACTGAAACAAGACAGTAATGTCTACTGAAACAAGACGGCAGGTAATGTCTACAGAAATGTTATTGTAAATTTCTATTTTGCACCTACAAACTTCTTAGTGAAAACAGGCCCTGATGTACACATGTACTTTAGTACAAAATCTTATATTGGCTTATCACATGAAAACATTGTTATTCCGGGTTGTAACCCATTTCATAAATGTGATACAACACACGTGTAATAACACCTGTAGCGAAATTGATTGGCTGGCCGCATCACCCTAATTATGTATTCGTATTTTGCACCAACGTTATGTCAAATGAATAAAATGGAGACGCTCCAAATGAAGTCCGTAAGCAATGATGTGTTGACGTTGACGTCATCGTGATTGAAACGTCATTAGACACGTCAGTGACTCATTAAAATTACTGAAATTGTTTGATTGTGCTCCCGTTTGGTAATATGAAGTGTTTACAAAGAACATGAGCCTATTGTATGGCATATTTATAATACTTTTCTTGCAGGGATTAAAACTAGTTTTCTCTGTGGAGATTTTTAACTAGATGCGAAAATAGTCACTGGCATCTGCTCACAGAAACGTATTGGATATCTCCACGTTGGCTGCTCTTTGGAGAGTGAAGTCATGTGATAAACAGAATCTCTCAAACTCGTTTCCATTTGATATGAGATTTATGAAACTTGTCCGCAATTTTATGCATAAACGGTTTCTTGACTCGTTTCATAAATCTCATATCAAATGGGAACTCGTTTGAGATCCTCTATAAATATATACTTGTATACTTCTGATCGGCTGCCACAGTAGAATTCTCTAAACTAGTTTAATTTTGATGGGATTTACTTTCATTTATCTCTACTGAGAATGTCTGTTCATGATTGCAAAGTACACACAAACATCTTGCTGTGCTCATATACCTGCATTACAGTGGATTTGATTTCATTCATTGGTGTTTAACGGCCTATCAACAGCTAAGGTCATTTAAAGCAGAGTTTGATCCCGCATTCAACCTGCTGCATTGGGGGGAAACCCCAAAATTAAAATGGAATATTTACATAGAAATAAATATATATTCAACCCTGAAATTAGAATAACCTGACCTGGGGCCAGGTCCATACCACACCAAAATCATTAGGAATAATCATATTACTCATACAAGGGGTATAACCAGATTAAACCCTCACATACAAGAAGAAGTACCTGCGGGCCAAAACCAGGTCTCCATTCGGAATACCGGTAAGGATGAATCCCTGATCCCCGATCACTAAATTACCCTGGGGACTTCCCATGGTGACCATTTAGAGAGGTTCCACTGAGTATCCTGCACTCTGACTAGAAGCCTCGCCCGAATTTCGCTGACTGGTCTGGGTTTACACAGATTGCGAAGGTCGTAAGCCCCGTTTCTATGACAACTCAGTTTATTAGCATGTAATTACTCGCTTCACAGACGGCAGAATTCGTCACAAATTGATGATTCAAGCCTCGACATCAATCAAAACGTACAAATTTAAACAAATTAAAATAATAATAACAGGTGTATTCATGACAATTAATACAATATTAAGTAAGTACGACTAATTACCAATGAGTCAAACGTATAACTTGGATCTTTCTAAGCATCTTTCTAAGTGACTGTAGCTGTAATGTGTCAAGACTGTGTGTACTGGTATCTCCATTTGGCACTGTATGAAGACAAATCATGTTATACCCCCGACATGCGCAGTATGTTGAGGGTATATAGTTTTTGCAATTCTGCATTTTGCAAGTTAAGAAAATTGAATACGTAATTTTTTTCAAGAAAATAATGATTATGCCAAAATATGTTATTCATTAAAGAATATGGAATATTAATGAAGGCATATGACATGATTTGTTCAGTGACTTTAATAGATAGTGCAACCGTTACCAACTCGCAGTACGATGAAGTCATTCCGCCATCGGTTAATATTAGAATAAGGGACGACGCAGCAGGCTATCCACTTACAAAATACTGCACGGTGCCATAGACTTACTGTGACCAGATACTTTTAATGTAATATTGCGATAACATCGTCAAGATACTCAACATCTGGGCATTGTGCCATTTTGTAATTAAATAAATGAGTATTTGTTGGTGATAACAGGCCTGATGGCTTACAAAGGAGCGCAGGACCTAGAATAATAGGCACATCATCATCGGATTGTAAACTGTTTTCCCCAAAAAGTATTTCAATATTTTCAAAATGTATGTAAACAACCAATATGGACCCACGGTCACACAGCATGTAAGTGTAGTCTGATCAGGGTTGTCTGCAACATAAGGTCCATTTTCTAGGACACACTGCAAAATTTAAATTAGTTTGAAGTGTAATTACTACCCATCTGTCAGCCGTGTTACTGGGTGAATCGGTGTACAAGTTTGTTTACGATCACGTTCTGTGACACTTGTTAGATAAAATCTGTGTCAAACACACAAAACAATTTAAGCGACTGTATCCGATCTTTTGTTTTCGTTAATTGTTACTGTTAAAACTTTATTAAAAACATATCAATGCTACTCGCTGATCAATGGGAGTTTGCTTACAAGAATAGATTGGAGTGAGATTAGTCGTGTCGCGTTTGATGTCAATTACGCTGTACAAGATAATTAGGAATTTTTTTAAAAATACTTTTCAACTAAGATTATTTCTATTTTCCATTGGAGGATGAGAGCTATGCATATTGTTTTAACAATGAATCCATCCTTCATGATTCATACATCTCATTGGGATTCCCACCTGCAATAAAGGTGCCTGGTACCAGATCAGGAAACTGTCATTCAGTGCTGCAAGTTTTTATTGTAATTACAGTGCTCTCGCCCCCCACCCCCACAGGTGTATTCCCGTCTCTTTATGATTCTATTATATAAACTTATAGAAATGGTTTAAGCCAGTTAACTCTTTCACCCCTAACGTGGACTAGTTCATGTTAAGTTGAGACTTTTCCATTATGCAGAAAAGGGGGTAATTTTGTAAAAATTACAAATAAAATGTCCACAAATGGTGCAGATCCTGATGACCTCTTTAAGAGCCGTCCCATCAGGATCTACACCATTTGCAAATATTAAAAGATCGAGGTCGAGTATTTAAATGGTGAAACAAAGTGTGCCTTCAGCAACAACGACCGCTCAAATAAATACATCTCAGAAGTACAAGATTTTGTGTGGCACAATAAAATCAATGGCGGATGGTTATTCCTTAATGGGGGATCGTAGCTATATAGTTATTTCCCTTTGAATTTATATATAGAAATCCGGCCCAACTTGTATATTTCATGGCCTAATTGCTTGTAATAAAATTGAATATTGCATGATCTGTTGTTGTGTAAAGAGGCCATTATAATGTGTTGATCTAGATCATACTACATATCTGCACAATCTGATCCGGAACTGCATTGTTTGCCAGATTCATATTTTCACACCATTAATAGTATTGCAATCAGTGTAGACCCAGATCAGACTGATCTGGATCTACCCTGTTAGCAGTCTTTATTTTTGCAAGTTATTCAGTAAGAAATAAACGCTAAAATAAACCAAATGACCAACACGCCTATTTCACCAACATTGCAAAGTATACTTTGAGGGAGAAATTTTCAATTTTAGGATAAATTTATTAATTTTTATTATATTGAATTTATTACATTATCACAGCCAAAATGGCTGTGATAATGAAATAAATTCAGTATAATAATTCTGCATACTTTTAATCATCAAATATATGCAGTTGTTAGTTCTATATGAAATAATGAATTCGGAAAAAATAAACGATGACTCCTCAAAGTATACTTTGCTAGAAAAGTATACTTTGCAATTTTGGTGAAATAGGCAACAGATCTCTATAAATAGATTTGCAAAGATAATATAAATAACTAGCTAGGATCCCCCACTGCATGACCATACGACTCGCCAGGTGGTATACAACCATTAAGCCATCACCAAAATGATGATCTATTGGCAATATTAGTTCATTATTAATATGTATGTAAATTTTATTGAAATAGGCTTGAAATCATTTAGGTCACAGTATACACCTAATGTCCATCAACACTATTCAGCTGAACACTTTCATTATGATCAATCATACAAACAGAATTACAATACAAAACTGTAGTGCTGCAACATAAACAAATATGTTCATGCGCAATTCAATGAAAACGCTTGCCCAATCTCTGTCATAATGTTGAATGATAAACGTGTTCATCAAATTGTAATACATACTTATAACATTGCACGTACATGACTATACAGGGGTCCTACCAATTATCCGGACAATCAATTTATCGGACAAATCAAAATAGCTGTTAATTAAACGCATTCATTTCATCCGATTTTGCAACGAACACATCTAAGTCACTCAGGTGCTTGCTGTTTCCATGCCAGTGTGAATAATATATCACCAAGGTGAACATTTTAGTAAAATTTGCCGAAAACATTCCCCCAACTATGTCCACAAGTTGTTTACAACGTCAAACGTCGCGCAGGGGCTTGTATCTGTCACTGCGCATGCGCATAATTTGAGGCCCCTATAGAGTTTTTCAATACTCTGTTGTGTGAAGTATGCAGACGATACGATGCATTCCTCCAATATCATTTTCAGACTGTTTAATACACAATGTACAATACAGAGCAGATAGGAAGGAATGCGAAAATGTATCATGATAGAAAAAGAACGAAGAGCTACTTATTCAAAAACAAATAATAATTGTTTTAAGGCCAAATCGTCCCAAGCCATTTCGGACCCAAGCCATTACACACCATTTCGCACCCATATTAATTCGTGGGTAAAATCGACAGGTGCGAAAACACCAGTGTACGAAACGATCATTACCGCGGATTTTCCAAATTATGAAGAGCTCAATCGAGTGCGCCCATTACATCATTGCAGAGTTGTTCTATAAATACAATAAATTCTATAAATACGATGTTTTCCAAGAAGCGAATGGTGATTGTTTTTTCTGCAAAACAACACAATGCTGTTTATACTGGTTTTCAGGAGATAAAATTATGATTTTAAGGTGAGAATACAAGTTATAAGATGGTTATACATTTGTCCGGATAATTGATTGTCGATGTTAATTTTGGGGCAATCTTACGACTGATGATCTGACCCAATTTTAAGTGAGAAAGATGGCACAGTTTGCTAAATAGTTTCCATGCGTTGAGAAAGCAAGAACCGACGATTGTTCTGTGAAAATTGTATGCCCGTAGCTGCTATTTTAAGAAAAATATAAAAAAACAGCAATTTTTGTCCGATAATCTAGATGATCCCTGTACCTACCTACATGTATGATTGTTCATATAAATTAACTGAACCCTTTGAATCTGAAAGCCCGCTACAGCGGTTTATGCAAACAGTGCATTTCCAGATGAGCCGGCTCGTATTTTTGAGAACAAAAAATACCCCCTTTTCATAAATGGACTAGTCTGAAAATCATTTTGTGACCAATTGATTGGTTGCAAAATTAGCATATCAAAATCCATTCCAGTTACTTTGGGGTGAAAAGGTTAAAGGAATTTAACATTTCTCCCACAAGGCGAAACAATCGGCATTATAACTAAGTGATGCTACAAATGAACAATATGTACATGTTGACATTGAAGGGGTCGGTGGTCCATATGTACATGTTGACATTGAAGGGGTCGGTGGTCCATATGTACATGTTGACATTGAAGGGGTCGGTGGTCCATATGTACATGTTGACATTGAAGGGGTCGGTGGTTCATATGTACATGTTGACATTGAATGGAGTCAGTGGTCATATGTACATGTTTGACATTGAAGGGGTCGGTGGTCCATATGTACATGTTGACATTGAAGGGGTCGGTGGTCCATATGTACATGTTGACATTGAAGGGGTCGGTGGTCCATATGTACATGTTGACATTGAAGGGGTCGGTGGTCCATATGTGCATGTTGACATTGAAGAGTCTAGTGATGGGTCCTATGTACATGATGACATTGAAGGAGTCAGTAGTCATTATGTACATGTTGGACATGAAGGAGTCAGTGGTCATATGTACATGTTTGACATTGAAGGCGGCGGTGGGGGGTCCATATGTACATGTTGACATTGAATGGGTCAGTGGTCCATATGTACATGTTGACATTGAAGGGGTCGGTGGTCCATGAGGGACTGAACCCCCTTCTTCCACTGATCCCTTCAATTGTAATTCATTTTTATACGCTGTGGGGTATACAGTCGAACCTGCTCGGGCGGTCACCTTTAATCAGCGGTCACCGCCGTTAAGCGGCCACTTCAAATTCCCCCCGCGCATTTTTGCTATATAAAACGCTTTCATTCAACGGTCACTCGTCTAACGCGGCCAGCGGTCATTAATTATCGTCCGAAACTAGTGATCCAATTTCATTAAACGGTCACCGCTAATCCCGATTTCAATGTACCCTGCGGCGGTCGTTACCGAAGCGCGAATTAACAATGGTGTCAGCAGTCAATGTGGGTAATTAAAAACACCAAACACGTTGCCGCGTCGGTGATATTGAGAGGGTATGTTTCACAGGTGCAAATTGTGTTGCCCGAACTGTCTGCGCATTATTGAAAGAACAGCCTATCGCATCCGGGTTCTTGCACCCTTGTCCGTCGATTCGTAATTTCTATAGGTTACCGACACAAATGTTGTAAAAAGGAATAGCCCATTGCTAATTACCAAAATTGACAATTGAAAACACGAATAGCTGATATAATTGATGTGTATTGTCCAGGACCGAGTGTAACCGGCTCAAATATAATTTAAGCAAATGGCCTCATACATGTATGTCGAATATGAGCCGAATGTCGCACTTATTGACTGCTTTTGCTGACATCGCCTATGCATTATTTACATACACAATTGGAAATGAATCCAAATTCGACTTGACCAATACCCGACAAAAAAAATAAAAAAATTGCATAACTTGTCCCACTCCATTTCCGATTATACCACATTATGCCCTATTATTTAGTATATCTATTATAAGTTGTCTACAATATGAGTCTTGCAGATTAGCAGTTGCAATAGGCTGTAAAATAACAACAAAGACGTGAACATTGGTGTTTTTATTTGTTGATAGATTTTTTATTTCATTAAATGATATAATAATTACATTTGTATTATCAAGTCAACATACATGTCTATGTTATCTTTATCTTAATTTCAATTTTCAAAATTTACCTGAAATGTACCTGAAAACACAACCCTCTATTAAGAGGTCACCTCTGTTAAGCAGCCAGTTTTGTAACTTCCCTTGGGTGGCTGCTTAAGACAGGTTTGACTGTATATAGGTTTCACCTTTCTGCCCTTAATATGACCTTGATTTTATGACCTTCACAACTTTGCTTAAACACTTGTTTCTCAATTATGCCATAACGACAACGTCTACATACCTTGGCCTTTTCACCTTCACAACTTTGCCTATGGACACTTAGCACTTTTGGTTTTATTTGCCCGAGTTTCTCCAGTTTCCCACCACCGGCATGCATTCGTGTGCCGACAGGCCATGTTTTCTTGTTCTGTATTGTATTGTATTATTTCTTTTCTTTTTTATTGAATATCTGGTGAAACATCAACATATTGGTTGGAGGTCCGATACGCTAATTGCAGGTTAAAACTTGATGAAATATTAATTGCATTGCTACCTAATCAGATTACAAATGAAACAAGTTAGGAGAAAACATTCACTGCTTTATTTGGCATGAAATAATTGAAACCAGCAAACAGTGACATGTTAATTTTGCAACCAATCCAATTGTTACAAAATTATTTATGAAATGGGGTGCCTATGTTTTCAAAAATATGAAAATTAATTTCAAAAAGTGCAGATCCTGATGAGACATGTGGATCTACACTGTTAGCCAATACCACTATACAGGTTTGTAGTATTGAAAGGGTTAAAAAACAAGCTCTTTGCCATTGATTGGTTCCAATGTAAACCATCAACAGTGTTTGTTTGTTTGTTTATTTTTGTTTGTTTGTTTGTTTGTTTGTTTGTTTGTTTGTTTGTTTGTTTGTTTGTTTGTTTGTTTGTTTGTTTGTTGGGGTTTAACAGTCTATCAACAGCTAAGGTAATTTAAGGCCGGATCAATGGGTTTAGTACTAAATCTCATATATTATCTGTACAAGCGCATGTACATCATGTTCAAGTACATGTATAAATGGGGGGGGGGGGGGGGAGGGGGGGAATCCCAAAATCAGAACTGAATATTTACAATATATATATTCAGCCCTGAAATCAGAATAATCCTGATCTGTTGCCAGGTCCTCGCCACACCAGAATCACTTGGCCCCCTCCCAAAGGCAGTAGGATCAGTAATAATCTTACTACTTTTATAACAGGCAATAACCCAATTCAACTCCCAGGTAACAAAAGTGCCAAAGATAAAAACGTACCCGAGGGCCAAACCAGGAAAATTGCGATTCCTATAAGGAGGAACCCCTACCGTTAATTTACACCGTCACGTTCACCCGACCAACCACCCACCCATCAACAATGTAGAAACTGCCCATACATCGTGCATGTATGCCCCATGTAACTAGTGGCATGTTGATGCTGGATATTTATAAATAATGATGGAGTGACCAACTTGCCTGCCATAATATAAACCCATGAATTATATTCAAATAATAGAAATACTTAATGAAGCATTAAAATGTATTTAACTTGGCCCACGAGGAAATATGTCTGCATTATTTGGTATGTTCCTTAGTTGGACCAGCCTATATGTTATATTAGTTAGACCAGCCTATACGTTATATTAGTTAGACCAGCCTATATGTTATATTAGTTAGACCAGCCTATATGTTATATTAGTTAGACCAGCCTATATTAGACCAGCCTCTATGTTATATTAGTTAGACCAGCCTATATGTTATATTAGTTAGACCAGCCTATATGTTATATTAGTTAGACCAGCCTCTATGTTATATAGTTGAGTTAGACCAGCCTATATGTTATTATTAGTTAGACCAGCCTATGTTATATTATTAGACCGCCTATAGTTATATTAGTTAGACCAGCCATATGTATATATATAGACCACCTATATGTTATATTAGTTAGACCAGTTCCTTATGTTATATTAGTTAGACCATGCCTATATGTATATATTAGTTAGTTACAGCCTCTATGTTATATTAGTTGACCGACCTATATGTTATATTAGTTAGAACCAGCCTATATGTTATACCAGTTAGTTGACCAGCCTCCTATGTTATATTAGTTATATATGACCAGCCTCTATATATATTAGTTATACCAGCCTATATGTTATATTATGTTTAGACCGCTTTATAGTATATTTAGTTAGACCAGCCTATATGTTATATTAGTTAGACCACCTCTATGTTATCATTAGTTAGCCAGCCTATATGTTTTATATTAGTTAGACCGTATGTTATATTAGTTAGACCAGCCTCTATGTTATATTAGTTAGACCAGCCTATATGTTATATTAGTTAGACCAGCCTATATGTTATATTAGTTAGACCAGCCTTATATTGTTAAAGTTAGAGCCAGTTATATGTTATATTAGTTGTTAGACCAGCCTCTATGTTATATTAGTTAGACCAGCCTATATGTTATATTAGTTAGACCAGCCTATATGTTATATTAGTTAGACCAGCCTCTATGTTATATTAGTTAGACCAGCCTATATGTTATATTAGTTAGACCAGCCTATATGTTATATTAGTTAGACCAGCCTATATTAGACCAGCCTCTATGTTATATTAGTTAGACCAGCCTATATGTTATATTAGTTAGACCACCTATATTGTTATATTATTAGACCAGCCTATATGTTATATTAGTTAGACCAGCCTATATGTTATATTAGTTAGACCAGCCTATATTTAGTTAGACCAGCCTATATGTTATATTAGTTAGACCAGCCTATATGTTATATTTGTCTGATTAGGGACAGGAGAATTACCGCAATTTATCCAGATCAATATTTCATATTTTAACAAGACATAAAATGGCAAACAGCATACACTATGAAATTAAGCGAATGGAAAGAAAATGTTTGATTCAGATACAAAACTTTATGGTTTTAATCTGGGTAAAACATTTACAATTTTAAATTCAAACATGCAAACGTGTGGTGATGACATGCAATCAGATTACCTATATAAAGTGTGCTGAAGCGAACGGTAACTTTCGTTATAATCAGCCATTAATTAACTTGAGTCGGTTCAACTAAAAACGTTTTCAGATAGGAAATTGAAGGTACATTAAAACCTCTCTACATCAGACTCCCTGGGAGGTTGAAGGTACAGTGAAACCTCTCTAAACTGGACACATTGGGATCCCCAGGGTATCCAGTTTAGAGAGGTTTCATTGTAATTCTAGCAAATGACATAGCTATGTGCATTTTCTGTTTCGAATACAACACAAATTACATGTACAATCTACATTTGTGGCTGTGACAGGAGAAATGGGGCTTATGGGTTTTGCTATCAGTGTAAATCCAAATCAGACTGCAGTCTGATCAGGATCTGCACTGTTCGCCATTCCATCAATGATAACACCCGTCATGCTTCTGGCAAGCAATATAGATCATTATCAGGCTACATGAGTGTGCTGTTTTATCAGGAGCTACACTAGTCACAAATGCCATAAGCCCCGTTAGTCAAAGCCACATTTAAAAGATTGTGCCATAGTGAATCATCACCGGTCAATAGTGACACCTCACGCTTATGTATGTGCATGCAGAAAACAGTTAGTTATTTAATTAAAGACATAAAAACAACTCAAACATCAAAACGGTAACAGAATATTTTCATTATAACCCAACAATGTATTCAAATGGCAATTCCAAACTGTATCAATTCCAATGTATACCAATATAAAAGCTGTATGTGATAAAAACATCTATATGGTTGTTGTTATAAGTTACAGAAAACGTTTGTTGTCCAAACAGTAGGACGTAGATTTCAAGTCCAAAATAACGAGAGATTTCCAGTGAAATTGAGAATAGTAGGACATTTTGAACATCAATTACTAAATATTGTTATATATTGCATTTTCAGTAAAATGATTAATGCATAAGGCTGGTTTTATCGAATAGCTGCTTGTGGTTGTTTTGTGAAATCTGGCGTGCCTCCTGAAAACACCTAACTGATGAAAAGATTGTCAAAATTCTCTCATTACCACTAAATTCAAAGGGGTCACGTAAGCTTCTAGCTGACAATACTTCAGGGATCAGAGATCCATTTGACACAAGATATCAAGCAAAATGTCATAGCAGAATGTGATCACTAGACATGCAATTGAAAATTCTTCTGTTGAATACCATGCGGCGGCGTCCCCCACCCCCTGTCTCCGTAGAGCCGGGAGGCAGTGTTTGGACAGTGTCCGCCCGTCTGTCCATGTGTCCGGTTAAGAAGTTAGTCAGTTTCTCCAATCTGCTACTGGGGGTGGGGGGCATTTGTGTTCCAACAGGTGACATGTTCTTGTTTCTCTAGGTTGTGTGTTCTAATAGTTGTGTATTCTCAACATTAATTTCTTCAAATATTTGAGTTACTATTTCTCTGCAGTCACCATCTGTGCATGGCCAAACATATCAATCAATCAATCTGCTAACCAACCCATAAATCATATGTACATCAACTCAAAACAGCTTAGTTTGGTTAATTGATGTGAAGCTTGCAACTGTTACATGTGGAAGATAATCAGATCACAACATTGGTCGCAACTGTCTACAGGTGACTTTTGTCACAAACGACCAAATACGGAACATATTTGGCATACTCAATCTCCCCAGTCAATCTGTCAATAAACTATGACTCAAAAAAGTTTAACGTGTGTGATCTAGCACCTTGCCATGATTATAACCAGTTTACGGTTGTATTGTATATTCACACTGACTGTACATGTAATCTGAACACACACATTATTGTACTGACAGAATAGCGGACAGCGTAGCCCCCTTGATCAAACCACAGTCTCAGGGGCCCGTTTCCTGCATTATGATTTAGCATTTAGGATGTCTAGAAATTTCAATTAATGGATTTACATGTATTGAGCATAGGCTGCATATGCAAGAAAACACTGTTAATGTGAAATTTACAGACTATCATAATTTTGCACTTGCGAACATTTTAGTCATACAAAGTTTAGTGAAATGGCCCCCAGGTGCTCAACTGGTAACATTTTTCACATTGTGACAAATTCAACATGACAAAATAATAAACCCTGTAACTGTGACTCATGTACACACAGGAAACTTGCATTTCATTTTGTAGTATAGTAAAATTCGACACTTTACACCAAAACTGTAATAACATGTAGCATGCTAATTTTATTGCATACGCCTGTATCACTTTCAATTCCGGCCTCGGGTTTTACGAACCGGACATTTAATGCCTTGTAAGGTAATGTAGAAGCTGAAATTGACACAATTTTGAAGCAAATTTGTGAAATTTCTCACACGCTGTTTAAGTTTTCTTACTAATTGTTGTGTTTTAGTACTAATAGTGGTAATCATACCACAGGTAACGTAACCGGATTATTCTGAATTTCCCACGTACTGAATGTTTCACAAATTGGACACAAGCTGATAAAATGCACTTTTCACCCAGTGGAGTGGCAGGCAACCCAAACACCCTCCACCCCAAAAATTGACAATCTAACCATTTCACCCCTAAATAACTGGAATGGATTTTCACATGTTAATTTTCCGACCAATCCAATCATCACAAAATGATTTTCAGATTAGTCCATTTATGAAAAAGGGGTGGGTTGTTAAAAAAATTAATGTTTTTATTGGATTGATTAAGTGATTTATTGATTGGTCTTTTATATCATTGTCAAGTTGTTTTGATGTACGGATTGAGTTTTAGTTTTTATATCGAGGGCATTAATTTCTCACTAACTGATTACAAGTTCAGACAAATAATATTAAATGTCTGTAGCCACCATTATGTTTCATTGCCAAAACATCCAAAGATATTTTGTAAAAAGTTTAATCACTGGTCACAATTCGTTTGACAATTGAAATTATGAAAAATGTCCTAAGAAAATGGGCGTGAAAAAATGGTGATTTATTACCTTGCAATTTCGGTGACGTTATTGGCGATCAAATCCTCCAATTACATCTGCACTGACCGTGGGGCGACTTTCTCAATGACACCCGATACTCTTGAATCTCTTATCTGGAAATATACAACAAATATTATGGTTATTAATGAATTCATAATTAATAACATACAGCTGGAATATTAATCATGTATTTCAAGCCATAATCGAGACAACATGAATGGAAATTGGACAATTTGGAAACAGAAAATCAACGCAAACTAAAATTGGAGCAGGTTTAATATGCATGGGTTTATAAAATTTACCAATTACATTTTTTAAATTATTTATTGGAGAATACCGACACCATTATTGCAGGAAAACACATACATTGATTAGGCCCAACGTCATTATTACACATATATTGGAACAACTTTAAAGAATAGCTAATCCACATGTGTTACTTATGTAAACTACCTGATGGATTGGTAGGAGTTACTGAGCTATAGTCACGGTATGTGTACATCATTAATAGTAATGAAACTTGTCCGTGGAATAAGGGGGCTAACTCCCTGATGGAATGATACAATGGTGCAACAAAGAGACTGCAAAAATTGTCGAAAAAATTACACACAGCAAAAATTGTCCAAAAATTTATATAAACTACATTTAAAATCCAGGCACGTAATTTGAGCTATCATCAAGGTTCAGCTTTAAAGATTTGTCACCATAATAATTACAGACAAGTTGTACAATTTTACCAAAATAAAGAAGTCGGTCAAGATCATTCATAAATAAATATATTCTATTTTCAAGCTGTACCATTCAAACACTAGATGGAAACGGATAACAATCACCATTCAGACAATGACACATAACAGTTGAAACGCATGTAAGAGATTATCAACAAGAGATTTCCGACGACAACGAAGCGCTGTGTGGTAGGTCAAGGTCACATGGAGGTCACCGATTTCAGCAGTAAATACTAAGTTAAAGTATCATACAACAAAGATGTAGAAATGTGATGGCTGTAGGGTCGACGGACAGAAAGGAACGGATCAAGACACAAAATAGTGTCACAAGACTCACATACAGCAGTTTGTACTGAATGACGTACAACAATACGTTGTATATATGGTGGCTGTAGCAATGACGTACAACAATACGTTGTTTATATGGTGGCTGTAGCAATGATGTACAACAATACGTTGTATATATGGTGGCTGTAGCAATGACGTACAATACGTTGTATATATGGTGGCTGTAGCAGCAATGACGTACACAATACGTAGTATAATAAAGTTGTATATGGTGGCTGTAGCAATGACGTACAACAATACGTTGTTTATATGGTGGCTGTAGCAATGACGTACAACAATACGTTGTATATATGGTGGCTGTAGCAATGACGTACAACAATACGTTGTATATATGGTGGCTGTAGCAGTCATTGAGTGAAATAGACCAAAACATGAAAACTAATTTTAACCAAAAAAGGTCAAGGTCACTGATATATAGCAGTTTTCAGCGAGTATCATCCCACAATGATGTGGTATAAGTATGGTGGCTGTAAGGGTGGCATAGGATGGAAATGGATAAAATTACAAAAACTTAAGGAATATATAGTTGCATAATAATTTCCATGAACTTGTTTATTTTCAATATTTTGAATAACATATGTTGACCTCGTCCGTGAGAAGATGGCTTTAAGATTAAGGACAACTGAAATATCATTTAACTTAAACATAAACAAACCTCCGAACCAAGAAATACTGCAAGCTCAGGGAAATTTCAACTGCGTAGTACAAGTAGTTTACACCAGTATATTACAGTCTGTATTACCAAACACAGCTATATTCACCGTTAAAGATAATCATCGCACATAAGTCAAAATAATAATTGTACATCCACAGCACAAGAACTAAATTTTTTTAACATAGTGTGAAATTTAGTACTTAGTATTTCAAGATACCAACCAAGCTTAGTTACAAATAAAATAAATTCGCGGGAAATTAAGCTGCTTGCAAAACGTCGTTAGCCATGTTTCTGCAAGACATGCTAAACAAGAGGGCCATGATGGCCCTATCTCGCTCACCTGACTCCATGAAAACCAGAGGAGAATGTGACATGGAGTTCATGTGTTTTAAAAATATTGTGCTATTTTTAGACGGTGGCCATCTTGGATTAGCGATGACCTCCGTTTTAACAACTGAAAAGGCTTCACCCATGCACCATAACTGTGAAGTTTGGCCACCATGGGACAAGCGGTTCGTGTGAAGAAGAATTTTGAAATCTCTAATAAAAGAACGACCTTTTGACCTTTCGGCGGCCATCTTTGATGACATGACCATCCAATTTCAACAAAAAATGTACCAGAGTGATCGCCTCTCTGATACCTTCAATTTGATATAGACATGACCATATTCGGTCAAAAATAAAATTTGACCCCAATTTGACACCACGGGTCAGGCCCATTTTTGACCCCGGGGGTCACCATATTAACAACTTTGAAAGAGCATTGTATATCGATCATTCCTACCAAGATTCGTCGAAATCCGGCAGGCGGTTCATGAGAAGATTTTTTAAGAATTTGTGCTATTTTTAGACGGCGGCCATCTTGGATTAGCGACGACCTCCGTTTTAACAAATCTGAAAAGGCTTCATCCACGGACCATAACTGTGAAGTTTGGCCACCATGGGCCAAGCGGTTCGTGTGAAGAAGAATTTTTAAATCTCTAAAAAAAGAACGACATTTTGACCTTTCGGCGGTCATCTTGGATGACATGACCATCCAAGTTGACAAAAAATGTACCAGAGTGATCGCCTCTTTGATACCTTCAATTTGATATAGACATGACCGTATTCGGTCAAAAATAAAATTTGACCCCAATTTGACACCACGGGCCATGCCAATTTTTTACCCCGGGGTCACCATTTTAACAATTTTGAAAGAGCATTGTACATCGATCATTCTAACAAAGTTTCATCAAAATCTGGCTAGCGGTTCAGAAGAAGATTTTTTAGGAATTTATGCTATTTTTAGATGGCGGCCATCTTGGATTAGCGATGACCTCCATTTTAACAAATCTGAAAATGCTTCACCCATGGACTATAACTGTGAAGTTTGGCTACCATGGGCGAAGCGGTTCATGTGAAGAAGAATTTTGAAATCTATAATAAAAGAAGGACCTTTTGACATTTCAGTGGCCATCTTGGATGACATAACCATCCGATTTAGACAAAAAATGCACCAGAGTGATCGCCTCGTTGATACCTTTGATTTGATATATAACATGACCATATTTAGACATCAAATATGTGGCTGTGACGCGACTAGTGTAGATCTAGATAAGCATGTCTGATCAGGATCTGCACTGTTCGCCATTCCATCAATGAACAGGGCTGAATATATGTTTTGTCAATATTCAGTTTGTACTGAATGACGTACAACAATACGTTGTATATATGGTGGCTGTAGCAATGACGTACAACAATACGTTGTATATATGGTGGCTGTAGCAATGACGGATTGAGTGAAACAGACCAAAACATGAAAACTAATTTTAACCAAAAAAGGTCAAGGTCACTGATATATAGCAGTTTTCAGCGAGTATCATCCCACAATGATGTGGTATAAGTATGGTGGCTGTAAGGGTGGCATAGGATGGAAATGGATAAAATCACAAAAACTTAAGGAATATATAGTTGCATAATAATTTCCATGAACTTGTATATTTTCCATATTTTGAATAACATATGTTGACCTCGTCCGTGAGAAGATGGCTTTAAGATTAAGGACAACTGAAATATCATTTAACTTAAACATAAACAAACCTCCGAACCAAGAAATACTGCAAGCTCAGGGAAATTTCAACTGCGTAGTACAAGTAGTTTACACCAGTATGTATTACCAAACACAGCTATATTCACCGTTAAAGATAATCATCGCACATAAGTTTTTGTCAAAATAATAATTGTACATCCACAGCACAAGAACTAAATTTTTTGAACATAGTGTGAAATTTAGTACCTAGTAAATGTATTTCAAGATACCAACCAAGCTAAGTTACAAATAAAATAAATTCGTGGGAAATTAAGCTGCTTGCAAAACGTCGTTAGCCATGTTTCTGCAAGACATGCTAAAAAATATACTTGCTCGAGTTATCAAACGAAAGCAAATTGCAAATCGGATGTTTTCAAGAGTGCTTGAGAATATATTAGGTAAGAAAGAGTTGAAAATAGAAACTAGAAACTAGATAACATTGCACCAGTATAGAAACTAGATAACATTGCACCAGTATAGTATAGAAACTAGATAACATTGCACCAGTATAGATCCGAATGTGCCGTTTGATCTGTGTCATATTAATGCTGGTTTGATCTGTGTCATATTAATGCTGGTTTGATCTGTGTCATTTGATATTAATGCTGGTTTGATCTGTGTCATATTAATGCTGGTCGGCATACGATAAACTAGGTGTCAACTTGGTTTAAGAAGCGGCAAGTGAAACACCGTTCTGATTGCATGGATGTGTGTGGCCTCATATTATTGTCGACACTGGATGCGAATACAAATGTGTTGATTCTTCGATATCAATATCTTTCTGAATATACAACTACTTATTTCCATTTTATTGTCATGTAATAAAGCAGTTATAGCAAGTTTTTTTAAGCTGAAGAAAAATATTGAAATATGAAAGTGTTTTAAGCGCACCGTGAAGATGAGTTGTGATCATGTCTAGAGGTATTACCCAATGAGGTAGCATGTCACAGGGTTATGTAGGTGCACACATGGTGGTATGAAGTATACTAGTTTGGGGTTCAACGGCTCATCATGATCTACCTACACCATTTGCAAATATTAGGAAAGAGGTCTCTAGTGTTGAAAGGGTTAATGACAGACTAATTGATTGAGTGAATGACTGCAACCAATGTACCTTAACTTTTCCAATAAACGCTGCAATTGCCAAGTTAGTTTTGGCATTATAATTGCATAAAACATAAAAATTGGAATTTTGAGGTTGCTTTACCATGTGAAAATATAAGAATTTGCCTGAGCACATAGGAGGGTCTATATACTATTAGAATAAATATGGTCCCTTACCATTATACATTCAGTTGATTGATTGGTTGATAGATTGACTATCCAGCCAATCAATGAGTGATTCATTAAGTAGAGAAACCAATCACTCTATTGATTCATAGATTTCTTTTTCCTCGTTGCATTTGCCGATTATCACGACTCGTAATCGTCTAATATTTAGGCATTATACAAGAGTGGGAACAGTTTCAAATGGCAAATCCTACAATTGGCTGAACAAACATATGTTTGTACCTGCAAATGTGTAAAAGTGCAGGGATTTCCCTGACCACTGTTTTCTGCGTCCCTCATGCATTTTATTGGCCGAGGACCCACATTGACAATTGGCACTGCATCACGTGGACCCTTAAAACTTGGCGGTGCAAATGAGAATCATTTTTAAAAGTTTACAGCATTTTGATACTTTTTGGGAGAACCTGGGTGACTGTTCTTTATAGAAAACAGTTCAGATAATTCAGGACTATCAATACCAATTTTGATATTATTTTCAATAAAATATGTGTATGAAACTTGGGACCCTAAAAAATCATAAGGGACCGACCCCCAAAATAATAAAGTTGGGAGTCCTGGGACCGACATTAAACAAATCCTAGGGAAATCCCTGAAAGTGTGCTTCCCATGTTGAAACGTTAGTATTTTTCTTCAATTATCAGGAACCACAAATCTTGATTTGATATATCCTGAAATTTCCCTCCCCTGATTACAGACTGTAAATTACCTATTTAAGTCAAATTCACAATTTTATTTCAACACATTAGTAGGTGTTTATACTGTATTAAATTATATAAACTCACAGACTGGGCCCGGTTGCTGAAAGTCTCTGTTAGCTTAACAGACTGTTAAATCCTTAACTTTGTCAAGGATTTAACAGTCTGTTAAGCTAACAAAGGTTTTGAGCAACTGAGCCCTGACCGCAAACATTGTAAGATTCTGTTTGCCAGTTGTGGACAATCAACTTTTTGAGTTTTGAGAGCTAGCGGTCCATATCAATCAATTGCATTTTTATATAACCATTAACGAACTTGTATTTTTTGTAAAAAGAATAACAACTCGTAACAAACTGTGAAGTTGACGGCATTGTGCATTAGCCAATGTTTTTGCTTGTCACATAAATAGACTGGAGATGTCACCTCATAAACAGCCGGCAAAGTCAACAGTTTTTCATACTGAAAATCTGAAAACTCATTTTTCAACATTTCAACTTTATGACAGATTTGGGAAAGCTTTGCGTTTTCTTATGAAGATAATTTTTTATGGTCTAGACATAGCAAACATTTCTTTAATCGGCCAACGCAAAAATATATCACCTCCTTTTTTTTTTTTTTTTATTACTTCTTCCAACATTTAATATAGGTTAGTATATTTCTTATTGCAACTGACAAGTGCTACTTTTTGCTGACTTCTAATTTCACTCTTTGCATGCTGGGAAACTAGTGCGATATAAATAGTTAAACAAGAATTCCGCGGAATCAAAAGTCTCGCCTTGTCCCGCCGCCTTGACCTCGAGCCTGGGCCAGAAAGCAATTTTCACTGGCCCGAACATATTATACAATTATTGACGAGTGAGCCATAGAATATCAGATTATATTCTATGGCTCACTAGTCAATAATTGTTTTAGTATATGATAATAGTCGGTATATAGCACTCACGACCTTATGCTACTAGACAAAAATTGAAAAAGAATTTGAAAAAAAACAAGAAACGAGGCAAAGCCATGAAGGCCAGGTTTTTTCCAAGCATAGACACTTGGATAACATAATTATACCCACTTTTTGTAGACTAGATGGCCATGGCCTGCATGTCGTGCCTTGGGGCGAGGCATGGACACTAAAAAAAAGAGATATAGTAGATGGAAAAACTTTAACCGGACACACGGACGGACGGACGTTCTTACAGTACTATACTTATGTGGCTTATCACATGTTAAATATTAGCCACATAAAAGGATTTTTTAGGTAGCTAATTGTAACCAACCCTATCCTTTACTAAGTCCATAACCCTGTGGGGCTAGCCACATAAGTACCCTAATGTGTGCCCAGACGGATGGACGGACGGACGGACGGACGGACGGACGGATGGACGGACGTATGCCAAAATGCCGACTATATCGCGCTTTCCGCAAGCGGGTGCGACAATGATGAGAAACACCCATGTGAAGTATCAAGGTAATGGGTGAAGCAGTTGCAGAGATATAGTACACAAAAAAATCAAAGTAATTTGACCTTGACATTGGGCACAGGGGCCGCACGGTTGGGGGGTAGAATGAAAATATGGATGATGATAAACACCCATGTAAAGTTTCAAGGTAATGGGCGAAGCAGTTGCAGAGATATAGTATAACGAAAAACTTTAACCAAAAAACTTTAACCAGACGTACGTTAAAAAGTTAACGTTGAAAATGGCTAAGTCAATTACGTAGAAATAATAGGTCAAGGTAAAAAAAATGGCACCCCTTGGTTATGAAGCTGTGAAAGTTTGTTGGTCCTATGTGTTACAGTAACAAAGAAATGGACTGAAACACGAAAACTTAACATTGATTGTGGACACTGCCCACCCGCCTGGCTTTCGCCAATCCAATAGCCTGGATTTTTTTCCCTAAAAAACCTGGTTAAAAATGGAAAAAAAGTTTAAAAAAAAAAAAGTTTAAAAGGATTTTTTTTCCAAAAAAACCTGGCTAAAAATGGAAAAAAAAGTTAAAAAAAAAAAAGCCCAGAATTTTTTATAATAGTCCTATATTTATCTACATATCATATCTGCACAGGTCCACATATTGCTATAATATTGTCAACACAGTTTACGGAAATGTAATAGCCAGGTATAATAATTTACCTGTATAAATTACCTGTAATAATTTAGCTGGACATTTAGTGGTCAATCTGGAAATTTGCACATGCTTGCACATGCACAAGTGTTCAACTGGAGAAGGCTATTGTTCTCTCTACAGGTAAGGTGTACAGAGCGCACGAGAAAATGGGTCTTCATGCATTAATGTTCAGTTTGTAGCATAGAAAGAAATAGTTTGACCTTGACCCTGGAGCCTGGAATTTTTTTAATAGTGCTATATTCATCTACATATCATAGTAAAGGTATGTATAAAGTTTGATGACACCGACGACACCGACGACACCGACACCGGAAAAGCAAAACCTATGTCTCGCTTTCCGCTTCGCGGGCGAGACAAAAATGGCAGACAAAATTCATTGAATTTTTTTATTTCTCCCTGTATATATCATGAATATGTCTTGGAATATCATTAGAATCGAGTCTGGTGGACTAATGAAATTCCAAGCCATATATATTTGCAGCGAAAAATAAGAACAAGAGGGCCATGATGGCCCTAATTCGCTCACCTGACTCCATGAACACCAGAGGAGAATGTGACATTGAGTTCATGTGTTTTAAAAAAATTGTGCTATTTTTAGATGGCGGTCATCTGGGATTAAGCGATGACTCATTTTACCAAATCTGAAAATGTTTCACCCAAGGATCTTAACTTAATATGAAGTTTGGCCAGCATCGGCCATGTGGTTCCTGAGAAAAAGACGTTCAAAATCTTGAATAAATGGACCTTCTGGAGGCCATTATGGATGACATAATCATCCGATTCCGACAAATATTGCACCAGAGCAATCGCCTCATCGATACCTTCAATTTGATATATGACATGAGCATATTTGGTCAAAAATAAAATTTGACCCCACGGGACACGCCCATTTTTGACCCCGGGGTCACCATTTTAACACCTTTATGTCAATCATTCCTACCAAGTTTCGTTGAAATCCGGCTGGCAGTTCATGAGAAGAAGATTTTTTAAGAATTTGTGCTATTTTTAGATGGCGGCCATCTTGGATTAGCGATGACCTCCGTTTTAACAAATCTGAAAAGGCTTCACCCATGGATCATAACTGTGAAGTTTGGCCACCATGGGCCAAGCGGTTCGTGTGAAGAAGAATTTTGAAATCTCTAATAAAATAACGACCTTTTGACCTTTCGGCGGCCATCTTGGATGACATGACCATCCAATTTCGACAAAAAATACACCAGAGTGATCGCCTCGTGGATACCTTCGATTTGATATATGACATTACCATATTCGGTCAAAAATAAAATTTGACCCCAATTTGACCCCACGGGCCACGCCCATTTTTGACCCTGGGGTCACCATTTTAACAACTTTGAAAGAGCATTGTACATCGATTATTCCTACCAAGTTTTGTCGAAATCCGGTTGGCGGTTCTTGAGAAGAATTTTGAAGAATTTGTGCTATTTTTAGACGGCGGCCATCTTGGATTACGTAATGACGTCATTTTAACAATTTTGTAATCCCCCTACCTAAGGACCATGACCATTAAGTTTGGTGACTATAGGCCCAATGGTTACCGAGGAGAAGACGTTTGATAATGTTCACGGACGGACAGACGGACGGACGACGGACACATTGCGGTAACAATAGCTCACATGAGCTTCGCTCAGGTGAGCTAAAAATATACTTGCTCGAGTTATCAAACGAAAGCAAATTGCAAATCGGATGTTTTCAAGAGTGCTTGAGAATATATTAGGCAAGAAAGAGTCTGGAAAATCTCCATACGAGTACTCCGTACATGTTTCAGTGCTTTGCAAATGAAGGGTCAGTGGAAGAAGGGGGCAACTCCCTCATGGAATTGGGTCCCTTCTACCGCTGACCCCTTCATACCTGGACATCAAATATGTGGCTGTGACGCGACTAGTGTAGATCTAGATAAGCATGTCTGATCAGGATCTGCACTGTTCACCATTCCTTCAATGAACAGGGCTGAATATACGTTTTGTCAATATTCAGTTCCGATTTTGGGATCCCTTTCCCCCTCCCGTACCCTCCCCATCACAGCAGGTTAAATATGGGATTTTACCTCAATAACCTGGCCTAAAATGACCATAGCTGTTGACAGGCTGTTAACAATATTGTAGTGACTAATGTAGAGGTTCTAATGTACAAGTTCCATTCAGAACTGAAATCTCAACATCCTCATCTTGTGCCAAGCCTGGTAAGGATGGATTCACCATTGAGGTACAAATCCTGCTATAAAAATTTACAAATTCATCGGCTTCGGACATAAATGATTTATGTGTATATTTACGAGGCTCCAGCTATCCCTCATCCAAACTTCATGTCTTAGCGCACGTTTGGTCGAGATAGACATTTTAATTACTCCAATATTATTTACATATTTATTTGTAAACACAGCAGCAATAATTGTCAACAAATCTTAATTTATTGTTGTTAAGTGTCGTGAAAAATATATGCCACAATCTGACAAAACCAGAACCAACCAGTGATGACTCTGATCACATTGCAAATGCATCAAATTCATTCACAGTCTGATCAGGGTCTTCCCTGTTTGCTGTAATTTGTACAGTAAAATATTCAATCATTATTCATCCACTAACTAACCACAGACTGTACATGTTATTGGGCTGGATCAGTAGTTTGGAATAAATATAGCATCTTACACGAGCGAAGCTTTTAATATTTGCATTGTATTTATAAAACGATTTTACTGGTTTCATAAGAAACGAGGCTATGCCAATTTCTCAGGAAGTCGGTGAATGAGTTCAATAAATAATGACAGCACCACACATTGAGGTTCCATGATGACCTAACATGGTCTACAGCTGCCTCATGTACATGTGTATTACCCGAGTGCATCAAGATGTTAATGTCTACAGTTGCCTCATGTACAAGTGTATTACCCGAGTGCATCAAGATGTTAATGTCTACAGCTGCCTCATGTACATGTGTATTACCCGAGTGCATCAAGATGTTAATGTCTACAGCCGCCTCAATGTTACCCATGTGTTAATACCCGAGTCATCAAGATGTTAATGTCTACAGCTGCCTCATGTACAGTGTTTTATTACGTCCACAGTGCATACCCAGATGTTAATGTCTACAGTTGCCTCATGTACAGTGTATTACCCGAGTGCATCAAGATGTTAATGTCTACAGTTGCCTCATGTACAAGTGTATTACCCGAGTGCATCAAGATGTTAATGTCTACAGCTGCCTCATGTACATGTGTATTACCCGAGTTCATCCAAGATGTTAATTCTACAGCTGCCTCATGTCAGAAGTGTATTACCCGAGTGCATCAAGATGTTAATGTCTAACAAAGCTAGCCTCTGTACAAGTGTATTACCCCGATGCATCAAGATGTTAATTGTCTCAAGTTGCCTCATTACCAGTGGTATTACCCAGTGGCTTCAAGATGTTAATGTCTTACAGCTGCCTCATGTCCATGTGTATTAACCCGAGTGAATCAAGATGTTAATGTCTTACAGTTGCCTCATGTACAAGTGTATTCCCAGTGCAATCTGATGTTAAATGTCTACAGCTGCCCTCATTGTAACAATGTTTATTTCCCGAGGGCATCAAGATGTTAATGTCTACAACTGCCTCAAGTACATATTTATTACCCGAGTGCATCAAGATTTAATGTCTACGCTGCCTCCATGTTACCCAAGTGTATTACCCGAGTGCATCAAGAATAGTTAATGTCTACAGCTGCCTCATGTACATGTGTATTACCCGAGTGCATCAAGATGTTAATGTCTACAGCTGCCTCATGTACATATTTATTACCCGAGTGCATCAAGATGTATAGCTTGCCTCCATTTTGTACATTTTATTACCCAAGGTGCATCAAGATGTTAATGTCTACAGCTGCCTCATGTACATATTTATTACCCTAGTGCATCAAGATGTTAATGTCTATAGCTGCCTCATGTACATGTGTATTACCCGAGTGCATCAAGATGTTAATGTCTACAGCTGCCTCATGTACATATTTATTACCCTAGTGCATCAAGATGTCCATACAAATACAGTGTTATGACACTGCGCAAGACCGCTTGACGAGTACGCAATAAAATCGGGATATACACTGAATACAAAATACAATAAGCTCTGTTTTTGTCAGATATATCACACCAATAATTCTCAAGTAAAACAAAACTAGTTCATGTAAGTGGCAGCAACTGCAAATATTGAAAATATTGAATGCCTATTAGTATTTTCAGCTCATATGACCTTGTACTTGGGCTGATACACTCCATGTTCAATAGGTGTTTGTACTTTTTGAATGTAATTTTCACGTTCAGAAGAAAAACCCTTTTTATAAATGGAGGAGTCTGAAAATTTTGTGCCGATTGGATTTGTTGGAAAATCAACATATCACAGTCCATTCCTGTCAGTTAGCTAACCAATGTTCTAGAAAACAGCAACATTTGCAAAGGATGAAGTTTGTAATGCCTCAACATAATTAATAATACACTTGTCATATTTGGCAATAATCAACTGCTTTAAAACGTGACTGGGAGTGCCAAAAAAATTACCCTAATTTTTCCACATTAGAATACCGTATACACGTTCACTTTGGCGACAAGTACAGATATTGAGAAAAATCATTTATTATTTCGAAAGGTTTCATCATTTTGAAAATAAAATCTGACAGACGAGAGGGTTACCATTCGGACGAAACTGACATCCTGTCGCTTTTACATCACTTACATATGATATTAATTCAAATTTATGTAAATTGCATTTTTCATCTCTCATCTATGAATTAAACCAAACGACGTTTATAGCATCGTGAGGAAATACACAACCCGGCCATCGGTATAGACACAGGTCAGATTGCACATTTGTACATTTGTGCAGTCTGACCTGTGTCTATACTGGTTGTCGCGAAACACGTGTAGATATATTAAAATCCATGTTGATTTCATACATCAAGTACATGTTCTATATATATACAATCTATATGTTAGCCATAATGACAAAATTAGGCATATTGATTTGTTGACAGTTCCTGATTATCTATCTACCCACTCCAACTGATACTGATAAAGTTTTATTTCGGGCATCAGGACTGCTTTGCCGACACAAGTAAATATATAGTAGTGAAATTAATGTGAATCAAAACTCAATGCACACGCCAAATTTCATCGCACCATGCTGCTAATCAAGCTGATAACTATTACTTAACATAAAACCATAATTTATCCAATACATGTTAATAATATCACGTTGTTTACACAACGGGAATAGTGCTACAGTTCAGTACCCGAATATGTCAATAAATGCTCGGATTTTCCTGCATAAGCATCTCAAAAGTAGAACAAAAATGTTAACCCTTACACCGCTATCTTACACCCGCTATCTTACACCGCATCTTACACCGCTACCTTACACCGCTACCTTACACCGCTACCTGCTACCTTACAAACCTTACAACACAACCGCTACCTTACAACCGCTAAACCTTACACCGCTACCTTACACCTTACAAAACCGCTACCTTACACCTTACACCGCTACCTTAACACCGCTAAACCCTTACACCACTAACCTTTACACCGCTACCTTACAAAAAACCGCTACCTTTAACCACCTTTTACAAAACCGCTTACCTTACACCTAACGCTACCTTACCACCTAACCCACCGCTTACCTTACCAACCGCTACCATTACACCTTACACACTTACACTCTTACACCGTACCTTACACCTTACACGCCGCTACCTTACACCTTACACCGCCTACCTACACCTTACCGCTACTTACCTTACACCGCCTTACCTTACACCGCTACCTACACCGCACCTTACACCTACTTACACCTTACACCGCTACCTTACACCGCTACCTTACACCACTACCTTACACCGCTACCTTACACCGCTACCTTACACCTTACACCGCTACCTTACACCGCTACCTTACACTTTAGAATCCTTTCCATTGGAAATGATTCTGAAGTGCTGTCAAACCATGTTTCTATTGAGACATAAGGCAAGATATAAAAGCAAAAGCAGACGACAATTGTTGTGTGTAGCGGTCTAAGGCTTAAAATTCAGTTGTTTTTTTTAAATTGGTGAAAATGTTCCAATGGTGCTCACAACATGCTTATGTGGATAACAAGACCAACATTTATATATTGTGAAACGATTCCTCTACAAATTTGATAATTTACCACATGTTTATTACTGAAGATTTGGTGTAAATATTCAACATTAATGGATTCAGCCACTATTCAACATTAATGGATTCAGCCACTATTCAACATTAATGGATTCAGCCACTCAACATTAATGGATTCAGCCACTATTCAACATTAATGGATTCAGCCACTATTCAACATTAATGGATTCAGAAAATATTCAACAATAACATATGATAAATATCATGTCTATTTTCAATCCTGTTTTATTAATTTATTGCATATAAATTAATTGCGTAAAGACGAGACTCGCAGTAACATTCATGAAATTTTAATTGACAATAGCAGACATAAAATATTTTAATTACAATTAATTATGAAAATATGTAAATTTGTACCTGTTTATATATAATGCAAATGCGTAGTCCAAACCTGGCGTGAATATATCATTGAGAATATCCAAAAATGATGCACAGACACGTAGTACATAATAATATATATACTAAAAGAAAATTTCCAAATATCTATGAAATTTCAATTAACTTAATTCATAGATATAATTCATCATTATGTGTTAGTTAATCATCAATACAACCAGTGACTGGTCAGGGAAAACTTTACGATGTCTCAGTTGAACCCTCAGGTCACGACGATCAAATATTTGGACAAGATATTTATGAACATGGGAGTGTTTGGCAACAGAAAACTACATGTAACTTGATGGTTCATATTAAACCGTTTTTCTGGTTGGTCATGCGATGTGTTGGTAAACTGAATTTTATGAGAAAATAAATAAGTAAACGTGTAAAAGGATTTCTAAAAGTATAGTAACTGGTATTTTCATTAAAGGCACTGGATTTCAATTTTTTGGCAGAAAGTGATGAAAAAGATATGCGTTTCCTCTTTCTTGACAAGTGAAACATTTTTATCTTTTTATATCTGTATAAACATGTAGAAAAGCAATGTTTGATCAGGATCTACACTGTTTAAATCCTAACTACGCATGATTTTGTCATGATTAATCGTAATTGACATCAACTGGAGAAATTGTGATTGTGTCAATTGTGGTCAGTCTAGCTCCTGATCAACTACTTCTGCAGCTTGATAAGCATCTACATAGCCTGTTTTTGAGAGGCATTTCACCCACTGTATGAATAGTGAACAGTGTACATCCTGAACAGCCTGTGCAAGGCTGATCAGGGTGTGCACTGGTCACAAATGGCATACACCGCATGTCTTACGGTGGAATATAGGATTGTTTGCATTCCGAATGTTTGCCTGAAGGCACAAACCTGGAATGCTGTATATGTTGTCGAGGATCACAGTAAAATATGCCTAATTGATTATGTGTTAACCCTTTCAACACCACAGACCTGTATAGTGGTACTGGCAAAAAGTGTAGACCCAGATGAGCCAGCTCGTAACGAGCCGTCTCATCAGGATCTGCACTTTTTGCAAGTACATGTAATTTTCATATTTTTGAGAACAAAAACATCCCCTTTTCATAAATGGACTAGTCTGAAAATCATTTTGTGACAATTGGATTGGTTGAAAAATTAACATATCAAAATCCATTCCAGTTACTTAGGGGTGACAGGGTTAAGATAGTATCTACATAACACCACCGAATAATAAGTACCAGTTGTATTTGCATCCATATTTTCAGGAATAATAATGTATTGATACTGGTGGGAGACGTTGATGTCCCTTGCTGTCCTTCTTAGAGACGTTCTACTGGAATTGCTATGCATCCAAAGCTAGTGAGATTGTATGATAGGAAGACTACAGAGAACCTGACTAGTCTATGTTTTCATCAGGAAGACTACAGAGAACCAGACTAGTCTATGTTTTCATCAGGAAGACTACAGAGAACCAGACTAGTCTATGTTTTCATCAGGAAGACTACAGAGAACCTGACTAGTCTATGTTTTCATCAGGAAGACTACAGAGAACCTGACTAGTCTGTGTTTTCATCAGGAAGACTACAGAGAACCAGACTAGTCTATTTTTTCATCAGATTGTATGATAGGAAGACTACAGAGAACCAGACTAGTCTATGTTTTCATCAGGAAGACTACAGAGAACCTGACTAGTCTATGTTTTCATCAGGAAGACTACAGAGAACCTGACTAGTCTGTGTTTTCATCAGGAAGACTACAGAGAACCAGACTAGTCTATTTTTTCATCAGATTGTATGATAGGAAGACTACAGAATATAGTAGCACCAGGAAGATCAACCAGACAGGCTATGTTTTCACAGGAAGACTACAGAGAACCAGACTAGTCTATGTTTTACATCAGGAAGACTACAGAAGACTACAGATGATCACAAGACAAACATATGTTTTCATCAGCAAGACTAGAGAACCGATAGACTATGTTTTCATCTATGTTTTCTAGGAATTTTCATCAGATCTATGATAGGAAGACTACAGAACCTGTCTATCATCACTCGACTCATCTTATGTCATCACATTGTAGATAGGAAGACTACAGAGAACAGCTGACAAGTAGTCTATTGTTTTCATCAGGAAGACTACAGAGAACCTGACTAGTCTATGTTTTCATTCAGGAAGACTACAGAGAACCAGACTAGTCTATTTTTGAGTTCTTGTAGGAAGACTACAGAGAACAGATAAGGCTTATGTTTTCATCAACATTGTATGATAGGAAGACTACAGAGACCAGACAAGTCTAGTCTAATGTTTTATCAGGAAGAACTACAGATAACAGACTAGTCTATGTTTTCATCACGAAGACTACAGAGAACCAGACTAGTCTATGTTTTCATCAGAATTGTATGATAGGAAAAGACTACAAGAGAACCCAGACTAGTTTTTTCCATTGTTTTCATCAGATTGTATGATTAGGAAGACTACAGAGAACCAGACTAGTCTATTGTTTTCATCAGGAAAGGATATGGAAGAAACTACATTAGAACAGATGTTTTTCTTGACATTCACCGATACTACGAGAACCAGACTAGTCTATGTTTTCATCAGATTGTATGATAGGAAGACTACAGAGAACCAGACTAGTCTATGTTTTCATCAGGAGGACTACAGAGAACCAGACTAGTCTTATGTTTTCATCAGGAAGGACTACAGAGAACCAGACTAGTCTATTTTTTCGTCAGTTGTATGTCAGGAAGACCTACAGGTTGAAACCTGACCTAGTCTATGTTTTCCATCTGGAAGGGACTACAGAGAACCTGACTAGTCTATGTTTTCATCAGATTGTATGATAGGATGATTACAGCTCGAACCTGATAGTCTAGTTTTCATCAGGAAGACTACAAGAGAACCAGACTAGTCTATGTTTTCATCAGGAAGACTACAGAGAACCAGACCAGTCTGTGTTTTCATCATATTGTATGATAGGAAATACTACCAGAGAACCAGACTGTTTTCTATGTCATCAGATTGTATTGATCAGGAAAGGATACAGGAAGATCCTGGACTAGTCTATGTTTTCATCAGATTGTATGATAGGAGACTACAGGAGAACCAGATGTCTAATTTTTCATCAGATTGTATGATAGGGAAGACTACAGAGAACAGGGATAGTCTATGTTTTCATCTGATTGTAAGTAGGAAGACTATCAAGAGAGGAACCAGACTAGTCTATTGTTTTCATCAGGAAGGACTACAGAGAACCTTGACTAGGTCTATGTTTTCTTTTCTGGAAGGGGACTAAGAGAACCCAGATTAGTCTTGTTTTCAACAGGAAGACTACAGTGAACCAGACTAGTCTATGTTTTTCATCAGGATTTGGTATGATAGGTGGACTACAGTGATCCAGGGACTAGTCTATGTTTTCATCAGATTGTATGATTGGGAAGGATCATCAGAGAACCAGGACTCAGCGGTCTATGTTTTCATCAGATTGTATGTAGGAAGGGACTAAACAGAGAACATGACTAGTCTATTTGTTTTCATTCAGATAGTATTGATAGGAAGAAACTACAGGAAAACCAGACTAGTCTATGTTTTCATCAGATTGTACGATAAGGAAGGACTACAGAGAACAAGACTAGTCTATGTTTTCATCAGGAAGACTTACAGAGGAACCAGACTAGTCCTATGTTTTCATCAGGGAAGACTACAAGAGGAAAACCAGGACTAGTCTATGTTTTCACCAGGAAGACTACAGAGAACCAGACTAGTTTTCTATGTTTCTTCTATCAGGAAGGACGTAACATGAGAACCAGAACTAAGGCCTATTGTTTTCATCAGGGAAAGATACAGAGAAACCCGATAGTCTTTGTTTTCATTTTCACGAAGAAACTACAGAGGAACAAGGACTAAGGTCTTTTGTTTTTCATCAGGAAGAATACAGAGCAGAGAACCAGACTAGCCTATGTTTTCATCAGGAAGACTACAGAGAACCTGACTAGTCTATGTTTTCATCAGGAAGACTACAGAGAACCAGACTAGTCTATGTTTTCATCAGGAAGACTACAGAGAACCAGACTAGTCTATGTTTTCATCAGATTGTACGATAGGAAGACAACAGAGAACCAGGACTAGTCTATGTTTCATCAGGAAGACTTACAGAGAACCAGGTTGTCTATGTTTTTCATCAGGAAGACTCAGAGAACCAGGACTAGTCTATGTTTTTCCATCACGAATGACTTACCAGAGAAACCACACGAAGACTACAGAGAACCAGACTACGTCTATTGTGTTTTTCATCAGGAAGACTACAGAGAACCACGACCTAGCCTATGTTTTCATCAGGAAGACTACAGAGAACCTGACTAGTCTATGTTTTCATCAGGAAGACTACAGAGAACCAGACTAGTCTATGTTTTCATCAGGAAGACTACAGAGAACCAGACTAGTCTATGTTTTCATCAGATTGTACGATAGGAAGACTACAGAGAACCAGACTAGTCTATGTTTTCATCAGGAAGACTACAGAGAACCAGACTAGTCTATGTTTTCATCAGGAAGACTACAGAGAACCAGACTAGTCTATGTTTTCATCAGGTTTATCGGGCACTGCAAGGAGACATGTAGGAATTAAAAAAAAATATATAAACTTTATGTATTTTACAACAATTACAAACAAGTGCGAGAGCACTTATACAAATGCTTTTGTTGGAACAGATGAAGGTGTAAGGGTGGTCATTAATGTGGGAGGAAACCGGAGTACCCAAAGGAAACCACTTGTCCGGTCTGGTGACAACCATACCGTCTCACATACTGCCTCTGCCGAGGATTGAACCCGGGGTCTCATTGGTGAGATGCGCGCTCTTTACGGATTGCGCTAACCGGACAACCTAATTGGGTGACTAGGAATTCAGAGGCTCTATTCTATCAGGTAACGTTTTATGCTATGACATGAGCAGTAACTTGGCATGATGTTCAGCTAATGACAGGTGAAGGAAGTACTTTTAATCAGATACATTGACAGATACAGCATTGTGGTATTAGTTGGCAAGTATTTAGTCAATGCGCAACAATTTACCAGATAAAATTCATATGTTACTGGCTCATAATGGATGGCCAACAAAACTTGCCTGGTCTAAAATGGCCGTCTATTGATGGTTATTTTGATCCCTGTCCAATGACTGTGCCATTCACTGTTAGCTTTAGCTGTTGCCTGAAAATATAAAAGGAAAACAGTTATAGAACTGCAAAGCAATATATCAGGAGACGTAGCATCTATTATAGATTTACTCCACCTAGAGATACTGGACACCCGACATAACCGGATACTACAAACATGAATATTTACACCTTCTATAAATTCATAATACATCACCCTTTCCACGTATTGCGTTTACATCCCAATACAATACATTAGACACATGAGACGTCGCGCAATTTTGTTGAATTTCGAAACATCGCTGTTCCAGGAATTGTGACAAAATTAAATAAAACCAGATTATTCTTAATTTTACTGCCATATTTGGTTCTTTACATTTATGAAACTATCAGAAAATACAGTGTAAATAAAACCATGGGCTGTTGCATTTACTGGGGTGCACAATACATTTGGTCTGTTTAAAGTCCTTCTTCGGACTCCTCGCAAACTTTAAACAGACCAAATGTATTATACACCCCAGTGAACGCAACAGCCCATGGTTTTATTACTTACATACAAGTACTAGTATACATGTATGAAAATGATGAAGAAGGACTCCTTACAAACTTTAAACAGACCAAATGTATTATACACCCCAGTAAATGCAACAGCCCATGGTTTTATTACTTATATACAACTACTAGTATACATGTATGAAAATGATTGCATGTAACGAGACAGTTTTGTACCATGGTGTACCCAGGCATACCTGTATGTGCACATTCATCACATTGCAGCTCATCAATTAGCTATAAGCAAGCACGTTTTACTGCATTCCATTTCGGTGTGTGTGGGTGGAGAGGATATTTGGTGGGATTTTGGCAAAACGGGAATTGAAAAAGAAGCTAATCTGACAATAAAATCTTTTCCCACCTCCACTGGGTCATTGGTGCACGATTTCATACTAGCAGAAAACAATCCTATAACCCTGGGATAATATCATGAACTGTAAGCCAACCTGATACCGGCCATGTTTCCGGTAAGGTTTCGCTGAGATTGATACCATTGTTATGGTGTTGGTATATGGTTTGTATCATCTGATGGGAAATGTGAAATAAATGAAGGTAATTGTAATATGTGTCTGTGACTGGAGAAATGGGGCTTATGTGTGTTTTTTTTTACCAAAGTAGCTCCAGATCAAATAGCACACTCGTGTAGCCTGGTAACAGTATATATTGTGTACTAGATGCATGACAGGTGTTTCATTGATGGAATGGCAAACAGTGCAGATCCTGATCAGACTGCGGATGCACAGGATGATCTGGATCTACACTGGTCGCATGACCCATAAGCCTCATTTCTCCAGTCACAACCACATAGAAGACTGAGGACCTATCATGAGATCCAGAAAGCAAAGGTAGATGGTGCACAATTTTGTGTAGAGTAAGAACCAATTTGTATACATATGCCAATTAACCATGTATTAGGGTGGATCAATAAGTGGTGTCACATGACCATTATCTTATTATTATGCTGCAGGATGTTTGTAGGGAGCATATACTATCTTACCGATCAGTTCTAAGTTTAAATAGGTGCATACTGTCTATACATGAAATTGTTATCAAAAAGTTATTCAACCCTATTTAATCAAGCAATGAACAAGCTCTGCGAATAAGGAACTGACAAATCGCTATGATAAATTATAACTCAACCTACCACAATAAAAAAGAAAAAATATTTTAAATATTCATATGAATGATGTATCCCACACAATAAAGTTACATTAAATCCTCACAAAGGGGGTGAAGATGTTTAATTATCCAACTGACATTTGGAGTAAACGTGTACGTTACATTTACCCTGATTTCTAATATTTCATGATTCCCTTGTAGTGTAGACAAATAAAATCTACCCATGGTGCAATATGATTAACTGGCGGCCATTGTTGCCAAACCGGTGTCGCAAACTTGTTATTAATATAAATCTATGTCGCTGGTATTTACTGCTATTCAGCTGCCATATTGTTAACGATCTCCGGGCTCACCTACGACCTTTGCGGATGTTGGTTTCAAGCACCAGCAGAGTGAATTATTCCAATATTTGCCTCACAACATTTTGAACCATTTATTTCCATGGATTACAAGATGAGGTGGTTCAACTGTGTGGTAAAACATATACCTTTGGGGAGAAATGAGAAAAATTCATTGACAGCATGAAATTGATGTGCATCTGGTTAGCTCAGTTGGGAGAGTGAACAGCAGGTTCAAATCCAAGACAGCAGCATGCAAAAATATCGCTAGCTCACTTAGCTCACTCACCAATGGCAAGTTGAAATCAAGTTGGGAATGAGGTCTACAATGGTCACTATAACTGGCCCACATTTTTATTAGTTTCTAATTAAAATCTACACATTTTTTCACTTTTCTCAACCAGTTTAGATCCAGATCAGCCTATGTGTGTCTGATCAGGATCTGCACTGTTCGCCATTCCATCAATGAAACACCCATCATGCTTTTAACAAGCAATACAGGTCGTTATCAGGCTACACGAGTGTTTGATCAGGAGTTAGACTGGTCACAAATCACATAAGCCCAATTCACATCCACATATCTCCTGAGCCTGTCAGTTCACCATTTGGGAAACCTGCCAGACGTAGGCGACACACCCAAACAGTGTCAATAACTTCCTCATAACATTGCCGATCAGGTTTCATCCCAAGATAGATTTTGTACTTCAGGTTGGATAGGGGCATTTCGTGCATTTGGATGTCGACACCAGTTGGCCATTAGATGATGACTGTATCATCATATACAGTTATGTCAGCATACGATGTATCTTACTATTTTTAGGTATCGCCATTTTAGTTATCTATTTTTAGAAGCATTAACTATGCCT
This sequence comes from Conchocele bisecta, assembly GCA_029237695.1. Taxonomy (NCBI): domain Eukaryota; kingdom Metazoa; phylum Mollusca; class Bivalvia; order Lucinida; family Thyasiridae; genus Conchocele; species Conchocele bisecta. The sequence goes on from CM055267.1 coordinate 128,125,342, forward strand.
GTCCGTCGCCATTTGACGGACAGGTTTATTCGCCGGTAAATCATATTTCATAATATTCATAATACCTATTTTGATGGTAAATTATTAATTTAAAGGTATATCTCTATGCTCCAATTTGGTATATAATAAATATGTCTACGATGGGTGTAATTAATGCACGTGCCCGCCACACCAGATCAAGATGGTTATAAAGGCTGCCAATGGGGACATCATCAGTGTGGGGGCAGGCACACTTTCCTACTTTTTGTTTCTGGTGATACAGTTGCAGTTCTTTCAGTGCTTTGATTTCTCCAGTCACAGACAAGAAGGTAGACTGGCCACAGAATCCATGACGCCAATTTCTCACGGCAATCTCTACTAAGCCCTGTATCTCCTGATGTGCCACACACCTTAATTGATGTACGATTCCTAATTGATGTGTAAACCGTTAAGATGAATTTGTTTACTTTACAACATTAATTTTCTTAATCATTTTCAAAATATGTCATCAAATTTTGTATAAAAAATTTCATTGCCATTTAACCTGTTCCATCATGAGAATGATTAGATATAATACCAATCCAAATTAACCCTTAGAATGTTGGGAAGGAAAACTATCATCATTCTGTAGTTTTAAAAAGGAACTTAACCCTTTCACCCCTAAATTACTGGAATGTATAGAGGCCTGTGGTGTTGAAAGGGTTAATCATTAGAATATGGGAAACATAAATTGTCAATGTTGTTTTATATTTTGCCTTCTTTCACAATAAAAACATGGTTTGGCAGTAGTTTAGGATCATTTCCAATGGAAACGATTCTAAACTGCTGTCAAACTATATATTGTTGATGAGAAAAATGGACATCAGACGACAATTTAATTCAGCAGTGTAAGGGGGTTCAAACCACTGAGGTTTCCAGGTTTTTACCTTTATCGCTCAATTAATTATTGGGTCACACACATGTCATGATTATAAACTGAGCCTATATACCGGCTCATGATCAAATTCAGGAAGCTTGGATTGGTCGAAGCTGAGATTCAAAATCCTGCAGTTTGTCGAGGCCGAGTTTTGCCGCGATTTTGATAAACGGGAGCAAATTTCAATGAATGTTTACATTACATTTGTATAATCACGGATCCAGAAAACTGATAGATAAGATTGCATGGCAATAAAAAGATGATTAAAGGGAAAAGGCAGACACTTACATCATATTATGAGTATAGATATGACAAAAAGATGAAAAGCCAAAGAAGGTTTTAATGTATGACATTAGCTGAAGCTGGGACATTCAGGTTTTGATCCATTGGTACAGTGCAACCTGTCTAAACCAGACACCCTGGCAGGTTTTGATCCATTGGTACAGTGCAACCTGTCTAAACCAGACACCCTGGCAGCCGGTTTAGACAGGCTCCACTGTAATTCTGGAATATGCGCCCTCCAAGACATAGATAGGTATGTGCTTTGCAATCATGAACAAAAATAACATCAGAAATAAATGTCAGTGAAACCAATCAAATCAGACAAACAAATGTGTTGTCGACGCTCAGTTTAGAGGTTCCACGGTACGATCTGCAGCAATGCAGCGCAATAGTAACATGTGACATGTATCGACCTAAAACCCGCACCTGCATCTATCAAGAGCCGTCCCAATGTCGCAGTTTATCGCGCGGTGACTCACTCGCTACCCATCAGTCATGTGCGACAGATAGCAGCAGTTACGCAATGTTGATTTCATTCACAGGTAAAGATGTGCGTCTCGTTTCATTCACCAATCTCCACAGTGACCCGATTTCATATCTACTCTACGTCTCCATCATAACATGAGCCATCCATGGGAACTGGGGTTTGGTGACCTTTTGTGACCAGTCTGCGCAGTCTGATCACGGCCTTCACTGTTAGCTCTTCCATTAACAAAATATCTTGTCATGTTGGACAGGCTGGCCACATATGCCATAAGCCCCATTTCTCCAGTCACAGATCGGGAGCTAGACTGGTGACATATGCCATAAGCCCCATTTCTCCAGTCACAGATCGGGAGCTAGACTGGCGACATATGCCATAAGCCCCATTTCTCCAGTCACAGATTGGGAGCTAGACTGGCCACATATGCCATAAGCCCCATTTCTCCAGTCGCAGATTGGGAGCTAGACTGACCACATATGCCATAAGCCCCATTTCACCAGTCACAAAACAGGAGCTAGACTGGCCACATATGCAATAAGCCCCATTTCTCGAGTCACAGATCAGGAGCTGGCCACATATGCCATAACCAACATTTTTCCAGTCACAGATAAGGAGCTAGCTAGCTAGCTATCCCCTTCTCCAGTCACATATCAATAGGACATTCCAGTGGAGAAAATTGATATAGCAACAAATGGATCAAAGACAGAGAATGTGCAGAACAAGCAATGTGTGACAGCTGGACAGACGGACATGGCTATGTCAAATAGGTACTTTCGGTGGTGAATTACTGTATAACAAGAAACGAGGCAAAGCCACGAAGGCCAGGTTTTTTCCAAGCATAGACACTTGGATAACATAATTATACCCACTTTTTGTAGACTACATGCCTGCATGTCGCGCCTTGGGGCGAGGCATGGACACTAAAAAAATAGATATAGTAGAAGGAAAAACTTTAACCAAAAAACTTTACCGGACACACGGACGTACGGACGGACGGACGTATGCCAAAATACCGACGATATCACGCTTTCCGCAAGCGGGCGCGACAATGATGATAAACACCCATGTGAAGTATCAAGGTAATGGGTGAAGCAGTTGCAGAGATATAGTACACGAAAAAACTTTAAAAAAAGAATTCAAAGTAATTTGACCTTGACATTGGGCACAGGGGCCGCACGGTTGGGGGGTAGAATGAAAATATGGATGATGATAAACACCCATGTGAAGTTTCAAGGTAATGGGCGAAGCAGTTGCAGAGATATAGTATAACGAAAAACTTTTAACCAAAAAATTTAACCAGATGTACGTTAAAAAGTTAACGTTGAAAATGGTCAATTACGTAGAAATAATAGATGAAGGTAAAAAAATGGTCACATGTTGGATAGTTCTATGTGGTAGGCACCCCTTGGTTATGAAGCTGTGAAAGTTTGGTGGTCCTAGGTGGTACAGTACCAAAGAAATGGACTTAAACGCGAAAACTTAACATTATAAATGCGAAAACTTAACATTGAAAATGGCTAAGTCGACTGCGCGGAAAAAATGGGTCAAGTTCAAAAAAAGGTAACATGTTGGATAGTGATATGTGGTGGGCACCCCTTGATTATGAAGCTGTGAATGTTTGGTGGTCCTAGGTGGTACAGTAACAAAGAAATGGACTCAAACACGAAAATTTAACATTGATTGTGGACGCCACCCACCCACCCGCCCGGCTTTCGCCCGGCTTTCGCCCGGCTTTCGCCAATCCAATAGCCTGGATTTTTTTTTAAAAAACCTGGCTAAAAATAATAAAACTAGGATGGGCAAAAATGGCACATACAAAACAAAACGTTTTTAATATATACATACATTTATTAACCCTTTCAACACTACAGACCTGTATAGTGGTGGTATTGGCAAACAGTGTGGATCCAGATGAGACGTCACGATGAAAATAACAATTATGATAGTACTGCGATTGTGGAAAATGCTATGGCAACACTATTACAGTTGCAGGTATGCTATTGTCATGTATTACAATACATTGGGCTAATGTTATGTTTATGATTTTGTATCGAAAACTCTACTTTTGGCAGAATGAAAATATTGTTAAATATTTACAGACAGACCGAATATATATAAACACAATTGATTTTTACCCTGGATGCACAGAACCACAGTTAATTGCTGCATACAGGTTATATGAATACAGTTACGTTGGATCTACACGTTTTGCCCAATACCACTATACAGGCCTGTGGTGGTGAAAGGGTTCAGGAACTACTGCAATAGGATTGCGATTGACATTTTACTATCATGATAGTACTATTGCCAAGGTTACTATTGCGACAGATGACAGTATCACAGTATCACAGTATCCATGCATTGCTACAGCCGTACTAACAACCAAACCCATCCATCAGTATATCCACATAATATAACAACCAAATCCATGATTAATACAAACTCGTACAAAGTATGACATCAAAGCCGGCAACATCATAAACCCACATCACGTTTTCAGGTCAAACTAGTGAATGTCATTCATAAAACCTTTGGCGGTTATCTGTGCGAATAATGTGACTAAATTACACGTGAGCCCAGAAAGGGACCTTACAGTATTTGCAACAATTGTAGATCTGATTCTTTTGCAAGTCACACAGTTGGATTAGAATTTAGTAGTTTTTCTGGCAGCTTTAACCCTCCCTTCCCTGAATATGTAACATTGACTGTTTGATGCCTACTTGCACTATTAAATTAATCCAAAAAGTGGTGTGTTTTTTTGCAAAACGTTAAACATTTGCAAACACTGCAGATCCTGATGAGACAGCTTTTGTGTTAAAAGGGACTAAATTACAAACAGCGAAGGCAGCAACCAAGCTGGGCATGTGCAGGTTGATCTGGGACTACTCTGGTGGTACATACTGCACAGTCCTAGTCTCAGCCGATGACTAAGTATGAAAACAATCAGCCTGACCTAGATCCATCCTACTTACAAATCCTACAACATTTCATAAAACCACTTTTATTGAATATGTATACAAAATGTCTCAAATTTTATTTCCCACAACAAAAGTTATTTGAACCTTTGAACTGAATGTGTTGGACTAAAATTATGAATTTTACTATGAAAATTGTGCAAGCGTTGAACCTATTGTTTTTTTTTATAAATAACAGTGCAAATTATATTCATCTGTTGTAAAAAAAGCGCTCCAAGCCTGGCTGAGCTCTTAATCACAGCATGTGTCATATTATGCAAAGCAGCAAGTATAATTCACAAATTTCAATTTTGAATGAACTCGTCTTATGATTCACTACATATTACATATTTATGACAATTTATGGCGTTAGACCTTGTAGCATGAAGTTAAGAACCTAATGATAATGCTTTTCACTGGATGGGCAAGTTTGTTTATACAGTGGAACCTGCCTAAGCCCGAAACCTGGTAAACCTCAGAATCTTACAATGATGAATGGTGCTTTGTATTGCATACGACCCACATCCGACTGCCCAAGGTCAAGGTCACCTTGTTTGTAAGGCAAATGCGTTTTTATGTTGATTATTATTATTATTATTATTATTATCAAGGTTGCCAGCGAAAGGATTTTCATTTTTATCAACAATAACGTAGTTTGGCAGCACATTAGAATCATTTCCAATGGAAACTAGACATTATGTTCGTAAAACATGGATATGCCCGATGGCAGACTGAGCTCTATCTAGCGATTGTGGGTAAAAACAGAAAACTTTAAATTGACACAAATTTCACAGTCGTTTGCAAAAGTATTTTGACGTAAGAAAGTGGCTAAGTGTTTCAGCACTATTTTGAAGGTCACAAAGGTCAAGGTCATGTCATTGGTGGTGTGATTGCGTCAGACATGTTCAGGTGAATAAACTGTCCAAATATTAAAGCAATTCTTCACGTAATATTGAAGATACTGTATTTTGGAGAAACAAAATACAGAATACACAAATCAAGTTGGATGACTTTCCTACAAGTTGAGTGACAAATCTGACAATTTTGGATATGTTTATGAGCATCTGAATAATTTTATGCAGTTATAAACTAATAAAACTACAGACAAGATGTTCCAATATCCGGCTATTAATTTGAAGAATTTCAATAAATTATTAATATGCTATTATATACTTGCTACCTGAAAGATGGGGGGAAAGCTTGATCATGGGTGGTCATACAGGTCGATAAACTTCCATATAAACAAATCCACATTAATCAGTTAACCCCCAAGTAACTGGAATCGACTCTTCCTGTATATTTTAAACTATTCAATTAACCAGAAAAGGGGTGTTTTTGTTAAAAATCAAAAAATATCCACAAAATACAGATTAGACGGCTCGTTACCAACATTGGGAAGCAGTCTGTAGTTTTGAAAGGGTTTATCCCTTACAATGCGGGAAACGATAAATGTCGTCTGCTGTTGTTTCATATTTCGTCTTTTCTCTCAATAAAAACATTGTTTGGCAGCATTTTAGAATCATTTCCATGGAGAAGATTCTAAAATGCTGTCAAACCATGTATTTCATGAGAAAAATTAAAAATAAACAACAGCAGACAAAATTAAATTTCGCATTGTAAGGGTTAAACAATCTGCAGAGTGTTAATGTTGTGTCATCATGTTACTTCACTGACAAGCAGTACCATAATATATTCCATCAGCATCCATGCCTGCAACTAACTACTGTCTTGTTTAAACTAACTACTGTCTTGTTTAAACTAACTACTGTCTTGTTTAAACTAACTACTGTCTTCATTAACCCTTCATCCCTGTTCATTTTGCAACCAATCCAATCATCGCAACATGCCTTTCAGACTAGTCCATTTAGGGGGTGTTTTTGCTCTCAAACATATGAAAATTAATTGCAAAAAGTGCAGATCCTGACTAGACGGCACGTAAGAAGATGCACTCTTTGCAAACTCTGCTATAGCTGGCTGTCGGGTTCAAAGCTAGTTCACTCAAACATTTAAAATAATACAGCTTAGTTTTTTAACAAATACTTGGATGGGTTGAGAGGTTTAACCGTTAGAGCACTGGACTTCGATACCAGAGTCTGTGGGTTCAAACCTCGGATGACACCCAGGTCCTGTCCCTGCATGACCGTAGCTGTTTCTGGGACGCCAATTCACTTTCTAATAAATATTCGCTCCACAATATTCACATATTAATTTTTTCTAAAGTAAGATAACTATTCTTCCCTGGAAGAAAACTATCTATTGCCATGGATTTATTATAGGCATACAGTTTCTGTAAGATTTGACAGGACTGTGACAAAGATGGCTATATCACGGGATGACATTGTGGGGCGAGACACAAACGGCAGATGGGGCTTCCAGGGCAGACAGTTTCAGAGGTAAAGAATGACAGTTACACAAAGTTGACATTGGCATAGAGGCCACATGAGTGTGCCACAGAATGAAAATATGGATGACGACTAACAGGCATATGAAGTTTGAGTCAATCCGACTTACGGTTACGGAGATGGTAGTGACAGCTGTGAGAATGGCATCCTCAGTACGAGACAGTATATAATTTCCTGCTTCATTGCACTGCTCCAGTTGTTATCGAATTATGTATGACAACTTATGTTGAAGAGTTATAAAGCAGGTGTGTATGATGCTATTTCCCACCATAACTCAAACTTACCAGCCATTTCATCCCACATGGGCAACATCTGGGACAAATGAGTCTTCGAGAGAGATTGTCACTCTTCACAATCAAGTTCGCCATCTGCAAGATTAGGCTACTAATGTTTTCCAATTTCTGAATATCGGCTATCAAGCGCTGATGACATTCCGACGACGTCATTTACCATTCTGTACCAAACACCGCCACAACCAGCCTGCAATTACAACAAATTAGCGAAAATTATACTGACTGCCGACAAGGGTATATGGTGACATGGTCGTAGTGGCGAGTGGCGTGAGATAATATACGCTATCATATTCTACATATTGGTGGTGGAAATTAATTTGGAGTCAAATTGGAAATAGGCAAACATTTTCGAACCGTGCAGAATCCAAATGTGCAGATGTAATGACTTATCAGCCTACATCAGCCTACACTGGTTGCAAAGCCCTATGTTTTCAGTAAACTGTAATATCAATTTATATTGGTGAAATAATGAATATAAATGTACATGTACTTTCTAGAAATATTAGCCGCAATGACACAAAACATGTAGTTGTATAGTTAATGGCGTTGTCAACAATTATGTCTGTACCGTATTTATTTAAATACTACCCTATTTCTATTAAGACAGTGGTAGTAAAAACGAAATAGTGTCCGTAATCTCAGATTCCGAAAAAAAATAAAATTACCATATTGTCAAATTTCTTTTGAAGTCATTGTTGGGTTATATGTCAGTTTCATCAATCATTTGACAGTTTCATGGCCATTGGAACACGTTTTGAAAACATTTTGAATGGAATGTTACCAGTGTATGTCAATGGCACGTGCCTAATTGAAGACTATATTTAAAGTTTGTTAATCGGTATCTGCTACTATCATCTGTGCTTGTATGGAAAATTGTCTACTGAAATCGATCCTCAAATATTCAATTAACGAAAACAACAATCTGATAGCGATTTTACCGATTTTACCGATTTCACCGATTTTACCGTGTCCAACCGAGTGTCATCTATTCAAAGGTCACAGGAACTTGTATTCAACAGAAAATGACATTTTAATTGTACACACATACAGAAATTTACTATCATCATTTACTATCATCATTTTCCGTGTAGTATCCGCGGCGGACACGTTGTTTGGACATGTGTAGATATGTGGCTGTGACTGGAGCAATGGGGTGTATGGGTTATGCAAACAGTGTAGACCCATTGCTTCGCAGCCTCATCAGGGCCTGCATGTTTTGCCATTCGGTCAATGAAACGCCTGTAAATTGCTTCTAACTTACAAGTTTTGATCAAGAGTGCGCCAGAAGTTTGAAAATTTACAAAAACATAAGCCCCATATATCCAGTCACAGTCACTTCTCAGGACAGTCTACTCAGGACCGGTAATCAGCAACAACAAAAATGGAATGTCAATAGTGACCAGTGTAGACCACCACAATCAGATGGAGCAGATGTAGATCTAGGGCTGTATTGGTCAAAAACGTTGAGAAACATGCTCTGTTCACCATTCAGTCAATGAAACCCCGTACATCACTTCTAACTTATAGTGTTGATCCTTATCAGGCTTCACAAGTGTGTCACAAGTTGGAAAATCTACAAATACCGTAAGCCACATTCCTCCAGCCGCGACCACATATTAGTGCTATATAACCAGGGACAACAAAAAGTGCTTAGGGAATACAGAGCTCCAGATAAGTTGTGTGTCTAAAGAGTATTATACCCCCATATTTCAAATTCAATGCATATTTTACTTTTACAAATGTATTATTGATTTTCTTCTTCATTAAATAGGGAACAAATGATATCAAATAAAACAAATTAAACAAATCACTTATTTGAGCTACAAAAAGCAAACAGTGTTTGCTTTATGCAGCTCAACTAAGTAAATTTTCAACTTTATTACAGTATTTTCACTACTCAATTTGAAAATCAATGCGTATTTTAATACTGCTGTGAGTATTTTGCACTCCCACTTTTAATAATCAATGAGTATTCTGCTAAAATAAGTGCGTAAAATATGCCAAATAGCACCTTATCTGGAGCGCTGGGAATTATTCACTAGTATGATGTCAGGAATGTCAATAGCGAAGAGTATTAGACCGAAATCAGATGGAGCAAAAATAAATATAAAAAAATTGAAATAATAAAAATATTCACATTTTTACATCAGCAAAAAGATTTATCCTTCAAATGAAATTGCTTAATTACTGTTCACGGCTGACATTTGTTTGCATAACTACTTGAAAAAAATGTTACAAAATAATTCTGCAGGTGACATACTCAACGTTTCGAATGAATTACGTAAAAAGGCGTGGGGTTATTATTTTCCTGACATTGCTATCAAAACACTTATGAAATGCAATTGATCAAACAACGTATTGCAGCTTTTAAAATTTAATTAGTTATGAAATAATTCAATAATTACAAGTTAAACATTGTGGTTAAAGGAATAAAATGCCGCCCAAGTTGAAATAACCTACATTCATTTCAGACATGGAAAGATTTCCCATGCAGTCCATCTCGTCGGGGTACACTGTCATCATTGAAATATAAATAAAGAAAAAAAACTTTAACGCATTTGCCTTATGAAAATGGTTAACGTAAGTCCTCAGTGACATTGACCTTGGGTGCTCGGACGTGGGTCATATGGAAAAGAAAGCACAATCCCTAGACACAAATTGTGGCCAAATATTATCAGAATCAGTGACGTGGTTCAAGAGTTATTGAAAAGTTAAAGGTGTTACTAATGCTATATCCCCTCTTAATTATGTATCGAACAGAGTCAACCGGTGCACATATATCCGAGTTAAGTTACACGTTTTTTCAATGGGCCGCAGATATAGTTTCAAATTTTCAAGTATATCACAAATATTACAAAATATGTCGGCAAAAAGCACTCGGCTAGCTGTCGTTTCTATGAGAAATAATGATTATATATTATTTATATTTGCGTCAGCCCCATTGACAAGGGTACTAAAACATTTCGTGACAATGGGTGCACTCCGGAAGATAAGGCCAAGCATATCAATTAATAAATGGATATAGCATTTTCGAATTTAGTACTAACTGTTCGTGGCACAAAATCCATTAATTTTGTAATTTTTTTAAAAAGTGGCAGCATTTTATACAGCGTTGGGACATAAATTCATAATGACCAGAATATGAGAAAACCAAATTTAAGTACACTCGCACAAGCGTATGTTTCAAATTGAAAAATACACAGGTTTCTTGAAGCATTTTTCGTCTATTTAAACTGATGCAATTTTCTTGCGCTGGTTACTAGACGAAAATGTGTGTGCAGTATCATCTGCATGTAGCTGAATGGGAATTCATCAGGAATCCATCGCCTATTTCAAAATGAAACATTTCACACAGGCGTAGAGTGCAGCAACGGAGACTGTATGTGTATTCAGTCTATTGTTTCACAGTTCCAATATAACTGAATGACTGGTGTGGTGAGGACCTACCACCAGGTAAGCTTATTCTGGTGAGGACCTTGCACCAGGTAAGGTCATTCTGGTGAGGACATGGCACCAGGTAAGGTTATTCTGGTGAGGACCTTGTACAAGGTAAGGTTATTCTGGTGAGGACCGAGTTGAACTTGCTTACCAGGTAAGGTCCATTCTGGTGAGGACGATTTCAGGGCACCAGTAAGGTTATTCTGTGAGAACCTGACCAGGTAAGGTTATTCTGGTGAGGACCTTGCACCAGGTAAGGTTATTCTGTGGTTAGAGGACATTGCAACAGGTAATGAATTATTCTGGTGAGGACCTTGTCCAGGTTAGGTTCTGGTGAGGACATGCACCAGGTAAGGTTATTCTGGTGAGGACCTTGCACCAGGTAAGGTTATTCTGGTGAGGACCTTGCACCAGGTAAGGTTATTCTGGTGAGGACATTGCACCCAAGGTAAGGTTATTCTGGTGGAGGACTTGGTTACCTAATTAGGTAAGGTTATTCTGGTTTGGAAGGATCCTGGAACCAAGGTAAGGTTATTCCTTGTGAAGGACATTGCACAAGGTAAGAATATTCTGGTAGGACCAATTGCACCAGGTAAGGTTATTCTGGTGGATTGGAAGGACCTTGTACCAGGTAAGGTTAATTCTGGTGATGACCTTGGCCACCAGGTAAGGTTATTCTGGTTAAAGGACTTGTTACCAGGTAATAAGGTTATTCTGGTGAGGACATTAGCACCAGGTAAGGTTATTCTGGTAAAGGACCCTTGACCAGGTAAGGTTATTCTGGGAAGGACTGGTTACCAGGTAAGGTTATTCTGGTGAGGAACCCCAGCACCCAGGGTTACGGTAATTTACTTGGTGAGGACAATTGCACAAGGTAAGGTTATTCTGGTGGAGGACATGGCGGAAACCGGGTTAGGTAATATTTCGGTGAGGACATTGCACAAGGTAAGGTTATCTGTGTGGAGGAGACTATTGCACCAAGGGAAGGTTATTCTGGTGAGGACCCTGGTACCAAAGGTAAGGTTATTCTGGAAGGACCTTGTACCAGTAAGGTTAATCTGGTGGAGGACCTTGTACAGGTTAAGTGTTTATTCTGGTAAGGACCTGGTACCCGGTAAGTGGTTTATTCTTGGTGGAAGGACCCGGGAACATTGCACAAGGTACTAAGCACCAGGTAAGGTTATTCTGGTGAGGGACCAATGCACCCAAGTAAGGTTTATTACTGGTGAGGAGACCATGGCACCAGTAAGGTTATTCTGGTGGAAAGTACATTGCACCAGGTACGGTTTATTCTGGTGAGGAACCTGGACCCAGGTAAGGTTAGGTTCCTTGGTAGAGACCTGATCCACAGGTAAGGTTATTCTGTGAGGACCTGAATTAACAGGTAAAGGTTATTATTCTGGGAGGACCTTGCACCAGGTAAGGTGATTTCTGGTGAGGACCTTGCACCAGATAAGGTTATTCTGGTGAGGACCCGGCATCAGGTAAGGTTATTTTGGTGAGGACTTAGTCTAATTCCCCCCTCTCTCTCCTCCACACCCCCCCCCCCGCCTTCTTCCAACCCATTTTGCATTCCTTTTCCAGTGTCATTAATTTCTCCCCCATCAACAGGCCTTAACCCATTTCAGTCTAATTGATACGATAATTTTTGTTGAAGATGGTTCATATGGAATTACATTGTTTCACTCCAGTTGAGCCGACTCGTCTCGATATTGGGTACATCTAAGAGTCATTATTGGGGTCTGGGGTAGGCCCAAATATTGAGGGACGTAATTTTACCTGGACCTTGGACATGAAGGTGTGGTATGGTACGGAATGAAAATATGGATGTTGATAAGGAAGTATGCAAAGTTTGAAGTCAATCAGACTTACCATTGCAGAGATAATAGGTACTCGTAAACTGTAACGCAAATCATATGGACAGAAATTTCAATGTAATTTGACCTTGATCTTGGACATGAAGGCCGCATGGGTGTGGTATGGAATAAAAATATGGATGATGATAAGGAAGTATATGAAGTTACAGAGATAATGGGCACCCGAAAACTTACGCAAATGGGACGGATGGACGGATGGACGAACGGACGGAATGAGTAAAACAATATACCCTTTGATATACTTCGTATGCCGGGGAGTATAATAATAAAACAAGTGTTGTATATATATATAGACGTCAATGGATGAAAGATGTATGTATCGTAGGGTGGTGGAACCAAATATGTAGTATCCTCCAAACAAAGTTCATAAAACTGTGCGATATATTCGAAGGTTTTTCTATTTTTGTTATTTCTGAACAAAACTATATGTTGTGTTCACTTCATATGGTGGTCAACACAATATAATACTTCATGCAAAAAATAATAATAATAATATTTATCAATAAAATGATCTATTGTGATAGTTCTTTTGAACCATCTCAACGAACATAAGAAATACAATGAAACCTGGGCTGGATACCTTGGGAGGGCAATCTGCTCCCAGTCTACGATGGTTACACATACAAACTTATTCTCTCATACCACAACACTATATATACCGAATGTCAGCCACGCCTGGGTGTATTTCGTGCACCAATGTAGTCCCGTTTTAAATTTCACACACAACAATGGTTTGCAGGAGTAAATCAAAAGTTCATCAAAATACGGGTTAAAGGGCATGTGATAACTTTATGGCTGAGACTGCTAGTCTTTTATGTATATAGCGGGTGTGTGACACACCATAAAACACAGGCGCAAACCATGACTGCAGAGCTCCAGATAAGTTGTCTGTCTAAAGAGTATTATACCCCCCCCCCCACCCAGATTTCAAAACAAAGTTTATTTTACTTTTATAAATGTATCATTGATTTTATTCCTACAGGGATCCTCTAGATTATCGGACAAAAATGGCAGTTTTTTTAAGATATTTTTCTTAAAATAGCAGCTACGGGCATACAATTTTCACAGAACAATCGTCGGTTCTTGCTTTCTCAACGCATGCAAACTATTTAGCAAACTGTGCCATCTTTCTCATTTAAAATTGAGTCAGATCATCAGTCGTAAGATTGCCCCAAAATTAACATCGACAATCAGTTATCCGGACAAATGTACAATCGTCTTATAACTTGTATTCTCACCTTAAAATCATAATTTTATTGCCTGAAAACCAGTGTAAACAGCATTTTGTAGTTTTGCAGAAAAAACAATCACCATTCGCTTCTTGGAAAACATCGTATTTATAGAATTTATTGTATTTATAGAACAACTCTGAAATGACGTAATGGGCGCACTCGATTGGAGCCCCCATGCGACTTTTGTCATTGTAAACAACTTGTGGACAGAGTTGAGGAATGTTTTCAGCAAATTTTACTAAAATGTTTACCTTGGCGATATATTCTTCACACTGGCATGGAAACAGCAAGCACCTGAGTGACTTAGATGTGTTTTTGCAAAATTGGATCAAATGAATGCGTTTAATTAACAGGTATTTTCATTTGTCCGATAAACTGATTGTCCGGAGAACTGGTATGACCCTGTAGGAACACATGATAAAACAAGAAACGAGGCAAAGCCACGAAGGCCAGGTTTTTTCCAAGCATGGACACTTGGATAACATAATTATACCCACTTTTTGTAGACTAGATGGCCGTGGCCTGCATGTCGCGCCTTGGGGCGAGGCATGGACACTAAAAAAATAGATATAGTAGATGGAAAAACTTTAACGAAAAAACTTTAACCGGACACACGGACGTACGGACGGACGGACGGACGTATGCCAAAATGCCGACGATATCGCGCTTTCCGCAAGCGGGTGCGACAATGATGATAAACACCCATGTGAAGTATCAAGGTAATGGGTGATGCAGTTGCAGAGATATAGTACACAAAAAAACTTTAACAAATAAATTCAAAGTAATTTGACCTTGACATTGCGCACAGGGGCCGCACGGTTGGGGGTTAGAGTGAAAATATGGTCGATGATAAACACTCATGTGAAATTTCAAGGTAATGGGCGAAGCAGTTGCAGAGAATATAGTTTAACAAAAAAATGTTTTTTTAACCAAAAAAATTTAATCCCAGACGTACGTCAAAAAGTTAACGTTGAAAAATGGCCTAGTCAATTACGTAGAAATATAGGTGAAGGTAATAAAATGGTCACATGTTGGATAGTTGTATGTGGTGGGCACCCCGGGTTATGAAGCTGTGAAAGTTTGTGGTCCTAGGTGGGTAAGTACCAAAGAAAATGGAGCTTAAACACGAAAACTTAACATTGTAAACGCGAAAATTTAACATTGAAATGGCTAAGTCGATTGAGCGGAAAAATGGGTCAAGTTAAAAAAAAAGTAACATGTTGGATAGTGATATGTGGTGGACACCCCTTGATTATGAAGCTGTGAAAGTTTGGTGGTCCTAGGTGGTACAGTACCAAAGAAATGGACTTAAACACGAAAACTTAACATTGAAAACGCGAAAACTTAACATTGAAAATGGCTAAGTCGATTGTGCGGAAAAAATGGGTCAAGTTAAAAAAAAAGTAACATGTTTGATAGTGATATGTGGTGGGCACCCCTTGATTATGAAGCTGTGAAAGTTTGGTGGTCCTAGGTGGTACAGTAACAAAGAAATGGACTCAAACACGAAAACTTAACATTGATTGAAAAAACTTTAACCGGACACACGGACGTACGGACGTACGGACGGACGGACGGACGTATGCCAAAATGCCGACGATATCGCGCTTTCCGCAAGCGGGTGCGACAATGATGATAAACACCCATGTGAAGTATCAAGGTAATGGGTGATGCAGTTGCAGAGATATAGTACACAAAAAAACTTTAACAAATAAATTCAAAGTAATTTGACCTTGACATTGCGCACAGGGGCCGCACGGTTGGGGGTTAGAGTGAAAATATGGTCGATGATAAACACTCATGTGAAATTTCAAGGTAATGGGCGAAGCAGTTGCAGAGATATAGTATAACAAAAAAGTTTTAACCAAAAAATTTAACCAGACGTACGTCAAAAAGTTAACGTTGAAAATGGCTAAGTCAATTACGTAGAAATAATAGGTGAAGGTAAAAAAATGGTCACATGTTGGATAGTTGTATGTGGTGGGCACCCCTTGGTTATGAAGCTGTGAAAGTTTGGTGGTCCTAGGTGGTACAGTACCAAAGAAATGGACTTAAACACGAAAACTTGACATTGTAAACGCGAAAATTTAACATTGAAAATGGCTAAGTCGATTGCGCGGAAAAAATGGGTCAAGTTAAAAAAAAAAGTAACATGTTGGATAGTGATATGTGGTGGACACCCCTTGATTATGAAGCTGTGAAAGTTTGGTGGTCCTAGGTGGTACAGTACCAAAGAAATGGACTTAAACACGAAAACTTAACATTGAAAACGCCAAAACTTAACATTGAAAATGGCTAAGTCGATTGTGCGGATAAAAAATGGTCAAGTTAAAAAAAAAGTAACATGTTTTGATAGTGATATGTGGTGGGCACCCCTTGATTATGAAGCTGTGAAAGTTTGGTGGTCCTAGGTGGTACAGTAACAAAGAAATGGACTCAAACACGAAAACTTAACATTGATTGTGGACGCCGCCCGCCCGCCCCCCCGCCCGCCCGCCCGCCCGGCTTTCGCCAATCCAATAGCCTGGATTTTTTAAAAAAAAAACCTGGCTAAAAACACCAAAAAAAACCCACTTATTTCAGCCGCAGTATTTTCGCTACTCAATTTGTAAATCAATGCGTATTTTCACATTACTGTGAGTATATAGTACTCCCACTTTTGATAATCCAGGAGTATTCAGCTGAAGTAAGTGCTTAAAATATGACAATACGCACCTTATCTGGAGCTCTGATGACTGTTCACTGCATAAAAAACAAGAAATGCATCTGTCGAACGCGGATGCCACCTGCAGCATATTTGAGAAACTGTGACAAAGTGGTTAACCGACGGACGGACGGACGGACGGGACGGACGGACGATCTTACATTAGGGTACTTATGTGGCTTATCACATGTTAAATATTAGCCACATAAAACAATTTTTAGCCACATAAAACAATTTTTTAGGTGGCTAATTGTAACCAACCCTATCCTTTAACAAGTCCATAACCCTGTGGGGCTAGCCACATAAGTACCCTAATGTGTGCCCGGACGGACGGACGAACGGATGACGGACGGACGGACGGACGGACGGACGGACGGACCGACAGACGGACCGACAGACGGATGGTCCAAACACTATATCCCACCCGTTTCTTCGAAACCCGGTGGCATAAAAATGAAATATTCTTTTGACTTCTGATTTAACCAATTACATAGACGGCTTTTAATTTTTATATTGGAAATATTGCTGATATGATACTTTTGAACAACAGATTTTAACGAAATGTGCAAGTGTACACAAATCAAATAAAATGCACATAATTGTGCAAGATTAGAAATGTGCAAGTGTACACAAATCAAATACAATGTACATAATTGTGCAAGATTAGAAAAGAAAATGCATATTTTAATTAAACTGTTGTTAACCATTTCACCCCTAAGTAACTGGAATGGGTTGTGGTATGTTAACTTTCCGACCAATCCAATGATCACAGAATTATTTTCAGACCAGTCCATTTATGAAAAGGGGGTGTTTTTGTTCTAAAAAAAAATGAAAATTACTTGCAAAATCTGCAGATCCTGATGAGACAGCTTGTCACGAGCCACTCATCTGGATCTACACTGTTTGCCAATACCAAAAAATCACCAGCCAAAATGCACTCTTTTAACCCTTACTTTTTTATGTCACACTTTTTTTTGACGAAAACATATTTTGACAGCCCATGAGAGCCCATGAGCATTGTCTCCATAGGAGACAATTCACATGTGCTGTCAAAACACCTCTTCAAGGTACGAAATATGTTAAAACAAGAAATGCGTCTGTCGAACGCGGATGCCACCTGCAGCATATTTGAGAAACTGTAACAAAGTGGTTAACCGAAAAGTGTGACGGACGGACGGACGGACGGACGTTCTTACATTAGGGTACTTATGTGGCTTATCACATGTTAAATATTAGCCACATAAAATGATTTTTAGCCACATACATCTTCGAAACCCGATGGCATAAAAAAATATAGCAGATGATAATATTTAGTTCTAAATTGTAAGAGAAAAAATATATTTTCATTAACAAAATCATTAGGACGAAAATATCCACAATCAAAGTGTCATAACTGTCAGAATCGGTGACCTCTGATACCTCGGTTGACCTTTCTCTTATCTCTCTGCAGATTGGCTGATCTATCGGGTTGAATTTCACATCAAAAATCTTTTACGCAATTAACCAAAAATAATTCTATTCAAAGCGATTTAAAATTACATAAATGATCTCAATGCCAAGACAGTTTTAATCAAATACATTCAGAATACGGTAATACATGTGTAGGCGTAGGAGTTTTTCCCCTATTTTTATTATCTCTCATTGAAAGCAGGTGTTGTGACCATAGGTTGCCAATTAAAACATGTTTAACAAGAAATGCGTCTGTCGAACGCAGATGCCACCTGCAGCATATTTGAGAAACTGTGACAAAGTGGTTAACCGAAAAGTGTGACGGATGGACGGACAGACGGACAGATGGACGGACGGACAGACGGACAGATGGACGGTCCAAACACTATATGCCACCCGTTTCTTCGAAACCCGGTGGCATAAAAACATAAATAATACCAATATGGGCAAATCTGTGTGATATCTGAGCATGTTTTTTGTTTTTAGAAAAAGGCAGTTGGTAGTAGGAAAGTAGACAGAAATATGTTCCTAACTTCAAGGACTGCATTAACCCTTAGAATGCTGAAAACGTAAAATGTCGTCTGCTGCAGTTTCATATTTTGCATTTTTCATATAAGCATTGAATGTGTGCTGATCCATATTTCTTTTAGAACAAAAACACCCCCTTTTCATAAATGGACTAGTCTGAAAATAATTTTGTGACGATTGGATTGGTTGCAAAATGAATGTATCAAAATGCATTCCAGTTACTTAGGGGTGAAAGGGTTAAAACACATGTTTTGAAGTCTTCTCTGTGCCAGCGTATTGACAAAGGAACAACTGGCCATTTTGTGGTTTCATTTTCTCTCATTTGACTGATAGTAAAGTTACCTTTATCAACATAGGCATCCCCCTCCCGCCCACCATGCCCAACTTTACAGTAGATCTACGAGGTCCCCCACCCCTTCCCCAAACCTATAAGTCAAACGCTCCTACACTTATGAAAGATTTGCGAGATGGACATTTTATTTCAAATGAATGAACCCTCATAATCTCCGACATTGAAGTTCAATGCTTTAGTGGTAGACCATCAGCCAAACCTACATCATAAATGTTTTGATTGTTTTGGTTGTTTTTACATTTGGCCAATACAACAGGACAGGGAAGAACCGAACATTCAGCACTAAAATTACAATGACGTTCCGTACAGAAAGACAAACTGGCAGGTTTGGTGGCAGGCACCCTTAATAACTCTGGGGTCGAGTGCCTTATTTTGCATACAAAGTACCATATACACATGAGCTCAGAAGATCTCGGTCGATCATATGTAAAATTGGCCGAAGCAGAGTAAGACAGACCACTCTTAACACTACTACAAACATAATTTGTGAAGAATTACTTCCCTTTGTAAAAATTGGCCTGAGCAGTGTAAGAGAGATGACTGCTCTTGTCTTTCACTACTAGATATAAATTATGATGGATTACTTCCCTTAGCTTATAGAATTTTGCATAACTCCTGCATGCATAACACTGGATGCATTTCAGGATTATTTCCCTTGGATAGGAAAAATCTGTGTCTTTTCACCCTCTAGAATTTGTCCGATTCCCTAGCAATATGGGATCAACGGTTTTACGTCCATTCAACAGCAAGCTTGTGTACAAATATGAATGCACCTGTATGCGAGGTGGGGCACTACATTCAGCACTAAATTACAATACAGTTTCCTCATCCACCTGATCCAGTGCCAAGCTCTGTGGCTGTGACTGGGGAAATGGAGCTTACGGGTTTTGCGACCAGTCTAGATCCAGATTAGCCTGTGCATCCGTACAGGATCTGCACTGTTCATCATTCCATCAATGAAACACCTGCCATGCTTCGCTCAAGCAATACATAGATTGTTATCAGGCTATAGAAGTGTGTGCTATTTGATCCGGACAGGCCCGTGCGCAGGAATTCATATAGGGGGTTGCATTATCGATGACGCGAATGGCCGGAGTTTCGTAAAAATATTTTTGACACATCCACAGACAGACCTCGGCAGATTAACCCTCTACCCCACAGAAGTGCCATTGGACGCCTATATCGACTCCCACATGCAAGCGCCTCTGGACGCCTCTATCTATTCCCCCATACAAGCGCCTTTTGATGCCTCTACACAATTTCCATGGAAGCACCTTTCGACGCCCCTCAATATAATGACGTGTAGCATTTTTCCCACGCTAGCGACATCTGTCGGGACTTTTTCATTGGATACTTCAAACATTTATAATTAATTTATTCACAAAGGTTACTACACTTTCCTAATAAGGAAATAGAGTAATTTGGATTTTAAAAATAGAACCCACGCTCGATTTCGTGGGAACAAATATTGAAAGTACGTCTAAACAATGGCTTCCAATTTCCTCGAAAGCGATGACGATGCGAGCGATTTTGAAGGTTTTAATCCTTCAGACGTTGGTTCAGATATTCACGTTAGTGAAATATCATCAGCATGTGACGACTCGTCCGACAATGAGATCTCCGGCGACGAAAACATGATGACGGATGATGACGGATGGACACGACAATTTTCCGACATTGTGGTGCGTATTTTCTTTTGTTTCGGACCTAGCATTGAAATCGTGAAAAAGGATAAATTTCACCGTTTTTTCATCATTTTAAATATATTAATTGGTAATAAAATTAATTATAATAGGCGATAGCGTCTGTTGACGCAATAGAATCTGCTGTTTTCTGCATTTTAATGAATTTATATTGTGTATTACTGGAAATAATTTTTTAAGAAATGTACAGTTTGTACACAGTCATTCAAATGACACAGAATGTGAATACAAATAAATTAGTGCTTACTGTCAAGATATTGACATAAAAATTATGACATAACTTATTTATATTTGCAGATAGAAGAC
Organism: Conchocele bisecta; assembly: GCA_029237695.1. Lineage (NCBI taxonomy): Eukaryota > Metazoa > Mollusca > Bivalvia > Lucinida > Thyasiridae > Conchocele > Conchocele bisecta. The sequence goes on from CM055267.1 coordinate 128,146,241, forward strand.
TTCACAGAAAACTCCGGGCCTAATCTACCAGACGGATTCGATGTATCTACAGCAACACCACTCGATTATTTTTGGCTTTTGTACAAGCCAGAGATGTTCACTTCCATGGCTAGACATACAAATAACTACGCGAGATGGAAGATGGCTCAGTCTGGCGAGGTGGATAAGAGGTGGGCAGAGAAGAACGACTTGGAGCTCCAAAAACTGGGTATAATTATGTTATACAAGTGTCTATGCTTGGAAAAAACCTGGCCTTCGTGGCTTTGCCTCGTTTCTTGTTTTTAATTATATTTAATGCCGTATCCGATGGTCTAAGTGCCGGGAAATCGTGCCTATGACGATCTAGATGTCAAAATTTTCTTGGGGGAGGACCCCCACACCCCCCCACGTTAGCAATGCGTGTCACGCTTCGCGCTCGCTTGTTCACAATATTTGTTTCGCCTCGTCTCATTTTTAGGTCTGACTACGGCCCTGTCACATATCGTCACGCGAATCGGCGTAATATCTCCAAAAATGTGTATGGTAGTAAAGGAACATATGTTCTGTATCGTAACATCGGCCTATACACATGTATTACATTGCCGACGTCGCGTTTATATATATATATATTATATTTTTCCAATCAAAATTTAAATACGGTCAGAAGTATTCAATCCCAATAGATCAGTAAATGGAAATTGCGATTATTACCTTAGAGGTAATTAGAAATCGTATGGGTCCCGTTAGTTTTCGTTCATTTTATGACCGACGACTTCCATTTCGGCCTTCGGCCAACTCGTCCATCAGCCAACTCATAACAACACACAATAGCGACATGTCCAATGTTCATCAGCTGACAGTCGACAGGTTGCGGCATGCCCGTATGTAGCCGGGGGGGGGGGGGGGGGGGGGAAGGGGGGGGGGGGGGGGGATAAGTTGTGCACTCGAAATCTCGCGATCACGCTTCACGATCGCAACCTATGCGAGAAACCGCGAACACGCGAGGTTGTCACATGTCGCTAACAGGACCATACACATTGTTTTAGGAGACGATTCTTATGTGCAGCCAAAACATGTTTTTATTAAGAAATAGAACAAATGTGGACAAACATCAGTAGTTCTTGACAACAAAAACATAATAATTGTCTTAGGAGACGATTCTAATGTACTGCCTGTCAATACATGTTTATTGAAAAGAAAACATATTTCGATACGTGTTATTGGTTGCGTCGACCTATACATAAGATCGCGAAAACGCGAGACTGCAAAATCGCGAGGCGAAAACATGATATTCTATTGTATTCAATATCGCGTTTTCGCCTTGTGATCGCGCGTTTTTGTGAATGTGATGTCGCATTTTTGCCTCGGCTTTTTCACGATGTGTTGAAATTGAGTTTTGCGCATACATGTACGTACTGGAACCCCAGACAATGTCGCTGCCCCTGACATGCCTTGACATGCAGTGGGCCTCACTATTGTGAGAACAAGCTGTGTCCAAGAGTCGTCCACCGCCCATACAGCGTGGATACATAATAGTTTTCAAACGGCGTATAAAGAAATATGCCGCCGTGCCCACCTATCCCAAACTAGCACATTTGCCACATATCATTTTCTGTCTAGCTGCACACCTGATGGTGTTTACAATCATATGTCGGTAATCCAGTTTCACGTGCAAAGTGTGACCTGGTGACCGACATTTAGAATTCGGCAGAAACAAACATATCAAAACAACGCTATGTAGTCGCTCACGTCCATCGCATCGCCGATAAATTGATAATTACGCATTAGATTGACATAGTGCATTTTCACATTTGTTTGATTTCTTGATAAAGCAAGATTTGGCAGTACATGAGAATCGTCTCCGAAGTCGATTCTTTGTAAAGAAATACAAATGTATTCATGTTTTCTTTCACATTTGTTGATTTCTTAATACAATTAAATAGGTTTGTCAACACATGAGAATCGTCTCATTAGACGATACTAATGGGTTTTTTTTCTTCAAAAAATTTTTTTATTTCTTAATAATAACACATGTTTTGGCAACACATGAGAATAGTCTCCCATGACAAAACCATTTATATTTTGTACGAATATTAGCATTATTGTCAAGCCCGTCTGCGGAAAGCGAGACATAGTGCACTTCTCACAATGACGTCCGGGTTTCCGTCCGTGCATCCATCCGTATTTTTAATTGTTGACAGTACTCTTAGTAATTGGGGAAACTGTTAGAACGGGCACAGAATTGACACATTCAAAAACTAGAAATGTGGCATTAAGGTTTCGAACGCCCCAAGTCTGTGACATTGACCCTAGGCTTAGCGGGGGCGGGACGAATGTGGATTTGTCACAGGGCGGTACAGGACCATTGGAGCAATGTGTGTGTGAAATGTGAAGCAGATGCGAGCAGGGAAACATAAATTATAAGCCATTTCAACGAGCGTTAAGGTTTTGGGACGGACGTACGTACGGACGCCGGTAACACTATATGCCTCCTCATGATATGGTGGGTGGGGGGGGGGTGGTGGGTGGGGGTAGGGCGCATAATAAACGATGCAATTTGTGTTTCTCAAGTCGGGTTCCATATGGTGAAGAGGAAATACGATCGATTACACACCGTGAAAATCTTGTTGGAACGTAAATACCAATTGTCACGTACGATATTTCAGTTTACCGATGTTACGTCAGCTGTTATTCTAAGTATGTTAAGGGCATTTCTTTACTTCTTTTAAAAGTGATGGGTTGTTGCCTAGGGGATAGAACACCTGACTTCAAATCTGGAGGTTGTGTGTACAAAGTACTATGTAGTAACACAGTGGTTCATCGCATTTTTGCTGAGTCATTGTGTGTATTGTGTGTCATGTACAAAGTAATAACAGTGATTCGTCACATTTTGCCGAGTAATTTTGTCACAAAACGGCGCAATTATTTCGCCGCGTTTTGCCGAGGAACAGCGCGGAATCACCGCGCAAACTTTGCGGCGTTTTTTCCTTATGCCGCAATTGGCCACGGGAAGTTTTGCGAGAGATTGCGGCAATTTTCCGCGCTAAAGTTAAATTGGTTGCGGCAATAACAAAAAATATGCGAGTTTCGCGATGCCTGTACTGTATAAGGTATTTAAAAACTTAAACACAGATTTCGGAACGCAAACTTCTAAGTCATTTGACCTTGGGCACAGGGGCCGCATGAGTGGGATATAGCATGAATATATGGATCATGACTAATAAGCATATGAAGTTTCAAGTCAATGTGACTTAGGACTGCACAGATATAAGGTATTTAAACGCAGATTTCGGACGGACGGACGGACACCCGGACATCATTTTTATCACCATGTCTCGCTTTCCGCAAGCGGGCTCGACAAAAATGTTGTGCAAAATCTGCTACAGATGTTAAACAACAACGTCCTATGGATTGTTTTAATCACACTTTTATACAGTCTTATTTCTGAAGTGTTAAAATGTTTAACAATCCAGTAACGGCTGTGTGTAACAGTCAGATAAATACACAGTGCTGTCATTATATACCTGTATTACCATACATACTGTGTTAAATCCATTGACATGTAAGCAGATATCTGATTGTATTGTCACTGGTGCCGTACTCGCTTACTATGCAAGTAGATATGGCTTTACCTATGGGTAATGTGTACACTAACAATAAACTGTGCACCAGATAGAAAAGTTTACACATTGAAATTTATTTTGAGATTGATTGGAGAAATGCTCAGATATCTCGTCTTTTGCATCGTTTTGTGGCATAATATTTATAGCACACTGTTTTCATATCTATCTATGATGTATTGCGCCACATTTTATTACTTTTACTGTCATATTATTTGCTGGATGTGTCAAACGTTCATAGTGATCTAATTGTATGATGGCTTGTACATACAAAGATGGCGGAGATGGCAACAAGTATACAGTAACAAGACAATATTCACATATCTTATATTCATATTGCACATTACCAGGGCTTCTAAAACTTCAGAATGCCAATCGGTCCAAGAGTCCAAACTTTAACTGAAATTTCGAAGTTCAAACAAAGTACTAGAAATAATGGGATAAATGTTGTATTGGGATAAATAAATCGTGTTTATAAACAAGTGGACAAAATTGTGTATGCACCGGGTCACGTGGTGTGCCTAAATAGCGCAAGTCTGTGTCTTGTTTCGTTTTATATTTATTCCTCTCTGCCGGGTTGCCAAGCCGGTAAGTTGTCTTTGTGAATAACGACAAAATAGTTTGTTGTGTCATTTTAATAATAATCGAATGACGGACAGGGTCGTAGCCAGACCTAACAAGAGTTGTTAGAAGACAACGAAGCTCACCTGTTGGCAGCCTTCACTCAAACTTAGCACAGTTGCATAAAAAACATGAATATTATATATTATTGACCTTGGGTTAAGGGGTATGCGGTGGACCTTGACATTGGGGTCAGAGGTGCAAGGTGGGTTGTGGGTTTGCTATAGCATAATATAGCATATTAAGATGAATGCATGTATGAAATATCAATGCGCTCCCTGAAAACAGAAGTAAAACAAAATTTAACCCAACGTTAAGTTTATGAATGCACTAAGTTGGTGATTTTCTACAGTATGATAGCTATTCACATGAGGAATGCATGTATGAATGTGCTATGTTTGTGACCTTGGGGAAAAGGGTGGGGGGGTGGGTCATGGATTTGCTGTAGCACAATAGGGGATCATCAGATGAATGCATGTATGAAATATCAAAGCGTTCCCTGTAAAGAAACAGAAGTTAAACAACATTTACCCCAACTTAAGTTAAGTTTTATGAACATGCTAAGATTGTGACCTTGACCTTGGGGTAAGGGTTGAGTGGTGGGTTGTGGATTTGCTACAGCATGATAGAGGGTCATCTGAGGAATGCATGTATGAAATATCAAGGTGTTCCATGAAAGGAAACAGATGTTATAAGACATTTGGAGTGGGTGGTGGGTCATGGATTCGCTATAGCACGATAGAGTTTCATCAGATGAATGTATGAATGAAATATCAAGGCGTTCATGAAAGGAAACAGATGTTAAGACATTTACCCCAACGTTAAGTTTATGAATGTGCTATGTTTGTGACCTCGACCTTGGGGAAAGGGGTGGGGGGTGGTGGGTCATGGATTTGCTATAGCACGATAGAGTATCATCAGATGAATGCATGTATGAAATATCAAGGCGTTCCCTGTAAAGAAACAGAAGTTATAAAAAGACATTTACTCCAACGTCAAGTTTATGATGTTGATCTTGGGGAAAGGGGTGGGGGGGGGGGGGTCATGGATTTGCTATAGCACAATATAGTATCATCAGATGAATGCATGTATGAAATATCAAGGCGTTCCATGAAAGGAAACAGATGTTATAAGACATTTACCCCAAGTTAAGTTTATGAATGTGCTAAGTTTGTGACCTTGACCTTGGGGAAATGGGTGGGTCATGGATTTGCTATAGTACGATAGAGTTTCATCAGATGAATGCATGTATGAAATATGAAGGTATTCCCTGTAAAGAAACAGAAGTTACACAACATTTACCCCAACGTTAAGTTTATGAATGTGCTAGGTTTGTGACCTTGACCTTGGGGTAAGGGTTGGGTGGTGAGTCGTGGATTTGCTACAGCTTGATAGAGGGTCATCTGAGGAATGCATGTATGAAATATCAAGGCGTTCCATGACAGAAAACAGATGTTATAAAGACATTTAAATTTATGAATGTGCTAAGTTTGTAACCTTGACCTTGGGGAAAGGGGTGGGAGGTGGGTCATGGATTTGCTATAGTACGATAGTTTCATCAGATGAATGCATGTATGAAATATGAAGGTATTCCCTGTAAATAAACAGAAGTTACACAACATTTACCCCAACGTTAAGTTTATGAATGTGCTAAGTTTGTGACCTTGACCTTGGGGTAAGGGATGGGCAGTGGGTCATGGATTTGCAACAGCACGATAGAGTATCATCAGATGAATCCATGTATGAAATATGAAGGCGTTCCCTGTAAATAAACAGAAGTCACACAACATTTACCCCAACGTTAAGTTTATGAACATGCTAAGTTTGTGACCTCGACCTTGGGGTAAAGGTTGGGTGGTGGATCGTGGATTTGCTACAGCATGATAGAGGGTCAGCAGATGAATGCATGTATAAAATATGAAGGCATTCCCTGTAAATAAACAGAAGTTACACAACATTTACCCCAACGTTAAGTTTATGAGCATGCTAAGTTTGTGACCTTGACCTTGGGGTAAGGGTTGGGTGGTGGGTCGTGGATGTGCTACAGCATGATAGAGGGTCATCTGAGGAATGCATGTATAAAATATCAAGGCGTTCCATGAAAGGAAACAGATGTTATAAGAAATTTACCCCAACGTTAAGTTTATGAATGTGCTAAGTTTGTGACCTTGACCTTGGGGTAAAGGTTGGGTGGTGGGTCATGGATTTGCTACAGCATGATAGAGGGTCATCTGAGGAATGCATGTATGAAATATCAAGGCGTTCAATGAAAGGAAACAGATGTTATAAGAAATTTACCCCAACGTTAAGTTTATAAATGTGCTAAGTTTGTGACCTTGACATTGGGGTAAGGGTTGGGTGGTGGGTCATGGATTTGCTACAGCATGATAGAGGGTCATCTGACGAATGCATGTATGAAATATCAAGGCGTTCCATGAAAGGAAACAGATGTTATAAGAAATTTACCCCAACGTTAAATTTATGAATGTACTAAGTTTGTGACCTTGCGGGTAAGGGTTGGGTGGTGGGTCATGCATTTGCTACAGCATGATAGAGGGTCATCTGAGGAATGCATGTATGAAATATCAAGGCGTTTGATGAAAGGAAACAGATGTTATAACAAATTTACCCCAACGTTAAGTTTATGAATGTGCTAAGTTTGTGACCTTGACATTGGGGTAAGGGTTGGGTGGTGGGTCCGGCACTTAGATCACCGGATACGGCATTAAATAAAAAAATAATCGGCAAAATCTCAGACGAGACGCCTGCCTCATCCTGGCTCCGGGCCTGACGGACAACATAGAAAAAAAAATGAGTTATATACCCACTCGTAATTCATTGCTAATTATGCTATTATCACTGTAGCTTCAAAATTTATTGTCAGCCTGTACAATTGAATTAACATTCGGTGTTTCTTTAACCCTCGGATCGAGTTCAAAGTACATCGAGTGGCGGTGTGATTTAGCACTTCAATTGATCCCTAATCCCTGATCCCTAATGTGTCACGCTTTTAACACGACAGACGTACCTTGTCGTTTATCAGAATGTTTGCGAATTGTAGATCACATGAGCCGGCTCATCAGGATCTGCGACATTCCTACGTACATGTACATTTTATATACACAAAAATGACCCCTAATACAGCGTAATGTAACAGTTCCTAACTTAATATGGAATAGCCCGGGACGATAGTCCATGTCAGTTACTTGGGGTTAAATATTACGAACACAGATAAACACAGTGCATGGTTTCTTTATTTTATTTTAACATCATCAGAAATGGTGAGTCTAGGAACTCTCGTATCTTTACGCTGAAGCCAGTCTACTTCAGTTACTAATCCGCTATACACCTGTCCCACGCGTGTGTTAAGAAAAATTGATAACTGGAGAAACTGAATACACAGCGAGCTGCAAACTGGTTTAACACGGATACGGCCCGCGGATATGTGTCATAAATTACTTGGTGGTCAAAACCGGTAAATTTACAAGGTTTATAGCGAAATAGCAGCCGACTGGCAATTTTTCTCGGACCGATTTTTAAGACTAGTTTTCAAATCTCAATCGGTCTGAGAGTTCAAAAATCGGTCCAGAACCGGAAAACTGAAAATTTTAGAAGCCCTGCGTGACATTACCCTTATGATTGAAGCCAGGTGTATCTTTCTATGACCTAATTCCTTAACGCCCACAGAATGCGCTCGGGTTACAGTCACGATATTGTCATGTAAAATACGAGTGTTTATTAATATTAATATTGGCCAGTTTATTGCTACTGTAGAATATTTATAGCCCAACATTTCCCTGACAAAGAAAGTTAAAGGCAATCAGTCTGCGATGATATTGCAGATAATCAATATGTGGTTGTTTGCTATAGCAACACAATACAAATGACCTACATCAACCAAACACACTATTTTATTTGATCAACTTACAAGTTTGTGTTTTATTCAAGAATATATCATTACAGCAGGGGAGATAATATATTTCTGCTAATACCAGTCAGTAAGCATAATTTGTTAGAACACAACACTTTTTACTTGTGAAATGATATCCAGATGGTCTGGCCTGCATGTTGAGCCCCGCCAAGGGATTTAATGGTCTCTGAGTGTATTTATTTCAAGTTTGAAGTAAATAGGAGTAAGGCTTGTGGAGACCTTGGGCATGTGGGCCACATGGGTGGGCAATTGAATGAAAATATGGATAATTGAATGAACATATGGATGATGATAAAGAATTGTTCAAAGTAAATCCGAGTAAGAGTTGTTGACATATATTAAAAGTATATACAAACTTAATGCAGATTTTGTAAAAAAAAACATTTTCAAAGTCATCTTGACATAATGTCACAATGTTGTCAAATAAAATGTTTCAGATTGGTGCAATTGGTTACATATGTCAATTGCAGTTCATTAAACAAAAAACACATATTGAATATCGAGAAATCATGAGAGACACTGCCTTTAAATAAATTCTCTTCTGCTGTTGTTACATATTATTTTTTTTAATTAATAAAAACATGGTTTTGCTGCACTTCAGAATAATTTCCATTGGAAATGATTCTAAAGTGCTGCCTGACCAATTTAAAAAAAAATGGAAATAAAAAACAAACAGGAGACAACAAACATTAATTCAGCGGTGTAAGGGTTAATGTGTCTAAATGGCCAAAATCCATCCTTAGATTTGAAGGGGAACAGAAAATACTCAACTGTGTCTGAATGCGTAAGAGCGGTGAAACTATTGGCTTAACGATATATACATTGCATTATTGATGCAACATCATCTGTAGTCTGTAACTGAACTTATCTTCATCATCATCATCTGTAGTCTGTAACTGAACTTATCTTCATCATCATCTGTAGTCTGTAACTGAACTTATCTTCATCATCATCTGTAGTCTGTAACTGAACATATCTTCAACATCATCTGTAGTCTGTAACTGAACTTATCTTCAACATCATCTGTAGTCTGTAACTGAACTTATCTTCAACAACATATGTAGTCTGTAACTGAATTTATCTTCATCATCATATGTAGTCTGTAACTGAACTTATCTTCAACATCATCTGTAGTCTGTAACTGAACTTATCTTCAACATCATCTGTAGTCTGTAACTGAACTTATCTTCATCATCATCTGTAGTCTGTAACTGAACTTATCTTCAACAACATATGTAGTCTGTACTGAACTTATCTTCAACAACATATGTAGTCTGTAACTGAACTTATCTTCAACATCATCTGTAGTCTGTAACTGAACTTATCTTCAACATCATCTGTAGTATGTAACTGAACTTATCTTCAACATCATCTGTAGTCTGTAACTGAACTTATAGTCATCATCATATGTAGTCTGTAACTGAACTTATCTTCAACATCATATGTAGTCTGTAACTGAACTTATCTTCAACATCATCTGTAGTCTGTAACTGAACTTATCTTCATCATCATATGTAGTCTGTAACTGAACTTATCTTCAACATCATATGTAGTCTGTAACTGAACTTATCTTCAACATCATCTGTAGTCTGTAACTGAACTTATCTTCATCATCATCTGTAGTCTGTAACTGAACTTATCTTCATCATCATCTGTAGTCTGTAACTGAACTTATCTTCAACAACATATGTAGTCTGTAACTGAACATATCTTCAACAACATATGTAGTCTGTAACTGAACTTATCTTCAACATCATCTGTAGTCTGTAATTGAACTTATCTTCAACATCATATGTAGTCTGTAACTGAACTTATCTTCAACATCATATGTAGTCTGTAACTGAACTTATCTTCATCATTATCATCTGTAGTCTGTAACTGAACTTATCTTCAACATCATCTGTAGTCTGTAACTGAACTTATCTTCATCATCATCTGTAGTCTGTAACTGAACTTATCTTCAACAACATATGTAGTCTGTAACTGAACTTATCTTCATCATCATCTGTAGTCTGTAACTGAACTTATCTTCAACAACATATGTAGTCTGTAACTGAACTTATCTTCATCATCATCTGTAGTCTGTAACTGAACTTATCTTCAACAACATATGTAGTCTGTAACTGAACTTATCTTCAACATCATCTGTAGTCTGTAACTGAACTTATCTTCATCATCATCTGTATTCTGTAACTGAACTTATCTTCAACAACATATGTAGTCTGTAACTGAACTTATCTTCAACAACATCTGTAGTCTGTAACTGAACTTATCTTCAACATCATCTGTAGTCTGTAACTGAACTTATCTTCATCATCATCTGTAGTCTGTAACTGAACTTATCTTCAACAACATATGTAGTCTGTAACTGAACTTATCTTCATCATCATCTGTAGTCTGTAACTGAACTTATCTTCATCATCATATGTAGTCTGTAACTGAACTTATCTTCAACATCATCTGTAGTCTGTAACTGAACTTATCTTCAACAACATCTGTAGTCTGTAACTGAACTTATCTTCAACATCATATGTAGTCTGTAACTGAACTTATCTTCATCATCATCTGTAGTCTGTAACTGAACTTATCTTCATCATCATCTGTAGTCTGTAACTGAACTTATCTGCATCATCATATGTAGTCTGTAACTGAACTTATCTTCATCATCATCTGTAGTCTGTAACTGAACTTATCTTCAACATCATCTGTAGTCTGTAACTGAACTTATCTTCATCATCATCTGTAGTCTGTAACTGAACTTATCTTCAACAACATATGTAGTCTGTAACTGAACTTATCTTCAACAACATATGTAGTCTGTAACTGAACTTATCTTCATCATCATCTGTAGTCTGTAACTGAACTTATCTTCAACATCATCTGTAGTCTGTAACTGAACTTATCTTCATCATCTGTAAGTGCATATGCACTGACTGTATGGAAGCAAATGTGAGCAAATCAGAGCTGCAGATAAGGTGCGCATTGGCGTATTTTACGCACTTATTTTAGCTGAATACGCACCGATTATCAAAAGTGGGAGTACAAAATACTCATAAAAATGGGAAAATATGCATTTGTAATAAAGTTGAAAATTTACTTAGTTGACCTACAAAAAGCGAACAGTGCTTGCTTTTTGCAGCCGAAAAAGTGCATTTTCAAATTTGTTTTATTTTTTATCATTTGTTCCTTATTTAATAAGGAAGAAAATCAAAAATACATTTGTAAAAGTAAAATACGCATGGAATTTGAAATATGGGGGCATAATACTCGTTAGAACTTATCTGGAGCACTGGCACATACTGAAGCCATCAATAATTGCTAAGCAGATAATGTATGTATTATTTATTAATTTAATGCTGTTTAACGGGGTGGAATGCCATATTCCACTTGTATGGATGGGGGAAAATCCCATCATTAGAACTGCATAGTTACAGAAAAATATACATCAGCCTGGAAATTAGAACTGGTTTTAGGATTATAATTAATGTACGACATAACTTGCTTAGCCCAGTCTGTTCAGGGGCAACACCCCCCCCCCCCACCCCACCCCGTTCAGCCACAGAGTTTACATTACATAAATCACAGTTTACCACCAGGTGGAGTCTGAATTTAAATGCCGTAATACACACACAGGAATGTATCCAGACATCTAGATTTCAATATATGTCCGAGCAGAGGGGGGGGAGGGGGGGGGGGGGAGACGACATACCCCCGCTAGCATACTCGCTCCACTATGTGAAGCTCGAACCCCCCCCCCCCCCAAATGCTGGATCCGTCCCTGCTGTTTTGATAATATGCTGGTCACTAATTAGTTGATCAAGCAAAATTGTTGCAAAAACATTGATTGTTGATCATTTGATTGCTTAACCCTTTAAGCACCACATGCCTGTATAGTGGTACAGGCAAACAGTGTAGATCCAGATGAGCCGGCTCATGACGAGCCGTCTCATCAGGATCTGCACTTTTTGCAAGTAATTTTCATATTTTTGAGAACAAAAACACCACCTTTTCATAAATGGACTAGTCTGAAAATCATTTTGTGACGTTTGGATTGGTTGCAAAATTAAAATATCAAATTCCATTCCAGTTACTTAGGCGTGAAAGTGTTAATGCATCAGTCAATGTAAGTCCCCGCCCCCCCCCTCCGGGGGAATAGCGGGGCTTATATTTTCGTTGCTGTTAAAGCCCCGGTGAAGGCCCCGCACTGCGGGGCAACATGGTCGGTAAAAGCCCCGGTAAAATGCCCCGCACTGCGGGGCCATCTGGTGATTTTAAATGTGAAATATTCTTGCACGAAAATGATGTGTTGTAGAGCAAAATGTCACTTATAAATAGTAGATATCTGGGAACTTTTATTAGTATGGGAAGCCATTATTACAACCCAAGCAGCTTTATTCGTTGTAGATGTAATTGGTAGCACATTTGGCCTGCTACTCGTTCTATTTCTAGGGTGGTTGACTTAGTGATATAGTTGTTTTTGAAACCGTTACAGTCGATGATCAGCTGGGTAATGACCGATATGTTTAGTTTGTAAAAATTCGAGTCTCCTAGCACTTTTTGGATTTCTTGACGAAACGCCGGGTAGGTCTGTTTCCGAACTTCGTGTAGTGCTGGGCATCTTAGTAGCATGTGTGACGCATCCTAGCTCCGCCTCCAAATGACAGTTAGGACAAGTAGGGTCGACTAAGTACAGGGTAAATATGTGTTTGTTGCTTTGAAATAGGTACGTTCCTGTTAATAGTAGTAACCAAATAAATAGCCGCTAACCTTTGGCACCACCCACGGACTCGGTAGAATGGAAGGAAGGTCGGATATGTGTGAATAGTATTAAATAGCGCAAAAGTGGACCTTGCATGATACAAACTTCTTAACCGTATTAACGCACGGACACACGGACGGTGCAAACACTATATGACACCGGCTCTTCGAGACAGGGTTCATAAAAAGTACACCCCCCTCCCCCTATTAATAGTATAAAATGCAGCACTTATACTTTTACTTACATGGGGAGGGTGGGTGTGAGAAATAGGAATCCAGTGGGGGGGGGGGGGGGGGGGGGTGTTCTCGATTTTCCAGTTTGATTGGGTAAAGGAATTTTTCACTTTCCAGGTGGGGGGGGGGGGGGGGGGTCTTCGGGATTTTCCAGGGGGGGGGGGGGGTCTCGGGATTTTCCAGGGTTTGTTTGGGTTAATAAAGAATCACTTTCCAGGTGGGTGGGGGGGGGGGGGGGTCTCAGGGATTTTCCAGGGGGGGGGGGGGGGTGGGGGGGGGGGGGGGGGGGGTCTCGGGATATTCCAGGGTTTGTTGGGTAAAGAATCACTTTCCAGGGTGGTGGGGTGGGGGGGGGTTCTCGGGGATTTTCCAGGGGGGGGGGGGGGGTGGGGGGGGGGGGGGGGGGGGGGGGGTCTCGGATATTCCAGGGTTTGTTGGGTAAAGAATCACTTTCCAGGTGGGGTGGGGGGGGTGGGGGGGGGGGGGTCTCGGGATTTTCCAGGGTTGGTCGGGTAATGAATCACTTTCCAGGGGGGGGGGTCTCGGGTTTTCCTTCATGTGTGTGTGTGGGGGGAATGTCTCAGAATTTTCCACGTGTTGGGGGGGGGTGGCTGGGATAACGGATAACGGATAAGGCAGTGCAATATAAACAGAGGAATTATTGGAAAACAATTTTGTTTATATTAAACAAAATTTGCCAGTATTAAACAGTCCACAGTGAAAGTAGATCGTATTAAACAGTTTAAACCCATGTCACCCTCCCACACAACAGTATTCAGGTAAACATACATGTACATATCTTGATAACAGTCTGATAAAACCCCGGTAAAGCCCCGGTAAAGCCCCGGGGTATGTCCCCGCTCAATTTCTTAGCAACAGTTAAAGCCCCGGTAAAGTCCCCGCAGTGCGGGGCATCATGAAAGGTAAAAGCCCCGGGGTATGCCCCGGTAAAGCCCCGCCCCTCCCCCGGAGGGGGGGGGGGGGCGGGGATTTACATTGACTGATGCATAATATGGTTGTCTGATTGTTCGAGGTCGATTGTTTGAGTTATGTATTTTCTATTAGGTCATACATAGATCTTGCATGAGTGATGATTTAATATGATATTTATTAAACAATTTTATTGATCTCATAAGAAATGAGGCTATGCCGAGTATCTTATGAAATCAGTTAACAAGTTTAATTGAAGCTGTACTGATCACACTATAGTCTGTTTCACGAAAGCTGCCCAAATTTTACGGCCATATAAACAATTCAAAAACAATATTTATTTCGACAATATTAAATTAAAGGAAAATTTAAGAATGAGTCTTCTTTTTATTTCGTGAAATTTGGTCAAATATTGATTTTATTACGAAAAATTGATTTGTCTATGGGAATTTAACATGTGGGAAAAAGTGGTAAGGAAGTGTGGGAGGAGTCAAAAAACTAAAAAATTTGGAAATTGACTCCGAAACCTGACTAGATAGCTTGGATATGATCTAACTAAGAAAACAAAAGTTAAATTTTAAAAATCGGTCCAGTATTTCTAAAATTCAAAAAAATTTCCCTCCGTGAAGATGTCTATGGGGATTTAACATAGGGAAATTTTGTTTTCGCAATAAAATCAATATTTGACCAAATTTCACGAAATAAAAAGAAGGCTCATTCTTAAATTATCCTTTAATTTAATATTATCGAAAAAAATATGGTTTTTGAATTGTTTATATGGCCGTAAAATTTGGGCAGCTTTCGTGAAACAGACAGTAGTGTATTATCATTTCTGTTTGTTTGTTTTGTTGTTGTATATTTTTTTGTATCAATAAATAACAAACATGTATAACAAAGTCAGCGACATATAGCATGGAAGCCGATCAGACCGTGGTTATGCCCGATCTGGTAGGATTGGTCCTCACAATACATACAATTATTGTCAAGGTCAACTCAGCTATTGATATTAATTTGAAATATATTCTGATGCAGTTAATATTATAATGACAAGCTGTACGTGTGGACTCAGATCTTGATCGCACTGATTGAACTGTGGACAGACTCCAGATGGGAGCTGTCTGTTCGAAGTAAAATATACATACCTGGTATACACATTTGATTACTTTTGCAGTAATGCATATCTGGCTCATTATGGGCTCAGGTCGTACTGTTCAGGTTAGTTAGAGCACATTATGAACAAAAGTCTTCAGTTTTGAATACATTATTATTGGATCCAATTACAGTGTATTATTTTACTTTTTAACCTTACAGAGTATATCTCAATTAACCCTTAGACCGCTACACACAACAATTATAGTCTGATGGTGCTTTTATATCTTGCCTTATTTCTCAATAAAAACATGGTTTGATACGACATCAGAACATCAAAATAAACAGCAGACTAAAAATAATTAAGATAGCGGTGTAAGGGTTAATAATATTGTTATGATTTATATTACAGTGTGAAAGCCATTTATGCAATAAACAAATATATGTACACATACCTGGACTGAACACAGCATGGCCGGGTGATGCCGGGTCACAACCAAGTAAGGATCGGCCAAGTGTACGTCGCTGCCCTCCGACAAATGTTGCCTTGTGCCCACCATCAGGAAGCGGCGTTTGTGATTTGTCATTCTGAAACAGACAATACGAAAGAATGTCATTTAAAAATCCCCAAAACTAGAGATTTCAATATACTTCCTAGTACTACATACTTTATTCCCCCCACACAGTGTATATTGTTACCACTAGTTTATTATTTAATGGTGTTTAACAGCCTGTCTTTCAACAGCTAACATCATTTTAGGCTGGATTAACCCTTAGACCGCTACACACAACAATTGTCGTCTGCTGTTGCTTTTATATCTTGCCTTATTTCTCAATAAAAATATGGTTTGACAGCACTTCAGAATCATTTCCAATCTGATGTGCTGTCAAAGTATGTTGTAAATTATTCTAAAGTGCCGTCAAAGCATGTTTTTGATGATAAAAATGGAAAATAGAAAATAAACAGCAGACAACAAAAAATTAAGACAGCGGTGTCAGGGTTAACGGGGTTGAATCCCATATTTCATCTGCTGTGATGGGTTGGGGGGGGGGGGGGGGATACTACGTCAGAAACGGATACTACTAAAATTGGGTGAGTGTACTTTAATATCATACAGATAGTATTAACATTTTATACATATGATTGACAATTCGAAAAACAGGTACATGTCATGAAATGAAAACAAAACTCGTATCTCTAAGAACTGGCAAAATAATAGAAAAATACTAGAAATGAAAGTTTGTATAAGTTCTTTGTTCAGCCTTGACCTTTAACTACACTGCAAAGCACTAACATTTATATGGTTAAAGACAATATATAATTGTAGTAGTTGTTTCGAAATATTATGCCAATATTAATTTTCAGTCAGAAGATATATTTAATTTTATTTGGTTCCTGAAAAGTAGACAGATTTGACTTTCGAGGTTTTTAGCGACGATTTCATAAACAAGAGGGCCATGATGGCCCTAATTCGTTCACCTGACTCCATGAACACCAGAGGAGAATGTGACATCGAGTTCATATGTGTTTTCAAAAAAATTGTGCTATTTTTAGATGGCGGTCATCTTGGATTAAGCGATGACTCTCATTTTACCAAATCTAAAAATGCTTCACCCAAGAATCTTAACTTACTATGAAGTTTGGCCAGCATCGGCCATGTGGTTCCTGAGAAAAATACATTCAAAATCTTGAATAAATGGACCTTTTGGCGGCCATCATGGATGACATAATCATCCGATTCTGATAAATATTGCACCAGAGCAATCGCCTCATCGATACCTTCAATTTGATATAGGACATGAGCATATTCGGTCAAAAATTAAATTTTACCCCAATTTGACCCCATGGGCCACGCTCATTTTTGACCCCAGGGTCACCATTTTAACACCTTTGAAAGAGCATTCTACATCGATCATTCCTACCAAGTTTCGTCCAAATGCGGCTGAAGGTTCATGAGAAGAAGATTTTTTAAGAATTTGTGCTATTCTTAGACGGCGGCCATCTTGGATTAGCGACAACATCCATTTTAACAAATCTGAGAAGGCTTCACCCATGGACCATAACTGTGAAGTTTGGCCACCATGGGCCACGCGGTTCGTGTGAAGAAGAATTTTGCAATCTCTAATAAAATAACAACCTTTTGACCTTTCGGCGGCCATCTTGGATGACATGACCATCCAATTCCGACAAGAAATGTACCAGA
This sequence comes from Conchocele bisecta, assembly GCA_029237695.1. Taxonomy (NCBI): domain Eukaryota; kingdom Metazoa; phylum Mollusca; class Bivalvia; order Lucinida; family Thyasiridae; genus Conchocele; species Conchocele bisecta. The sequence continues at coordinate 128,163,607 of CM055267.1, forward strand.
GCGATCGCCTCTTTGATACCTTTGATTTGATATATGACATGACCATATTCGGTCAAAATAAAATTTGACCCCAATTTTACCCCACGGGCCACGCCCAGTTTTGACCCCGGGGTCACCATTTTAACACCTTTAAAAGAGCATTCTACGTCGATCATTCTTACCAAGTTTTGCCGAAATCCGGCTGGCGGTTCATGAGAAGAAGATTTTTTAAGACTTTGTGCTATTTTTAGACTGCGGCCATCTTGGATTAGCGACAACCTCCTTTTTAACAAATCTGAAAAGGCTTCACCCATGGACCATAACTGTGAAGTTTGGCCACCATGAATTTTGAAATCTCTAATAAAAGAACAACCTTTTGACCTTTCGGCTTGGATGACATGACCATCCAATTTCGACAAAAAATGCACCAGAGTGACCGCCTCTTTGATACCTTCGATTTGATATACACATGACTATATTCGGTCAAAAATAAAATTTGACCCCAATTTGACCCCACGGGCCACGCCCATTTTTGACCTCGGGGTCACCATTTTAACAACTTTGAAAGAGCATTGTACATCGATCATTCCTACCAAGTTTTGTCGAAATCCGGTTGGCGGTTCTTGAGAAGAAGATTTTTGAATAATTTGTGCTATTTTTAGAGGGCGGCCATCTTGGATTACGTAATGACTTCATTTTAACAATTTTGTAATCCCCCTACCTAAGGACCATAACCATGAGGTTTGGTGACTATAGGCCCAATGGTTACCGAGAAGACGTTTGAAAATGTTCACGGACGGACGACGGACGGACGGACACATTGCGGTAACAATAGCTCACACGAGCTTCGCTCGGGTGAGCTAAAAATACCTCTACACATGTATTTCATGAATAAATGGACATGTTTACCCTGGAGCGACTGTTGTTCATCCATTGACCATTCCTGGGTAAGTGACCTAAGACATTGGTATTACAAACTTTATTAAGCGGATTATTGCAATATTTTGGTGAGCAAAATGGAAAGCTTATTCCGCAATATTTTACCGTTGACTGCAGTGTAGCGTTGACTGCAGTGTAGTGTTCTAGAGCAAACTATTGCCTATACAGCAGTAAACGGCAGCTAAACCTTCGCATGTTCCCAACCAACCAACCGACCACTCATTTTAACTATTTTTCTATTTCATCCGACAGACCAGTGGGATGGAACTACTATGAAAGTATTTGTCATGCCTAGGGTCAAGATTGAACTCACAACCTCCAGCACTGAAGTCCAATGCCAACATACCCTAGGCCACGGCCCACCCCAACTAAACTTGATAAATACGGTAAGCCCCATTTTATCATGGCCAGTGAATATTCTGTGACCTGACCCAAATAAATAGTACTTTCAATTCAACAAAGCCGCATATCTGGGTCATTGATAATGTGACCAAACCAATGGATCTAAAAATAACAAAGAAGTGACTGACATCCTGTGACAATGTATAATACAACACATTTCATTTGACCATGGGATATTTTAAGACTCGTGGTCAGTCATAATTCTTCCATTTGAATGTCGCCGACATTCCAGAATATAAGTTTCTTTTTTGTTAAAAATCATGCTTTTTTTTCAGTTCAATCCAAAATATAGTGACTTTAACTTATAACCAAACTATTCAAACTATGCTTCTCTGATGTGCATGTACAGAATGAGCAAACATTTGATAAACCTCAATGATTTCTTATCCTTTATAACCATGTGGGGCTTTTAACATGGATTTGATTTGATTTATTGGTGTTTAACGGCCGAGAAACAGCTAAGGTCATTAAAAGCAGGGCCAACGGGTTCAATCCCGTATGTAACCTGCTGCATTGGGGAGAATATCCCAAAGTCAGAACAGAAAATTTACATCCAAATAAATATATATTCAGCACCACATATTCATACCACACCAAAGTCACTTGGCCCCTTCCCCTAAAAGTAATAGGATTAGGAATAATCGTATTACTCATACAAGGGGTATGACCAGATTAAACCCTCACATACAAGAATGCCAAACACTTACCTGAGGGCCAAATCAGGTCTCCGTTTGGGATGTCGGTAAGGATGAACCCGATCGTTAAATTACCCATCGCATGCTCCCACCTGCCACCCACCTTTTAACATGGAAGGTTTGTGGTCCATAACGTTACTTACAAACTGACAAAGTTCACTGATTATATTGCCAATTATTCCCAGGAAGTGTGTGTAGTAAGACGATGTTACTCCTGATATTCCAGGTTTGCTAACCTACACAAATTTATAAAACTTGTCTATAAGGCAGATAGACCTGATTGTGCTAATACACTCTCTGCAGACTAAACAAAATTCACCAATTTCCAATATTTATTTTCTTCACGGCTTCAAACTATCCTTCAGACATCCATAATTGATTTAAATTTGCAGTTAATTTCGATGGCAAGTACCAAAGCCAGGAATTCTGACCCAGAATGGGAGGAATGTGAAACTGTGTCAGGTGACAGCTGAGAGGTGACCTAAAAAAACAAGAGGATGTCTGAATGAGACCCACCAGCCAGCTAGTCCGACGGACCACAACGTCATTATACCAACCCGGATTTGACAAATGGTGCTTCTGGAATTTATGGAAAGTCTGCTGCAGTCCCCCACATGATAGGGGACATACACTGTCTGCTGCAGTTGCTCACATGATAGGGACATGCACTGTCTGCTGTCTGCTGCAGTCGCCCACATGATAGGGACATACACTGTCTGCTGTCTGCTGCAGTCGACACTGTCTGCTGCAGTCGCCCACATGATAGGGACATACACTGTCTGCTGTCTGCTGCAGTCGCCCACATGATAGGGACATACACTGTCTACTGTATGCTGCAGTCGCCCACATGATAGGGACATACACTGTCTACTGTCTGCTGCAGTCGCCCACATGATAGGGACATACACTGTCTACTGTATGCTGCAGTCGCCCACATGATAGGGACATACACTGTCTACTGTCTGCTGCAGTCGCCCACATGATAGGGACATACACTGTCTACTGTATGCTGCAGTCGCCCACATGATAGGGACATACACTGTCTACTGTATGCTGCAGTCGCCCACATGATAGGTACATACACTGTCTACTGTCTGCTGCAGTCGCCCACATGATAGGGACATACACTGTCTACTGTATGCTGCAGTCGCCCACATGATAGGGACATACACTGTCTGCTGCAGTCGCCCACATGATAGGGACATACACTGTCTACTGTATGCTGCAGTCGCCCACATGATAGGGACATACACTGTCTGCTGCAGTCGCCCACATGATAGGGACATACACTGTCTGCTGCAGTCGCCCACATGATAGGGACATACACTGTCTACTGTCTGCTGCAGTCGCCCACATGATAGGGACATACACTGTCTACTGTCTGCTGCAGTCGCCCACATGATAGGGACATACACTGTCTACTGTATGCTGCAGTCGCCCACATGATAGGGACATACCTCATTCTGTCTGCTGTATGCTGCAGTAGCACCCACATGATAGGGACATACACGTCTGCTGTCTGCTGCAGTCGCCCACATGATAGGGACATACACCGTCTACTGTATGCTGCAGTCGCCCACATGATAGGGACATACACTGTCTACTTCTGCTGCAGTCGCCCACATGATAGGGACATACACTGTCTGCTGTATGCTGCAGTCGCCCACATGATAGGGACATACACTGTCTACTGTATGCTGCAGTCGCCCACATGATAGGGTACATACACTGTCTACATGATATGCTGCAGTCGCCCACATGAGACGGGACATACACTGTCTACTGTCTGCTGCAGTCGCCCACATGATAGGGACATACACTGTCTACTGTATGCTGCAGTCGCCCACATGATAGGGACATACACTGTCTACTGTATGCTGCAGTCGCCCCCACATGATAGGTACATACACTGACTGTCTACTGTCTGCTGCAGTCGCCCACATGATAGGGACATACACCGTCTGCTGTATGCTGCAGTCGCCCACATGATAGGGACATACACTGTCTACTGTATGCTGCAGTCGCCCACATGATAGGGACATACACTGTCTGCTGCAGTCGCCCACATGATAGGGACATACACCGTCTACTGTCTGCTGCAGTCGCCCACATGATAGGGACATACACTGTCTACTGTCTGCTGCAGTCGCCCACATGATAGGGACATACACCGTCTGCTGTATGCTGCAGTCGCCCACATGATAGGGACATACACTTACAGCAAAAGCCATAAAATTTAAGCACCATTTCTCCAGGTATATAATTATAGGATATATAATTTGATCAATAGGGCTTGTGGGATTTACGGCCAGTCTAGCTCCTGATCTAGGGCAGGCCTGCATAATGATATTGACATAATTCTCTGCTAAAAAGAAGTAGGCCAGGTGGGTGTTTCATTGACTGAATGACGATTGTCGGTTACTGATCAGACTGCGGATCTGGATCTACACTGGTCACAAAAAATATAAAGCCCATTTCTCCAGTCACAGCCACAATTATAGGACCCTGATTTGATAATAAAGTGGTTTGATAAAAACGTTGTAAATGTGTGCAAATATGTTGTTACAAAAATTGAGCCAGCTGGGTAGGTCACAGAAAAATAAAGGATCAGGGACAAAAAAAATTGATAAAACAAAAGAAGAGCTGTTTGAGAAGAGCCTAGCTATACTATTGGTAGCCTATTAGTAATGACAAAAATATTCCAGTAAAATTTCTAAGTAAATGGGCAAAGGTAAGTCAAGGTCACTTGAAGGTCATGGTTTGTACAAGTATGGTGGCTGGAGGCGTAGTAGTATTGATGATACAAATGTGAACAAAACCTTTAGCCGGACACAAATATTTACAAAACAGATACAGTGTATGTACAGTGGAACCTCTCTAAACCAGACACCCTGGGAGCTCACCAGGATGTCCGGTTCAGAGAGGTTCCAATGTAAAACAGATAAATGATTACTTCAAGAGAAGTGTGGGTGCATTGCGGTCATGAACAGACATTATCATTGGATGTAAATGGCAAGGAAACGTATCAAAATTAAGCACAACTAACTTTTGTCTGTGTCCGGTTCAGAATTTGTTCGACTGTATTACTATACAGTAATTTCATGGTCATTTGGGGAACAGTCAAAAGTATTGCCCCGAGGTACTGTCTATTGCCCCGAGGTACTGTCTATTGCCCCAAGGCCAAACATCGGGGCAACAGTTTTGACTGTTCCCTGAATGACCATGAAATAACCGTTTTATTACTCAACCTGTAATATGCTCTTTGTGACACAGTGAACCTGAATTCGGTCAGGGTGGGCCGCATCGACTGACCGATATAAATTTCGTAGAATTTGATGACGTAATCTTCGACAAAAAATCATGACATCATGACTTTCATGGGTGAAAATAGTTTAGACTATTCCATAGGCACACGGAACTATTGCCCAGGCATGTGAAACTATTTCCCAGACACGTCAAAATCCAGAGAATTAGTCAGTTTCATGTAATATCAACTTATACAGGGAGTTGGGTAATTATACACCTTATCCCATGCCTGTTCATGATTGCAAAGTACACATGCATGCCTGTTCATGATTGCAAAGTACACATGCATGCCTGTTCATGATTGCAAAGTACACGTGCATGTCTGGGATGTCTCCTATACACGTCTTACAGGGAAATTATTTTATTTACATGATATTTAGCAGTGGAGATTCACTTAACCCTTTACTCCACAGAAGCGCCATTGGACGCCTCTATCGACTCCCACATGCAAGCGCCTCTGGACGCCTCTATCTATTCCCCCATACAAGCGCCTTTTGACGCCTCTACACGATTTCCATGGAAGCGCCTTTCGACGCCCCTCAATATATTTACTTGTAGCATTTTTCCCACGCTAGCGACACCTGTCGGGACTTTTTCATTGGATACTTCAAACATTTATAATTAATTTATTCACAAAGGTTATACACTTTCCTAATAAGGAAATAGAGTAATCTTGATTTTAAAAATAGAACCCACGCTCGATTTCGCTGGGAACAAATATTGAAAGTACGTCTAAACAATGGCTTCCAATTTCTTCGAAAGCGATGACGATGCGAGCGATTTTGAAGGTTTTAATCCTTCAGACGTTGGATCAGATATTCACGTTAGTGAAATATCATCAGCAAGTGACGACTCGTCCGACAATGAGATCTCCGGCGACGAAAACATGATGACGGATGATGACGGATGGACACACATTTTCCGACATTGCGGTGCGTATATTTTCTTTTGTTGAAAATCAAACTTCCAAGTTATAGTTTTGCATATTTGTGACAAACCGACATAAACTAGACAAGAAACAATGAATATATTCAATTGAGAATGTGTTTCAACCAAAAATTTACTTTGATTTAACGATCGAAAGTGAGTTTTAAGCTGAAAGAAAAAATAAAAATGGTCTTATCGATTGACACACGACGTCGAGTCGCACCCACATCGTTTCGGACCTAGCATTGAAATCGTGAAAAAGGATAAATTTCACCGTTTTTTCATTTTTTCATCATATATTAATTGGTAATAAAATTAATTATAATATGCGATAGTGTCTGTTGACGGACTGCTCAATAGAATCTGCTGTTTTCTGCATTTTAATGAATTTATATTGTGTATTACTGGAAATATTTTTTTAAGAAATGTACAGTTTGTACACAGTCATTTAAATGACACAGAATGTGAATACAAATAAATTAGTGCTTACTGTTAAGATATTGATATAAAAATTATGACATAACTTATTTATATTTGCAGATAGAAGACTTCACAGAAAACTCCGGGCCTAATCTACCAGACGGATTCGATGTATCTACAGCAACACCACTCGATTATTTTTGGCTTTTGTACAAGCCAGAGATGTTCACTTCCATGGCCAGACATACAAATAACTACGCGAGATGGAAGATGGCTCAGTCTGGCGAGGTGGACAAGAGGTGGACAGAGACGAACGACTTGGAGCTCCGCGCCTTCATTGGAATTAATATTATAATGGGAATTTCCAGCCTACCAGAAGCAGACATGTACTGGTCCCAAAATACCTACATTGGCAATCAGGGCATACAATCCATTATGACATGCAACCGGTACCAGAAGCTGGCACAGTATTTTCATGTGTCAGACAGGGCAGCCGAGCCACAACCGGGACAGCAGGGCTACGACAAGCTATACAAAGTATCGACCAGTAATCGACCATAATCTCCAGACATTCCCGTCAGTCTACTAACCTGTCGAGAGAAATCGCCATTGATGAGGCGATGGTCAAGTACACTGGGAGACTTTCGTTCCGACAGTACATGCCTGCCAAAACCCATAAAACGAGGCATAAAAATTTGGATGCTCTGCGACTCCAACACATCATATCTGACACGATTCGACATCTACTTAGGACGACAGAACAACACGACGGAACATGGACTGGGCTACAATGTAGTTACAAAGCTGACGGACAACCTTCACAATACCTACAGACATGTGTACTTCGACAATTTTTTCACCGGTGTTCCCCTTTTGGAAAATCTTTTGGCAAATGGTTTGTATTCTTGCGGCACTGTACGCGGTGAACCGTAAGCAGTTCCCGAAAGAGCTGAAAAAGCCTCGCGACTTGAAGACCAGGGGACAGTACCAGATCGTCCAAAAGGGGGATACAAACCTGACGGCATCAGTGTGGAAGGACAAACGACTTGTGCACCATCTCTCGACACTCATGCGACCCAACGGAAAGAGATGGACACACAGCGACGTGTTGGCCAGACTGTGCACCATCTGAAGCAGCCACAGTCTGTCAATAGCTACAATAAATTAAATTTCATGGGGGGTGTGGACGTTCACGACCAATATAGAATGAAATACGATGTGGGACGGAATTCAAAAAAATGGTGGCGATATTTATTTTGGTTTCTGGTTAATTCTTCGATTGTAAACGCGTTCCTTTTATATAAACTTTCATCTCGTCGAGCAACTAAGAAGAAGAGATTCAACCACTTGGACTTCAGACTGGAGCTGGTACGCGACCTCATAGCTGGCTTCAGCAAACGCAAATGTTCCGGAATCGAGGCAGGAAATGCTGGACTTGTGGACGCCGACAACATCCAGGGACACATCCATGGGCGTCTTGATGGGCCAAAGCGTCGTTGCAGATACCATTTGACGGTTTTGAATCAACGCCACGAGACTGTCTATGGATGCACGGTCTGCAGAGTTCATCTGTGCAAGGATGGGTGTCATGCCAGTTACCACAACCAGCAGTAGTGTATAGTGAAAATATAGTGGAACACATGGATTATCATCACAGCAACAATTAGAATCAGCTAAGTCTGCATGGCATGTTTTATATTTGGCATGCTACATGTAGAATCTTGGACTAACATATTTATTTTCAGGACACCCAAGTGACCTTAGGATATGTGCGACCAGTGGATCCCCAGATCAGACTGCGCAGGCTGATCTGGGGCTACACTGGTCGCACAAGTCGTAAAGTCCTTTTGTTAGTCATGGGCCAATTTTTAATAGTATTTCATATTTTAGTGTATATAGGTAAAATAAATAACAAAATACATGAATATTTTCTACATTTTATTTGTTTACTCTTCTATCACAGAGGATAGCAACAAAACTGTAAAAAAATATTCCAGAAATATTTACATGAATACAAAGGAAAAATTTATCCTCTAAATTTCATACATACATTGCTAAGAGATCTACACTTTAGAAACAACAGTAAATACCATTGGACTAACATATTTATTTTCAGGACACCCAAGTGACCTAGGCATGTGCGACCAGTGTAGCCCCAGATCAGACTGCGCAGGCTGATCTGGGGCTACACTGGTCGCACACGTCCTAAAGTCCCTTTTGTTAGTCATGGGCCCAATTTTTAATAGTATTTCATATTTTAGTGTTATATATAGGTAAAATAAATAACAAAATACATGAATATTTTCTACATTTTATTTGTTTACTCTTCTATCACAGAGGATAGCAACAAAACTGTAAAAAATATTCCAGAAATATTTACATGAATATAAAGAAAATTTATCCTCTAAATTTCATACATACATTGCTAAGAGATCTACACTTTAGAAACAACAGTAAATACCATATTTAACAAGTAACTACATAATTCATGAAATTTCACTAAATGGCTGTATGGAGATGGTGCAGGTAATCTGACCAGTGCTGCATTCACTGCAGGGTGTAATTTTACACTCTGCTGCATGGACACAGCATAGCTGATAAGCCTACTTGGCTGTGGAGTAAAGGGTTAAAAGCCTTTCATATAAAGTGAAATCTCAATAAACCGGACACCCTAAGGCTTCAATGTAGCATAATAGCCATATATAAAGTTAATTTACCGAATATCATCTGAATTTTCCAGAGAAAGAAATGGGGTGGGTGGGAGTCTTTTATTTTTTATTAAAAGTTGTGTTAAAAACAATTAATGATTTTTAATGAAATATAAAAAAATAAACAAATTAATCTGGCATCATTTTCTAGAGGCAGGCGGGGATGATATTCAGTAAATTAATGTTTTTAAGTACAAGTCACCAGTATCATAAGGTACCTTTTGTCAGTATCGTCAATAAACAGTCGGGAGGTTACTGACCTGACCTAGATAACCATATCTGGACTGTCAAGGCAAATTGCACGTACATTCATGTATTATAAGCCATGTGACTTCTAAAGATATATTATTGTATAGTATACGCCACTATGTGAATTAATATAACTATGAAGATAGAATATTGTAGATGAAATAAACCTTCCTAGCAGATCATGTAACGTTATTTACATCATACTTTCAAACACTGAAATATGACATTTGTTTCCCTCAATGTAAGAAAATAATGTATTAGGCCTCACTTAGTCCCTCTCCCTAAAAGTAATATGGTTAGTACTAATCCGACTACTTATATAATGGGCATAACCGGATGCAATATGTACATGTTGATATTAAATAAATCTGGCCACACAACAAATCAGCTGATCTGGATCTCCACTGGTCACTAAACTGGTAAGCCTAATTTCTCCAGTCACAGCCACAAATGAAAACATTTCAAACTGTTATGTTGATTTGCCACCAAGACCCCAGCCATTATTCAAGCAGTAATTTATTATCTACATTATAAAGAGGTGTCAGAACAAATTACTGCAAATCGATACCAAAGTTTCACTTGTCAGGAATCCGCAGCAACTGGAATCCACCAATAAAATTGACCTACAAACCCTTAACTCTCCCTACGCTGGAGACGGAAATTGTCGTCTGCTGTTTTTCATTCTTGCCTTAATTATTAACAAAAAATGGTTTTGACAGTGCACAAGAATCGTCTCCAGTGGAGTCGATTCTCATGCGCTGTCAAAACAAGTTTGTCGAGAAATATTGAAAATAGAACATTTCCAGCAGACAACAATATTTAATTCAGGGTAGTAATTCAGGGTAGTAATTCAGGGTAATTCAGGGTAGTAATTCAGGGTAGTAATCGTTAATTCAGTTAGTAATTCAGGGTAATTCAGGGTAGTAATTCAGGGTAGTTCAGGGTAGTAATTCAGGGTAGTAATTCAGGTTCAGGGTAGTAATTCAGGGTAGTAATTCAGGGTAATTCAGGGTAGTAATTCAGGGTAGTAATTCAAGGTAATTCAGGGTAGTAATTCAGGGTAGTAATTCAGGGTAATTCAGGGTAGTAATTCATGGTAGTAATTCAGGGTAGTAATTCAGGGTAGTAATTCAAGGTAATTCAGGGTAGTAATTCAGGGTAATTCAGGGTAGTAATTCAGGGTAATTCAGGGTAGTAATTCAGGGTAGTAATTCAGGGTAGTAATTCAGGGTTAAACTGCAGGAAACATACAATGTCTTCTGCTTTTTGACAGCAATTTAGAATCATTTTCGATATAAATCCTTAACACAACTAGATTGGTCAGTAAGCGAGGCTAACGGAATACCCCCCGTGTGGGCCCAGGTACCCCTAAATATGTAAAAAAAAATCCAAGTGTGTAGGCTTGTGACCTTGACTCTGGGCAAGAACGTGAATTTGTCACACGGTGGTAGAGGTCCATTGGAGCAATGCATGTGTGAAATGTGAAACAGATCCGAGCAAGGAAATAGAAGTTAAAACCAATTTCTCTGATGTTAAGTTTTGTAAAGAGACCAAGTATTTGACCTTGGGATCAGCGGGGGTTGGACGGTCATGTATTTGGCACAGCATGGTAGTAGAGCCTTACAGGAATGCATGTGTGAAATATTAAGCATTTTAGATGAAAGAAATAGAAGTTATAACATATTTCTCTGATGTTAAGTTTTGTAAAGAGACTAAGTATTTGACCTTGACCATGGGATCAGCGGGGGTTGGACGGTCATGGATTTGGCACAGCATGGTAGTACAACCTTACAGGAATGCATGTGTGAAATATTAAGCATTTTAAATGAAGGAAATAGAAGATACAACATATTTCTCTGATGTTAAGTTTTGTAAAGAGACTAAGTATTTGACCTTGACCTTGGGATCAGCGGGGGTTGGATGGTCGTAGATTTGGCACAGCATGGTAGTAGAGCCTTACAGGAATGCATGTGTGAACTAGATTGGTCAGTAAGCGAGGCTTACGGAATACCCCCCACGTGGGCCCATGTACCCATAAATATGTAAACAAAATTCCAAGTGTGTGGGCTTGTGACCTTGACTATGGGCATGAACATGAATTTTTCACACGGTGGTAGAGGTCCATTGGAGCAATGCGTGTGTGAAATGTGAATCCGAGCAAGGAAATAGAAGTTATAACCAATTTCTCTGATGGTAAGTTTCGTAAAGAGACTAAGTATGTGACCTTGACCACGAGATCAGTGGGGATTTGTCACAGCATGATAGTACAGCCTTAGAGGAATGCATGTATTAAATATTAAGAATTTTCGATGAAAGAAGAAGAAGTTATAACATATTTCTCTGATGTTAAGTTTTGTAAAGAGACTGAGTATGTGACCTTGACCTTGGGATCAGCGGGGGTTGGAAGGTTGTAGGTTTGTCACAGCATGATAGTACAACCTTAGAGGAGTGCACGAGTGAAATATTAAGAATTTTCAATGAAGGAAATAGAAGTTATAACATATTTCTCTGATGTTAAGTTTTGTAAAGAGACTAAGTATGTCACCTTGACCTTGGGATAAGAGGGGGTTGGAAGGTCGTAGGTTTGTCACAGCATGATAGTCAAACCTTAGAGGAATGCACAAGTGAAATATTAAGAATTTTCAATGAAGGAAATAGCAGTTATAACTTATTTCTCTGATGTTAAGTTTTGTAAAGCGACCAAGTATTTGACCTTGACCTTGGGATAAGCGGGAGTTGGACGGTCATAAATTTGGCAAAGCATGGTAGTAGTAGAGCCTTACAGGAATGCATGTGTGAAATATTAAGCATTTTAGATGAAGGAAATAGAAGTTACAACATATTTCTCTGATGTTAAGTTTTGTAAAGAGACTAAGTATTTGACATTGACCTTGGGATCAGTGGGGATTGGACGGTCATGGATTTGGCACAGCATGGTAGTAGAGCCTTACAGGAATGCATGTGTGAAATATTAAGCATTTTAGATGAAAGAAATAGAAGTTATAACAATATTTCTCTGATGTTAAGTTTAGTGACGGACGAACGGACGAACGGACAGACGTTCTTACAGTAATATACTTATGTGGCTTATCACATGTTAAATATTAGCCACATAAAACGATTTTTAGCCACATAAAAGGATTTTTTAGGTGGCTAATTGTAACCAACCCTATCCTTTACCAAGTCCATAACCCTGTGGGGCTAGCCACATAAGTACCCTAATGTGTGCCCGGACGGACATACGGACGGACGGATGAACTTACATTTCGGACCTTAGGGGGTACTTGCTATATAAAAGATCAAAGGAAATACCCCGTAAGACACAATAGGCTTACGGGGTACGGATTAAGTTCCATTGTGTTCTAACCCTAACCCATTGTTTAGACACACGCCCCGTACCCCATAAGTACCCTAATGTGTGCCCGGACGGACGGACGGACGGACGGACGGACGGACGGACGGACGGACAACCCGACTCCAGTATACCCCCCCACAACTCGTTGCGGGAGGTATAAATATTAAGCATTTTAGATGAAGGAAATAGAAGTTATAACAATATTTCTCTGATGTTAAGTTTAGTGACGGACGAACGGACGGACGTTCTAACAGTACTATACTTATGTGGCTTATCACATGTTAAATATTAGCCACATAAAACGATTTTTAGCCACATAAAAGGATTTTTTAGGTGGCTAATTGTAACCAACCCTATCCTTTACCAAGTCCATAACCCTGTGGGGCTAGCCACATAAGTACCCTAATGTGTGCCCGGAAGGACGGACGGACGGACGGACGGACGGACGGACGGACAGACGGACAACCCGACTCCAGTATACCCCACCACAACTCGTTGCGGGAGGTATAAATATTAAGCATTTTAGATGAAGGAAATAGAAGTTATAACAATAATTCTCTGATGTTAAGTTTAGTGACGGACGGACGGACGGACAACCTGACTCCAGTAAGATATGAATCCTTAACATATACCTTCCATTCTTCGGCTGATGTAGTGGAAGGTGTCTAAATTTTGTAATTCAGGCATGAGAATTAACCCCGTGACATGAATTTATCACAGCATGAGAGAGGACCATCAGTGAAAAGCATGTGTCAACTATCCCAAGACATTCCATGAAAGTAAACAGAAGTAATAAGAAATTACAGAACGTTAAGTTTGTGAACGCGGAACACGACGACAACTATGCGTTCGGAGAAAAAGCACAGAATAAAGTTCTGGTTCGAGCACGCATCTAGACGGCCATTAGACCAAATATTTCTCTAATTAGATTTCCCAGATTAGAACCTAGAGTGGCAACAAATGCTAGACCGGCCATAAATACCATAAGCTCTATTCTCGAAACACAGTCGCATATACTGTAATGATTCTAATAGAGTGGCCCATGCTCTAATGAACGCCCACCCCCCAGTTTTGACGTTGAAAATGACCAATTTTTTCGCTGATTTTCTCCAAATAATTGCATAGACCTAATAAATACCTGGTGCGTACTTCGAACACAATCCAAGCTAAATGTCCAACTAGATTTTTTGAAAATCAAAAAAATAATCTTTCGCTTTCAAAAATGGAAGCGAAATTTGACTATTTCAGGTGTCACAGTAATTTCAACATCGGCAGTAGCTGTTTGCATAGATGCTGGGTGATCAGAATTTACACGGTTACGGAGCCGTAGGGCGAAAAGAATCACACTGATACAGGCCGAAACGTCCATGGACCGAAACGTCCGAAGGCGTAATTTGATATTACATTACCAGTATTTTACCGACGGTACAATCCAGTCCGGCAGACGTTGAGAGTAACGTCCCTTCGTTATGTTCTTTTTTTTTATTTGTTCACAGAGTAGAAATACTGTTGAAAATTGTAAATTTTGTCATTTCCCCTTCGCTGAATATCACTTGCCTCTATCAAACGCCCACCCAGTGGTGACTCTAATAGACGCCAAGACGTAGAATCATTACGGTATCTAAAAAGTAACTTCAATTTCTATGGATTCCAGCCAAACCCCAAACAGTATTTATTGTCAAAACAAATCGGTATATCTCCATTTATATGAGGGCGAGATAAAATCGGAGATATATGCTAATTTTGTTTCCACAATTCCCCACGAGCAGTCTATAGTCTGCAGGAAATATTGGAGGTAACAAAACAGCAGACTGATTTCTGTCACGCCAGTATTTTATAGGGGTATAACAATTTGTATAATTTTTTTATTTATTTTCTGTTCTTCTCAATAATCGTTCCGAGACAAACACATTTCTGTTGTCTGCATTTTTTAACCTTTTCAACACTACAGACTTTGCGTTTGCAAACAGTGTAGATCCAGATAAGCTGACTTATCACGAGCCGCCGCTACAGGACCTGCACATTTTGCAAGTAATTTTCATATTTAATAGAGATCAAGACAATGTGGCAGATGGGAAAAAGTTAATTGACCAAAAGTGATAAGTATTAATAAGTACAGTTGTGAAGGTCAAATGGTGAAGATCATATTAAGGGCAGCAATAATGTGTGAGGGATGTCAAGGGATACAGAAGTTATGACAGAATTGAGAAACTCTTAATGTGTGAAAAAGTTAAAAGTTGTGACGGTCAAAATGTCAAGGTCATATTACGGGCAGCATAGATGATGTGTGGCATTTGTCCACAAGTATGATGTATTGAACTATTAAATAAATCTTTCAAGGAACAAAGAAGTTATGACAGAATTGAAAAATTTTGGCGAACTTCTTAATGTGTGAAAAAGTTAAAAGTTGTGAAGGTAAAAAAGTCTAGGTCAAATTACGGGCAGCATAGATAAATGTAAATGTAAATGCTTGGATTTAATGATGGCACTGGCTCGATGACCTTGCATGTCGTCACCCAAGAAGGGGAAATAGGAAGGAGGTGGATACAAAGGAAACCGGTCCCATGGGGCCAAGCTCTTACTAGAATAGTGCCCTCTGGTTCTTTAACGTGCCTCTCCTCCAAATCTGATACACGGGACCGCCGTTTAAAGTCCCCATCCGAAAAGACTAGTAAAGCAGGAAATACAAAGTATCTCAGAAATACTGACGCCCTGGAACATAACCCGGAATCGAACCCGGGTCGCCAGCGTGGTAGTCAGACGGTGTTACCCCTCGGCCACGGTCTGCTCTATAAAAGGCAGCATAGATGTGTGGCATTTGTCCACAAGTATGATGTATTGAACTATTAAAGTAATCTTTCAAGGAATATAGAAGTTACGACAGAATTGAGAAAATCTTCTTAATGTGGGAAAAAGTTCAAAGTTGTGAAGGTCAAAAGGTCAAGGTCATATTACTGCATTAAAATATTTAAGTAATTTTCATAAATGGACTAGTCTGAAAAAATCATTTAGTGATTTGGATTTGGATTGGTCAGAAAATGAACATATCGAAATACATTCCAGTTACTTGTGGTGACTTGGATGGTTGGACAGATGGACAGACCAACAACTATTGTTTTCTGCTTTCACCCTACACACTATTTGTGTTTATAGTATCAGGGCACACATAAATAACTGGGACACTTTAACCCTTTCACACATAAATAACTGGAATGGACTGCGATATGCTAATTTAAGGACAAACGCAATTGTCACAAAAGTATTTTCAGACTTGTCCACTTATAAAAGGGTGTTTTTTTTTCTTCTTAAAATATGAAAATTACTTGCAAAAAGTGCAGATCCTGAAGAGACGGCTCATTATGAGTCCGCTCAACTGGATCTACACTGTTTGCAAACACTACTAAAGAGGTCTGTAGTGTTGAAAGGGTTAACACTGTGGATGAAACAATCGCTGTCAAAGACAACCGCTGCAGTCTGGTTAGCGCAATGGGTAACGAGTGCGCTTCTCACCAATGCGGACCCGGGTTCGATCCTCAGCCGGGACAGTATGGGAGATGGTACGGTGGTCGCCAGATCGGACAAGTGGGTTTCCTCCAGGTACTCCAGTTTCCTCCCACATTAATGACCGCCCTTACGCCTGCATCTGTGACACCAACAGCATTTGTATAAGCGCTCTCACACTTGTTTGTAATCGGTGTAAAAAATAAAGTTTAAACTTTTTAAAGTCGACTGCTCTCTGGGTTCACCTTATGCAACTTGATACTAGAAGACAGGAGAAATGGGGCTTATGGGTTTTGCGACCAGTGTAGATCCAGATCAGCCTGTGCATCCGCATTGAAACATCCGTTGTTCGTCTAGCGTTGTTCGTCTAGCAAGCGGTATAGGTGATTATCAGGCTACAGAAGTGTGGTAATTCATCAGGAGCTACACTGGTCACAAATCTCATAAGCCCAATTTCTCCAGTCATAGCCACATTTGTGTTTCTAGCATCACGTTGCGGACGGACACACTGGGAGCAAATGCCATAATGTAAGCCATTCCTCAAGCCAGTCACAAAAGCATTTAATGTGCGAGATTTATTACAAACAAAACGTGAGTAATAAATAATAAAGCCAGCAGTGGAAGTCTCGAGGGGGCAATAGTTACAAATATCACACAAATTTAATTATTGAACTCGCCGGTGCGTCCATCGATTGTTGCATCTCATACGGTCTTCCCAGATATGGACTGATGTTTGGCAGAATATACTCTTTCATTCTTTGCATGCTAGTCGTGAAAATAACAGCCAACAAATTGGGATTATTTTTCTTATTTCTCTTTGTAAACATGTCTTGGAATTTCATTAGAAGTGTGTCCTCCAGACTCAATCCTTATGAAATTCCAAGACATGTTTATGATGTTTACAGGGAGAAATAAAAGAAAATATAATTGTTGTTTGTAATTGAACTATTTATAGCACACACGTTTCCCAGCATGCAAAGAGTTAAAGCGACTACAACAACTAAACCTATCGGAGAGAAATTTATGACTGCAAATTCAGCACTGAAATGACATCTGGAGCTACACTGGTTGCAAAACCCTGTTATAATAAACTAAACAATGCTATAATATACTAAACCCTGTTGTAATATACTAAACCCTGCTATAATATATACTAAACCCTGCTATATACTAAACTAGATGATGATAGATAAAGGATATAATTTGAACATGCATTTCCGCTATTACTGCAATAGAAAGTATAATTTGTGTAATTTGTGAAACAGAGCGTTTGTTTAGTTGTAAAACTGTCATTTATTTTTTAATATATTTTCCAAGAAAATTCCCTGAATAGAGTTCCCAAAAATGTATTAAATTGCATACCGGTAAAATACTGCTTCTGTTAAACATTTACATTGCACAAATTGTAAGTTTATTTAGACGTGTAAACTGAAACAAGTTGACATTTACTATGGCTAAAATGTCAAAAATATTAGGGTGGGAACATTTTGGCTTGAACCCCGAGACCTGAAACAAAAGCAGTTGCTCATACCGACTGTGCTAAGTGGCCACATCTTCTCCCAAGAACAAGTTTATCATGCTCGACTTGGAACCGACAGGAGCCGCGGAATTCAACATATGTAGTAGCCTCACCTGATGACTGCAGTGCCGTAGCCAGAGGTTCGAAATAGCCGAGGCCAACATAAGCGGCGGAAGACGATAATTATTGGGGGTGGAAGTGTGGAGGGCCCGAAGGGCCCGAGTTTGCTAGGCGGGTCCGGGGGCATGCCCACCCTGAAAATTTTGAAATCAAAGTGGTCTGAAACGCCATTTCCTGCATTCTCAGCAAAGTCTGAGCACATACTATGACTCCCATTTTTCCTATATTGGAATAAAAAAAAAAAAAAATAAAAAATAAAATAAAAAATCGTAACAAAAAAACGGACGAGGCCATGGCCTCGTCTGGCCTCGTCTGGCCTCAACGTGGCTATACGGCACTGGACTGCATACCATAACACACCAGTCTGCTAGTTCCTATATCCTTCAGGCTCTGCTCAGATTTTGCTCACACGTTTCCTAGCCTCACCTATTAACCCTTAGACTGCTATCTTATTTTTTTTGTCGTCCGCTGTTTATTTTATTTTTTCCATTTTCATCATCAAAAACATGCTTAGACAGCACTTTAGAATAATTTACAACATGCTTTGACAGCACTTCAGAATCATTTCCATGGGAAATGATTCTGAAGTGCTGTCAAACCATGTTTTTATTGAGAAATAAGGCAAGATATAAAAGCAACAGCAGATGACAATTGTTGAGAGTAGCGGTCTAAGGGTTAACATATGAAATGTCACTAAACAGGAATTCCCTATAAACACAGTACAATGATTACCTTCATTCAGTCCTGGCAAACTTCAATCCCTCGTTCACTTCACTGCGTATCCTGTACAATGATCAGTAGTACTTCCTGGAAATACACAATAATAAGACATGACATGATTTTCCAAGAAAATTAAATGTATAACTAGATAAACGTTTGAGAAACAAAATACCATCATGAACAAAACAAATGGCAATGAAGCACCTATGACCTTTAGTGTCCCGAGGACCTACTGAATACTGTATACCAAAGGTCGGAGAGATTGTAGTCAAGCTGTTGCATACAGTGAACATTTATTGGATGGACACAAACATATTGTGCAATGAACAATCTATATTTAGCACCCGTGACATTGAACCTGAAGAGAATAAAGCCCACATTAAAAAGTATTCTTCAAATGGTCAATATGAATATACAAGTATCGCGAAGGCCGGAGAGATGTGAAGGTCGGGGAGACGGAAATCAAGAAACAAAAGCTCTACAGATGGACATAGCAATGAATATTTCACCAACAAGAATCTTTGCAGTGGCATAATATGTGGCTGTTACTGGAGAAATGTAGCTTATGGGTTTTGCGACCAGTGAAGATCCAGATCAGCCTGTGCATTCGCACAGTCTGATCAGAATCTGCACTGTTTGCCATTCCGTCAATGAAACACCTGTCATGCTCCCCCCCCCCTCTCATGCTGTACCTGGCGCCAGCCTTTAACTGTCGGCATCTGCCTTCACTAGTCAAAACCCCCTGAACATTTCTGGCGACGCCTATGACAAGGAAATGTGATATTGGACAGAGCACGTCCCAAGACAGTTAAGAGCCGATGTTTACAGTCATGTGTATACTTTAACCCTTTCACCCCTAGGTAGGAATGGACTGTGATATGATAATTTTCAGATCAATCAAATCATCAGAAAATGATTTTCAGACTAGTCCATTTATGAAAAGGGGGTGTGTTTTTTCTTCTGATAAATATGAAAATTACAGAAAATTGCAGAAAGTGCAGATCCAGATGAGAGGAGTCGGCTGGTCTGGATCTACACTGTTTTAAAACACGGCTATAGAGGGCTGCAGTGTTGAAAGGGTTGGGGTGTGGCCTAGTGGTTAGAACGCTGGATTTCAACAACACATATATGAGATGTGCTGTGTGATTTTGTACCTAAGAACATGTGTGATATCTTATGAAACATATTTACAAAAATTAAAATATTTTCCGTAAATGACCTCAAAAGAGGAATGTACACTGAAAGTGGAAAAGATATGTGGCTGTGACTGGAAAATGGGATTTGTGACCAGTGTAGTTCGCGAGATCAAATAGCATAACACTTTTGTAGCTTGATAACGGTCTACATCATTGATGGAATCGCGAACAGTGCAGATCCTGATCAGACTGCGAATGCATAGGCTATTCTGGATCTACACTGGTCTCAAAACGTATGAGCCCCATTTCTCCAGTCACAGCCACATATACTGGTGACCAGGAAAATAATGTAGTATACAAACTGCTATCTTACAAATCTACGTCTCCTCATCACCATTAATCCCTTATTCCTGTATCAGAGAAACTTTTTATCTTCATTTGAAATCCTGTTGCTGCACAGAATGAAAACGCAAAACCAGACACTTCTGCGTTCAAATAGCCACTATTATAACCAAGCACAGCAGAATGAACTATGGCACTCCCACACCCACGAATATAAAAAGATTATCCGGAGAATAAACCGTCCACCAGAAACACGCCCTTGCGTTCGGTCGTAACTCCGTAGGTAGAAAACGTGATATTTACCATACTACGACTTGCTTTCGTTCAAATCCCCTGCATCGATAAATAGATCAACTGGCACATTACTAGTAAATGCTCATCGTTGGAATCATGAAGTTATACGTGGTTATAAATATCATAGCTGTATTTCATTGATTCGGAGCCACGTCTGCTTATTGAATAATTCCTCACATAAGGCCATAGTAATGTAATTAGTCGATTCTCATACACATTTTGGGATTAAACTACATGTATCACAACTGAGCAGACACCATTTTACTCATGGATAATTGTAAATATTTGTCTTTTCATGATTACAAAACTCACACATATCCTGGAGTAATCACAGGCCTGTAATACAACGGATCTCTCTCAACCAGTAGCCTATTTCATCAACATTGAAAAGTATACTTTAGTAGCAAAGTATACTTTGAGGGAGAAATTTTCAATTTTTTTTTTAATTTATTAATTTTTATTATACTGAATTTATTACATTATCACAGCCAATTTGGCTGTGATAATGTAATAAATTCAGTATAATAATTCTGCATACTTTTAATCATGAAATATATGCATTTGTTAGTTCTATATGAAATAATGCATTTCAGGAAAAATAAATGATTACTCCCTCAAAGTATACTTTGCTAGTAAAGTATACTTTGCAATGTTGATGAAATAGGCTACAGATGCCCCAGGCGACCGGTTTAGAGAGGTCCCACATCAATTGTTTCCCAATACCATCATAGAGCATACATAGAGCATACATAGAACATGGTGACGTCTTATCAAACGAGAAGCTATATACAGCTAGCACCTGCTCGTCCGCCGCCGACACAAATACTTCTCGCTTTGTAATCGCCTTACAGTCATGCATAAGAATACCGGTCTGACACCATTCTGGCATTCCTGGGGCAGGTGAAAGCATGAAGCTTTTCAGTACCTTTGGATGGATTTGAAAACAAGTATAGGGCATAGAAAATACATGAGTAGATGCACATGCTAATCTTAAAATACAATTGGGCAGGATTGAGGCTTTTATATTTTTAATGAAAAGTGAAAGTGAATGGGTTAACCGTCCCAGCAAATCTTACGCAAATCTTACGCAAATCTTACGAACGAACGTGCAACCAGGACAGACGAAAACTATTAACCTCTCGACAAATTTTGTATGCTGGGGGTATAATAATCAATATTGTTTATGGTAAGATGTACAACACCATATAACACCAGCCAGGACATTTACCGCTCTAAACATAAATACCGTCTTTGGCAAACACAATAACATGTCGGAACATTATTGGAGTTCATGAACATGTATCTTTATCTGACAACATATGATTTTACATGAGGTACGAGAAGCTTTCATGAAAATATGAAATGACAAAAGTGCAGACATTTTCAATTGTTTTATTCATGAAAATAAAAAACCCGACAAATTCCATTCTACAAATTGAATGGGGAGATGCATACGTAGGTTTGTGGCTGTTTCTGGAGAGATGGGGCTTAATTACCACATTCACGACCAGTGTAGTCCCAGCTCAGCCTGCGCACCCGCTAAATATCACACAAGTCATACATATCTGGCACAGGAGTATGTGCATTCAGATCAGCAGCTACACTGGCCACAAATACCATAAGCCCAATTTCTCCAGTCTGTGGGTGTGACTGGAGAGGGTATTATAGGTTTTGCAAGCATTGTAGATCCAGACCAGTCTGTGCATCCGTGCATCCGCAGTCTGATCAGGATCTAAACTGTTTGTCAACCAATCAATAACAAGCAATATAGATGTTTATCAGGCTGTCTGAGTGTGCTATTTGATCAGGTCACACATCCTATTAAGCCCCATTTCTCGAGTCATAGCACAGATATGCAGCTTGCCTGGCCACGAGTACCATAAGCCCAATTTCTCGAGTCGAGGCGACGATTGATAAGCAGACATGGAGTAAAGGAGCATACAGCCACTCCCTGAATAAGTAATATCCCGGTGACATAAGGCCCCCCCGGGGACGTCACAAACAGACAGCAGATGTCACTAGGGACGCCAGCCCAGGAGGCCCAGCAAGGGCCAATGGTAACTCTTCAGGCCCGTAGCGGTGTGTAAAATAATGCCAAGGCAGCCTTTTTAGCGGGAAAAATCCCCCCCCCCCCTCGAGAAAAAAACAGGAGTTATAAAAAAAAAAAGCAGGCAAAAATAATGCCACGGCAGCACCGTGCTGCCGTGGTGGCCGCTAAGGCCCCGCCTTAGAAGGCGGGAATCAAAACATGTTGTCTGCTGTTGTTTGATATTATGTCTTCTTTCTCAATATAAACATGGTTTGACAGGGTGACAAAAACTAGCATTGTACATTATACTTTCTCAATATAAATATGGTTTGACAGGGCAACAAAAACTAGCGTTGTACATTATACTTTCTCAATATAAACATGGTTTGACAGGGCGACAAAAACTAGCGTTGTACATTATACTTTCTCAATATAAACATGGTTTGACAGGGCGACAAAAACTAGCGTTGTACATTATACTTTGTGTTATTAAATATTTTTAATAATTTAACTTAATAATTTAGGTTGCTGTTGTACATTAATGTCACAAAATCAGAGCGGAATATTTACGAATCAAAAATCAGAATGGAATATTTACATCGTAATAAATATGTATTCAGCCCTGAAATTAGAATAACCTGGTGCCAGGTCCATACCACACCAAAGCCACTTTGCCCCTTCCCCTAAAAGTAATAGGATTACGAATAATTGTGTTACTCATATAAGGGGTATAACCAACTTCAACTCTCGCATACAAGAAGGCTAAAGACGTATCTGAGGGCCAAACCAGGTCTCCTGTCGGGATTCCAGTAAGGATAAATCCTGATTGTTAAATTACCCATCGCATGCTCCCACCTGCCACCCACACAAATAAATTTCCAGTGGTAACAACATATACTTCTGTGCATAATTAAGAGAACTATTTTTATTTTTCCTGCGAAACATTGTATAACGAGTTAAACAGGCATGTAGACCATGAAGGGCCGCAAATGAGCAAATGATGAGCGTTCATTGCAGCGTAACGGAACACATGCAAAACGTAACCTGGTATGCACGCTTTGTTGTCAGGCTATGCGTAAATAATGGGAGTAAATCATTACAGCATGTGTTACGTTCGCAGCACAATAATCTTGCCCGCCACACGGTTTCTTGTGTATTTTCTTCTCTTTGTTTTTAAATTTCATTAGAAAGTGATTGCATGAAGGAGCACTTCTATTTTGTTTAAACAAATGATTGTTTCAAAGTGGGAAAATATGTTGCCTGTAGGTATTTTTTCTCATTTTCACTAAATCATATTTAATAGTAGGAAGATGATTTTGGTGTCTGCCATTGTGCATATGCTTCCTTTATATGTACTTTGTCAACTAGGAAAACATGTTATTGAGTTTGCAACCAGTGTAGCCCCATCTGAGCCTGCACATCAGTAGCCTATTTCATCAACATTGCAAAGTATACTTTAGTAGCAAAGTATACTTTGAGGGAGAAATTTTCAATTTTATGATAAATTTATTAATTTTTATTATACTGAATTTATTACATTATCACAGCCATTTAATGGCTGTGATAATGTAATAAATTCAGTATAATAATTCTGCATACTTTTAATCATGAAATATATGCATTTGTTAGTTCTATATGAAATAATGCATTTCAGGAAAAATAAATGATTACTCCCTCAAAGTATACTTTGCTAGTAAAGTATACTTTGCAATTTTGATGAAATAGGCTACTGCAGTCTGATCTGGATCTACCTTGTTTGCAACTGCACTGGGGATTAAACATTCCTCAGTAGGTGCTAGGTCAATCCAACCACACGGTGTTTTACAGTTGCCGAAATACACGGTGTTGGGTTTTAGTATGATCATTGCACATAATACAATACAGAGAATAAGTAGTAATGTCCGTTAAAAGGAAACACGGTTATCGCCCCTGATATCAGAATGGAAATTTACGTCTGATATAAATCCCCAAATTATTTCATTTGATGACATTCCATCAAATATTGATTTTATTGCGAAATCACGATTTTCCAATGGGAATTTAACATGGGGCAAAAGGAGCAAAAGGAGGTATAAAAAAGAAAAAAAAAAAGGGAAATTGGCTTCGAAACCTGGCTAGATAGCTTGGAAATTATGTAACTAAAAAAAAGAAAACAAAAGTTAGATTTTGAAAATAGGTCCACAAATTCCAAATTTATTAAAAAAAATATTTTAGCCCCCATCTTCTTACCTACCCATGGGAAAATTGTTTTTCGCAATAAAATCAATATTTGACGGAATTTTATCAAATAAAACATTTGGGGGAGGGCGACCTTTTTGTTATTGATGAAAAAGTACTTAAATTTAAATATTTTTGGGAATTAATAGCCAAATGTTCGTCTCCAGCAAAACATGGGACAGAAAATATAATAACTACTGTCTGTTTCACGAAACCTGCCCAAATTTTGCGGCCATACTAACAATGCAAAAACAATATTTTTTTCAATAATCAAAATTTAAGAATGAGCCTTCTTTTTATTTCGTGAAATTTGGTCAAATATTTATTTTATTACGAAAAAGAAGTTCTCTATGGGAATTTAACATATGGGGAAAAAAGAGGAGGAGAACCTGGAGGAGGAGTCGAAAAAAAACAACATTTGGAACTTGATTAAGAAAATTTTGAAAATCTGTCCACTTTTTCTGAAATTAGAAAGATTTCCCCATGTTGAATCCCCCCCATAGACATCTTCACTCCGCTATGGGGATTTAACATGTGTTTGCAATAAAACCAATATTGGACCAAATTTCACGAAATAAAAAGTAGGCTCATTCTTAAATTTTGCTATAATATAATATTAACCAAAAATATATTGTTTTTGCATTATTTATATCGCCGTAACATTTGGGTAGGTTTCGTGAAACAGACAGTAGAGACAAGTCCGAAACGGAGAGATAATCCATGACCCGGCGGTAAAATTAAAAATCGAAATTCACTTTGCGCATCTGCACGCTATGAAGAAGATATATACCAAATATCAAGTCTCCAGCTATTACGGATTACAAGTTTTACTTGTTACAAGGCAGCATTTCAAACTTCACTTTACACATCTGCATACCATAAGGACAGACAGACGGATACCCGCTTTATTTCTTCAAGAAGATTGTATAATAAAACCACATAGTTCCATAGCTGTCAAATCCCCCCCCCCCCCCAACCCCCCCCCCCCCTTCCCCCCCCCCCCCCCCCCCCCCCCCCCCCCCCCCCCCAGTGGAAACTTAGCTGTCTAATTCCCCATATCATATACGCCTCTGCCCCACAGTGTTGGCAAGATTGATGGGTGCATTACTATGTTTATTAAATTCATTGTCGTTCATTCATTCATAAAGTTTAAGTGTTTTTCACTTGTATTTTAGTTATAAATACACGGCCATTCAATGGTATCCTGGTTGATAGACCTGTCATCGTCTCCCACATAGATCACGGCAGTCGATGTACGCCATGGATACCCTCTATGTGTGGCCATGACTGGAAAAAAGGGTCTTATGGGATGTCTGACCAGTGTAGATCCTGATCAAATAGCATTCCTGTAGCCGATAATGATCTAAAGACAAACCTGTGAATAAAGGCCAGCCATGGGAAGAGAAAGATCTGGTCTTTGTTCACAGGTGGTCTTTGTTCACAGGTTGATTTATGTAGTAATTGAATAATTGGGAAAACAAAAGCGTAGCTGCGACAGGTAATTGCTATTCAGAGGTGGCCTTTAGCACAGGTTCCACTGTATATTGTTTATTAGAAGCATAACAGGAGTTTCATTGATGGAATGGCGAACAGTGTAAATCCTGACCAGATGCACAGGCTGATCTGGATCTACACTGGTCACAAAACTTGTAAGCCCCAGTTCTCCCGTCACATGCACATTCGCCCTTGCCACTCACGTCCACCCACACCTTCCTGAATGCTGGGTAACTACATTTTTGTACAACACTTGAGCAATGAGGTTATCAAACTTTCTGCACTCCACTTGGACTAACCTGTAATGTATATACTGAAACAAGCCAACACTATAGACCTCTATAGATTCAACACTATTTATAGGCCTCTATAGATTCAACACTATAAACCTCTATAGCAGTGTTTGCAAATAGTGTAGATCCGGATGAGCTGGCTCTTAGTGATACGTCTCATCAGGATCTGCACTTTTTGCAAGTATTTTTCTATATTTTTCAGAAAACCTAGATGGTCGCAGCCCGCATGTCGCACCCACCGAGGATAGTGATGTATACTGAAAAACTTTAACCAAAAACTTTAAACCGGACGCACGGATGCACGGACGGCGCATGAACCCTGCGAATAAAGATCACGTGTGAACAAACGCGAGATTGTTCTCTTCCCATGGCTGGCCTTTATTCACAGGTTTGACTTTAGAACAAAGCTTATCATCAGGCATTTTTGACACTGATCAGCCTGCAAATCTGCATATAATCTTCCCAAGTCCACAACATTTACCAATGTAACCCTTTCACACACGTTACTGATTTACAGGTAGAAAACTTTGCAAACATTTCTTTTTATTTTCTTTATTTCTTCATGAAAGTATATGTTGTGACCACTCATTTGAACCGTCTCAGCGAGAAAAATATCTCAATATGAAATGAGGTAACATCATAATACTGACAGGAATACAAACGTACAAATGTCGGGGGAAATTGAAAATACAGCATTAAAACAGACAAACAGGCGGCCAAATCAAAAACTTTAGATCGGAAACAAACTACACGGACTACTTTAAGCATATTTTAATAAATTAATTTATGCATGTTCCATCACTGAAAGTAAATCAATCTCGATATATGCCATTATAAAATATGTATAGTGTTGTTTAGTTCATATGTTGTCTTCTCTCAATATAAACATGGTTTGACAGCAATTTATAATAATTTCCATTGGATATGATTCTAAACTACTTTCATGTTTTTGAACAGTAAAATGGCAAATAAAACATAAACAGCAGACAACAAAATTTAATTCAGCATTGTAAGGGTTAAAGGCAGCATGTCTTAGATGATGGCTCAGATATCAAATATTGCATATAACCTATATCAACCAAATGCATTATTTTATTTGATCAAATCCGAAGTGTTTTGGTTGTATTTTTTTTTTTGGTAGTGATAGTTCAAATGATGGTCACAACATATACGTTTAAGGTGAACTAACGTTCATAATGTAACAGATAAACCAGTGGTAAACCAGTGGTGGAGCATGTGCCGCCACGATCACAAATTCCTTGCCCTCAATTCTACCTGCTCTTGTATAATCATGTAGTTTCAACAAACATTGCACGCTTCGATTACCACACATTTCATTCATTATAAAAACTTCATTCATCTACAAAACCCTATTTACATACTTGCATATTTTTTGAATATGTAATTTAGCCAGGACATGAGAAAAAGACAAAACCAAAACCCATTCTTTTTAAACCTGGCCAACCAGCCTTGCTTGTTTTCATGGATTAAGCCAGTCGTTATGAATATAAATTCATTTAAGCTATTACAGTAGCTTGTTTTCAAATCTACTTCCATATTTCATGTACCGTAATAACCTCAAATATTCACAACATAACTGTCAACAGCTACTGTTCATTTGATGTATTGGTGTTTAACGGCCTATCAACAGCTAACATCATTTAAAGCCAACATTTGCAAACCTGGGGCCCGTTTCTCTAAACTTCGTACGACTAAAATGTTGGTAAGTGCAAATTTAGGATCGTCTGGAAATTTCAATTGATGGATTTATATTTATTGAGCATAGGCTGCCCAATAAATGTACATTCAATAATTATTTACAAGAAAACATTGTTCATGTGAAATGTACAGACTATCGTAATTTTGCACTTACGAACATTTTAGTCGTACGCAGTTTAGTGAAACGCACCCTTGACACGTAACGATCTACAGTGTCTGTCAGAATTGTTCAGGTTTTTAAAAAATAGCCCTTTATGATTAATGAACAGGTCCAAAAATTAGCATTAACAATGCCAGTTATTTAGCATTAACAATGCCAGTTATTTAGCATTAACAATGCCAGTTATTTAGGGGTGAAAGGGTTGAGATGCTTGTTCACATGTGTCACTATAATAAATTATACTACTACTACACGATATGCATGGGCAGTGAAGTATCATGGGGTTAAAAATGTGCATATTTTTCTCCAGTTTTGGCAGAAGGAAACTGACGTGAACACAGGGGAAGAGGCAACAAATAGCAGGTGGGCCAGGCCTGGCACAGTTATAGAATACATTCACAGTCGCAAGTCTCCCCGCTATTTATAGATGGGTGGCGACCATAATAACATGACAGTTTCACATCGCCTACAGCATTTTTTAGAACACTCAAGCAGACATTAACTCTTAAAATGCGGGAAACGCATATTGTCGTCTGCTGTTTTCCATTTTTATGCTGAATGTCTGATTTATTAGCTAAAAAACTTGTTTTGGAGGCATATAAATTAGGGGTTTTCACAACAAGCTGTGCCCAAATACTTAAACAAGGCCATGCCGAGTTTCTTATGAAATCAGTCAACTAGTTTAATAAATATCATATTAAATCAACAGAAATGTAATTAGATTCTATTTACCGCATAAGCATATCATCATGATTTGAAGCTGTGTTGATTACCTAACATGTCTTCTGTATTATGATTGTTATTACACTGTGTTACTCAACTGTGTTACTCAACTGGTGTTACTAAACTGTGTTACTCAATTGTGTTACTCAACTGGTGTTACTCAACTGTGTTACTCAACTGGTGTTACTAAACTGTGTTACTCAACTGGTGTTACTCAACTGGTGTTACTCAACTGGTGTTACTAAACTGGTGTTACTAAACTGTGTTACTAAACTGTGTTACTCAACTGGTGTTACTCAATTGGTGTTACTAAACTGGTGTTACTAAACTGTGTTACTAAACTATGTTACTAAACTGGTGTTACTAAACTGGTGTTACTAAACTGTGTTACTAAACTGACTGTGTTACTCAACTGTGTTACTCAATTGTGTTACTCAACTGGTGTTACTAAACTGGTGTTACTCAACTGGTGTTACTCAACTGGTGTTACTCAACTGTTACTAAACTGTGTTACTCAACTGTGTTACTAAACTGGTGTTACTAAACTGGTGTTACTCAACTGTGTTACTAAACTGTGTTACTCAACTGTGTTACTCAACTGGTGTTACTCAACTGTGTTACTCAACTGGTGTTACTAAACTGTGTTACTAAACTGTGTTACTAAACTGTGTTACTAAACTGGTGTTACTCAACTGTGTTACTAAGCTGTGTTACTCAACTGTGTTACTAAACTGGTGTTACTTAACTGTGTTACTCAACTGGTGTTATTAAACTGTGTTACTAAACTGTGTTACTAAACTGTGTTACTCAACTGGTGTTACTCAACTGTGTTACTAAACTGTGTTACTAAACTGTGTTACTCAACTGGTGTTACTAAACTGTGTTACTCAACTGGTGTTACTAAACTGTGTTACTCAACTGTGTTACTAAACTGTGTTACTAAACTGTGTTACTAAACTGTGTTACTCAACTGGTGTTACTCAACTGGTGTTACTAAACTGGTGTTACTAAACTGTGTTACTAAACTGTGTTACTAAACTGTGTTACTCAAATGGTGTTACTAAACTGTGTTACTAAACTGTGTTACTAAACTGTGTTAATAAACTGTGTACTAAACTGTGTTACTAAACTGTGTTACTCAACTGTGTTACTCAACTGGTGTAACTAAACTGTGTTACTCAACTGTGTTACTCAACTGTGTTACTCAACTGTGTTACTAAACTGTGTTACTCAACTGTGTCATTAAACTGTGTCACGCAACTGTGTCACTAAACTGTGTTACTCAACTGTGTTAATAAACTGTGTTACTCAACTGTGTTACTAAACTGTGTTACTAAACTGTGTACTAAACTGTGTTACTCAACTGTGTTACTCAACTGGTGTTACTAAACTGTGTTACTCAACTGTGTTACTCAACTGTGTTACTAAACTGTGTTACTCAACTGTGTTACTCAACTGTATTACACAACTGTGTTACTAAACTGTGTTACTCAACTGTGTTACTCAACTGTGTCATTAAATTGTGTCATTAAACTGTGTCACTCAACTGTGTCACTAAACTGTGTCACTCAACTGTGTTACTAAACTGTGTTACTCAACTGTGTTACTAAACGGTGAAAGCCCAGTTTATGCAATAAAGGTTTATATTATAACACTATGCCGGTGTATGCCATAATACGTGTTGTAAGCACAATTTGAACAAATTTGAAAACAAACGAGTGGTGACAACAAACACTTTCAATGAGGAATGAGAAAAGAAGAAACAAATATTTCAACATTTGTATACGTCAAAAACTTATTTATGAATGTACCGTATTTACCCTATGTATTGGGACAGTAAAAAATAAATAAAATTCTACATGTCCCAATACATAAAATAAAATAAATTAATTATTTTTGTTGGTGTCCCAATTATTAATATTGAAAGTTTGTATCCTCGAAATTGTGAAATTGCTATATCGGTACAATAACAGGTTTAATTTAATTATTTTCCGTTTCTAAGCATGTCGCCCATTTTTATGATCGGAAAATACCCGAACTATATGTTGGAAATTGCCGAGAGCGCAAATGAAACAATTTAATTTCCAAATTACAAAAGTAATATCTCGACCAAACTGCGAATGTAGAGTGATTTGATGATTGCAATAAAAAATATCCATATACATCAACGATTAGACGGTGAATTAGTGTTGAAAATGCGTAAAAATAAGTTGTAATCGCCAAAATTGTCCTAAATATTACGATCCCGGAAGTGAACCGGAAGTCGAGTTCGATGGGACAAAATCTGGCACCCTGACCATTTCGTACCAAACGCATTTATTAGTCACATCAGGGTTCAAGCTAGGCCAAAAATTTAAGTGACTTCTCCCTCCTGGCAAAATAGGGAGAAGTGAGGCAAAATTAGGGAGAAGTGATAAAAATCATAATTTCACTGAACATTTCTCTTACGGTTATCGCGTAACTGTAAACTCTATGTTTTCAAAGCATCAAACTGTCACGGACATCCAAGAGACAATGAGGTTGCGCACACTTGACTATATTTAGATTTCTTACTATTAAAATCGGGCATCAATTATCACACTACACGAGTTTCAAACAAGGAATTATATTGTTTTCATTGAAGAAACCGCAAATTAATTAATACGGCCCTCGATGTTAAGGCCCGATTCATTAAGCGCGATTAATTTAGCATGTAACAGCTCGACACCCTGTGGTATACACCTGTGGTGTACACGGCACAGGTCACATGTCTCCAGTTATCACGTGATCCGCAATCCGCGTAAATTTAACAGGTCGTCCAATAGAAAAATTGATACCGCAACCTTCACATCACGTGTTACAGCATGGGCCCAGCTGCGCGATTAGCTTTACATACAACGGAGAACCAACCATGTGCGTGTGCAGTTTACACAAAATTTGTGTAGTTACACAAGATTTGTGTAAACAAACTATGAAACTGCCCCCAATACAAAGTTTACGAACCCATTTCATTGCATATTTCTGCGAATGTAAAACTATCATCTGTATACAGAACGATCAAAGATATTTATGAGATTATGACGGGATATTGAGGGTAAAACCAGACTGGTCACAGAAGAGCGTTTTTCCCGATTTTCTCGTGTCTTGACACATCTCGATAACTGATCACTGACCGACACGGTACACAGCCAAGCAGCCGATAACTGATCACTGACTGACACGGTACACAGCCAAGCAGCCGATAACTGATCACTGACCGACACGGTACACAGCCAAGCAGCCGATAACTGATCACTGACTGACACGGTACACAGCCAAGCAGCCGATAACTGATCACTGACCGACACGGTACACAGCCAAGCAGCCGGGTGGCATCAATTAAGTGGGATTATACCAGCTGGAATTAGCGAGATATGATCCGTGTATGGGAAATCCGGATTACCGGACTTCGTTTTTCTGGACGGACAGGGCGAAGTCCGAGAGATATCACCCACTTCGCCCACAAACCTGAACCCTGCACGGTGACATATTTCTTAAGTCTCAATTTCCCGTAAGACTTCACCGATATAATAGCGTGGAGAGCATGCCGTGACCGGATACATGTCCGTACTTTAAACTTACCTCGTGAATATTGATGAGAGGGCGGGGCGATGTATCAGGAGTATTTCCGTGTGAATCAAAATAATTTTCGCAAATAAATCACATTCCGGCATTGACAGGCGGCACTGTCGATGTATACGGTTTATTGGTAATCTATTTAATCAACAGAGCTCAGATTTACCGTCAGCACTGTGTTATATTAGTTAATCAGCGATGGCCTCTGTTTATAGCGAGACGTGCCAATAGTCGGCATGACCAGTAGCCGGTGAAAAAAAATTAAAAAAAAATTGGAGTGGCGATTTTTTTATTTTCCCCAGCGGAATCCCTGACTGTGTTTAAAAGTATTTAAACAAGAGGCCCAAATGGGCCTGTTTCGCTCACCTAAAAGCCTCCATAGTGGTCATCTTGATTTCACAAAGACTCTTCACTTACAACTTCAAATGTTCCATAAAATTTGTTGGTACCTTCTGATCTAACATATATTGCGAATGTGCATGTGATTTACTGCTATACCTTCGATTTGATATATAAAATGACCATATTCGGTAAAAAATAAAATTTGACCCCTATTTGACCCCTCGGGCCATGACCATTTTTGACCCAGAGGCCACCATATGAACAAATCTGAATCAGCGTTAACTATCCATCATTCATACAAAGTTTCGTCGAAATCGGCCTGGCGGTTTGTGAGAAGATTTTTTTGACAATTTGACCTACTTTTCAACGGCGGACATCTTGGATTTGGTGATGACCTCCATTTTAACAAAAATGGATGACAAAATCATCTGATTTAGACAAAAAATGCTCCAGAGTGATAGACTAGTCGATACCTTCGATTTGATATATTATATAACCATATTCGGGCAAAAATATAATTTGACCCCGAGTTGACCCCTCGGGCCACGCCCATTTTTGACCCAGGGGCCACCATATGAACAAATCTGAAACAGCGTTAACTATCAATCATTCACACCAAGTTTCGTCGAAATCGGCCTGGAGGTTTGTGAGAAGAAGATTTTTTGACAATTTGACCTACTTTTCAACGGCGGACATCTTGGATTTGGTGAAGACCTCCATTTTAACAAAAATGGACAGGCTTCACCCACAGACCATTACAGTTAAGTTTGGCCAATATCGGCCAAGCAGTTCACAAGAAGAATACGTTTGAAATAAACTTTAGTAAAATAACAACTTTTTTACCTTTCGGTGGCCATCTTGGATGACAAAATCATCTGATTTAGACAAAAAATGGTCCAGAGTGATCAACTAATCGATACCTTCGATTTGTATATTATATGACCTATTCGGGAAAAATATAATTTGACCCCGAGTTGACCCCTCGGGCCACGCCCATTTTTGACCCAGGGGCCACCATATGAACAAATCTGAAACAGCGCTAACTATCGATCATTCATACCCAGTATCGTCGAAATCGGCCTGGCGGTTCGTGAGAAGAAGATTTTTTAAGAATTTGACCTACTTCTCAACGGCGGCCATCTTGGATTTGGTGATGACCTCCATTTTAACAAAAATGAACAGGCTTCAGCACAGACCATTACAGTTAAGTTTGGCCAATATCGGCCAAGCAGTTTACAAGAAGAAGACGTTTGAAATCTTTAGTAAAAGAATGACCATTTGAACTATCGGTGGCCATCTTGGATGACGTAATCATATGATTTAGACAAAAAATGTTCCAGAGTGATTGTCTCGTCGATACCTTCGATTTGATATATTACATGACTATTCGGTCAAAAATAAAATTTGACCCCTATTTGACCCCTCGGGCGACGCCCATTTTTGACCCACGGGCCACCATATGAACAAATCTGAAACAGCGCTAACTATCGATCATTCATACCAAGTATCGTCGAAATCGGCCTGGCGGTTCGTGAGAAGAAGATTTTTTAAGAATTTGACCTACTTTTCCATGGCGGCCATCTTGGATTGTCGATGACCTCCATTTTAACAAATCTGAAATGGCATCACCCATATATCATCCCTGTGAAGTTTGACCAATATCGGCTCAGCAGTTCGGGAGAAGAAGATGATTGAAAATGTTCACGGACGGACGACGGACGACAGACGACGGACGACGGACGACGGACACTTTGCCATAACAATAGCTCACATGAGCTTTGCTCAGGTGAGCTAAAAAAAGAGATGTCCCAATACTTAAGGTGCAGAAATTATCGATTTTTTTTTAAAATTGTGATGTGTCCCAAAACTTGTTTCCTAAAAAATAATTATTTCTCCCCAAAACGGGGGTGTCCCAATATAAAGGGTGTCCCAATACATAGGGTAAATATGGTAATGGCTTAAACATTATGTACATTAAATTTTGTCCTCTGCTGATTTTTTGTAATTTCCATTTTTCTTATCAAAAACATGATTTGACAGCACTTTAGAATCATTTCCAATGGAAATGATTCTAAAATGTTTCAAAACATGTTTTCAATGAGAAAGAAGGCAAAATATAAAACAATAGCAGACAACAATTTTGGTTATGTTCTAAGGGTTAACAAAACATAGAATTTTAAGACAGCCAGACAGACAGCCAGACAGACACACCATCGTGAAAAAGCAGACATTCAGTTCTAATTACCATTCTACAACACACATCTCCGATACATAAAACAGGCAAAAACTGATGAAGAAAAAAGAAAAAACGAACATGAAAAATGAATGAGTAACTACAAAACACACAAAGCTGAACATACCAAACTGATAACAGGCTGAATAAAATCCGTTGGAATGTCTTGCTCGCCCCCTGAACATACCGAAACATCCCACTACACTATATCTGAACGTCGACGAGGCGTCTACGCAGTCAGTTCCCAATCAAGTCAGGCCCGTGTTGTTGCCTGTGCTGCCATAATTCCATGTTTGACAAAAACACTTGCAACGCCAACGACGTGGATAATTATCAGACAATGCCATCTACATGTGAAGTGTGGTCTATGAATGTTCTCTTTCTACATTGGTGTAAATGGTGAAAATGTTTGAGTTTTCGTGGTTTACGGCAATTAGCCGAGATAAATGTTTACATTAGCATATACTGGGGCAGTAGGTTAGATTTAATACAGCCAAATATTCTTATATGTCGGCTGTTTACCCCTTACTATGCTGAATTAAATTTTGTCGTCTGCTGGAAATGTTTTATTTTCAATATTTCTCGACAAAAACCTGTTTTGACAGTGCATGAGAATCGTCTCCACTGGAGACGATTCTCATGTGCTATCAAAACAAGTTGTTTTTTTAAGAATTAAGGCAAAAATGAAAAACAGCAGACGACAATTTCCATATCCCATGTAGAGTGGGTTGCGGATGTATATGTAGGCCAGGAGCAAAATCTTAATAAAAGTCAGCTTCTATATCCCTTGGAATGCCGTAACAGAAAATTGCCATCTGCTGTTGTTTCATATTTTGTTTTTATTCTCAATAAAAACATGGTTTGACAGCACTTTAGAAGCATTTCCATTGGAAATCACAGTATGATAGAGGACTATCAGAGGAATGCATGTATGAAAAATGAAGTAGTTAAATGAAATTATAAGAAATTTACCTGAGCGTTGAGTGGATGTATGAGGCTGGTAACGCTATATGCCCCCCTCAACATTTAGAGGCAGGGGCATAAAAAATCATATCCGCCCTTTAAGCGTTCACTGTATTATATATGTTACACACTGCGGTACTTACAGCGACACTGTATTATATATGTTACACACTGCGGTACTTACAGCGACACTGTATTATATATATACTTAGCACAATATGCGGTACTTACAGCGACACTGTATTATATATGTTACACACTGCGGTACTTACAGCGACACTGTATTATATATGTTACACACTGCGGTACTTACAGCGACACTGTATTATATATGTTACACACTGCGGTACTTACAGCGACACTGTATTATATATGTTACACACTACGGTACTTACAGCGACACTGTATTATATATGTTACACACTGCGGTACTTACAGCGACACTGTATTATATATGTTACACACTGCGGTACTTACAGCGACACTGATTATATATGTTACACACTACGGTACTTACAGCGACACTGTATTATATATGTTACACACTGCGGTACTTACAGCGACAGTACTTGCAGCGACACTGTATTATATATGTTACACACTGCGGTACTTACAGCGACACTGTATTATATATGTTACACACTGCGGTACTTACAGCGACACTGTATGAGTATGAACTTACTAGAGCAGGTGAGCAGGGGCTCACGTATACCTCCGGCCGCCGCATGTACCAAACAATAATAATTTACAACGTACAAAAATATATAGTTAATTTAAACTTGACTTTGGGCAAGAAGGCCGCATGGGTGGGCTACAGAATGAAAATATAGATGATGGCTGAGCTGTATGTGAAGTTTCGAGTGAATCCGAATGCGGCTGCAGAGATATTTGGTAGTTAAGGTTGCAGAGATATTTGGTAGTTAAGGTTGCAGAGATATTTGGTAGTTAACGTAATATTTGGTAGTTAAAAACTTTTAACGCAAATATTTAAACTAGATGGCAGCGGCCCACATGTCCCGCCCGCTGAGGCTTTGATAGTATACCGAAAAACTTTAACCAAAAACTTTCACCTCAGAGGCACGTAGTATGTACATACGCCAATGTGCCGACTATATCGCGCTGTTCGCAAGCTAGCGGGCGTGACAAAAACTTTC
Source organism: Conchocele bisecta (assembly GCA_029237695.1). Classification (NCBI taxonomy): domain Eukaryota; kingdom Metazoa; phylum Mollusca; class Bivalvia; order Lucinida; family Thyasiridae; genus Conchocele; species Conchocele bisecta. Next base: position 128,201,140 of record CM055267.1, read on the forward strand.
ACCTCAGAGGCACGTAGTACGTACATACGCCAATGTGCCGACTATATCGCGCTGTTCGCAAGCTAGCGGGCGTGACAAAAACTTTCACCTCAGAGGCACGTAGTACGTACATACGCCAATGTGCCGACTATATCGCGCTGTTCCAAGCAAGGGCGTGACAAAAACTTTCACTCAGACGTAGTACGTACATACAATGTGCCGACTATCGCTGTTCGCAAGCTAGCGGGCGTGACAAAAACTTTCACCTCAGAGGCACGTAGTACGTACATACGCCAATGTGCCGACTATATCGCGCTGTTCGCAAGCGGGCGTGACAAAAACTTTAACGCAAATTAATTTCACCTTGACCTTGGACAAGAAGGCCGCGTAGGTCTGGTATGGAATGACAATATGGATCATGATAAGGAAGTATAATTGTGAAGTTTTAAGTCAATCCGACTTACTGTTGCAGAGATAATGTATCCAAAAACGTTCAATTTCTGCAATATTAATGTTATATCATGATGAAGAAATTTGTACTAACATTTGTTGACGCAGATGGCGGAAAAAGCGGCGACTATATAGTCGCGTCTTGGACTCTTCTGCTAAAGCAAGTGCGATAAAAATGATGCATTTGGTTGATGAAGGTAGACAGACGTTATACAACAAGTACAAAATACTTACAATGTGTGCATACTTTTATTCCACTGCTCAACAATTTCAGTCACATTGCGATATTATACTGAAAATGGTTTCTACAATGTCAGAAATACGTTAATATATTAACATCTCTTGTAATACACCATTTACTAATCTTGCTGACTGTCCCAATAGACTGCCTCCTGCAAAATATGAATTTGCTCGATAACTGGTCAGTCAAGCAGATTACCGTACTATATCTACGCCTTGTTGCGTACAAATATTTTACTGCCATCAGTTTCGGAATTCACTAAATTTACATAAGGGTTCAATGATGATTGATATGATTTACGGATATTATTGAAGACTCTAAATCAGTCTATCGGCAATCATTTACATTTACCATAAAGATTGGACCAGTGTGGCATGAAATTAGTAAACGAATATTGGTGTCTGCTGTTTTTCATCTGTCTTAATTTCTTAACCCTTTCAACACTAAATACCTGCCTGCAATGGACTGCGATATATATGTATGTTAATTTAAAGACAAAATGTGAAAATTACTTGCAAAAAGTGCAGATCCTGATGAGCCATCTCGTGGGGATCTACACTGTTTGCAAACACTGCTAAAGAGGTCTGTAGTGTTGAAGGGGTTAAATATAAAAATATGTTGACAGCACACAAACACAGTCTCTTATGGAGACGATTCTCATGAAAATGGGAGAATAAAACCAATAAAGCAGACGACAAAACATTAACTCTCTCAGTGCAACAGATGACTATAGATGTCTGCATTATTTCCATATTCAATATTTGTTTATATTCCTCTATAAAAGATGTTTTGGCAGCATACCAGAATATCCTCTAACGGATTGCTACAAACGAAAATAGTTGAAATAAGCAGAAATAGAGGATCTCAAACGAGTTTCCACTTGATATGAGATTTATGAAACGAGTCACGCACAATTTATGCGCCAAACCTCTAGCGAGGTGCATACAATTGCTGATGAGTTTCATAAATCTCATATCAAATGGAAACGAGTTTCAGATTCTGTTTATCACACACATGACATCAGACAACCAAGGAACAGAATACTTTGTGGAGATATCCAAAACATTTTGGTGAGAAGACGCCATTGACTATTTTCCCCTCAAGTTGAAAATCTCCACCAAGAAAAATAGTTTTAATACTAGCAACAAATATAATATTATAAATATGCCATAGCCTAGGCTCCCGTTCTTTGTAAACACTTCGTATTACAATTGTAGTGATTTAGGGTTAAAAGGCGGGAACTGAAAATTGTCATCTGCTGTTGTCACTTTTTTTTTTTCTAAGAAAAACATGGTTTGACAGCACTTGAGAAGCATTTCCAGTGGAAATGATTCTAAATTGCTGCCAAACCAATAACAAACAGCCGACGACAACATTTAATTCAGCATTAGGGGTTAAAGTCAAATTAAAATGAACCCATGGAGAATAGACACTTCAGTGAAGAGGGTCAATATATTGTCAAGTATTGTCAAGTCAATATTTTCTTTTTTTTAAAAGTATGAAAACGACAAACCAAATAATACATTGTCATTGTCATAACAACAGAACATCACATACACCTATCATGATATCTAGTGAGTAACATTTCCAAACATTCAAATATTTAAAAGAAAAAGGTGGGAAACAAACAAAAATTGTTGCCTGCTGTTTCTCATTTTTGTTTCATTTCGGGAAAAAAATGTTTTGGCAACACTTGAGAATCGTCTCCATTGGGGATGATCCTCAAGCCAACACATATTTTAGCAGAAAAAAAAGATAAATAGATGAAAAAACAGCAGACGACATTATTTGTTTTGTGCCTTTTAAGGTTAATAACGTGCAGCTAATCGTGCACCACGTCTGTAGAGTATCACTTCCATCCATTTTAATTACCAGTAATGTGATAACGATCCAAAATCCCTCCTCACCGCATCGCATTCAATTCCGCATTCGGACGATAATTAAAGCAACATTCTTTAGCTTCCAAAATCCCTCGTGTGTGGTACAGTTTCAAAAGGACACCAACACTTGAAGTTAATTCATAATATCAAAAAATACACCAGCTCCAATGGCGCGAGATTTGCCCCTGTAAAGTCATGAGCCTAGCCATCTGCATGCTGCTGCAACATCTGGTAACATAGCCACTAGGCTATAAATAGCGCGCTGGAAATTCCCACCTGTCAGAACCAATCCCAATAGAAAGAGGATACATTGCAGACTTGTAATTGTTTTAGCTCCGCCACACACAATTCTTATTTGTGACCGTGGCAGGGGAAATGACGCTTATGGAATTTGTGTCCATGTAAATGACTAATGACATTTGTGGCCAGTCTAGCTCAAGATCTATGGTTGTGACTGGTAAAATGGCACTTATGGAATTTGTGTCCATATATATGACTACTGTCTGTTCCACATTTTTTTGCCAACCAAATTTTGGCTATTAAACACACGAAATCTAAAAAACTATTTAAATGTAAATACTTTTTTATCAATAACTAGAAATGTGGCCTATCGGCACACGAATGCCCCCGCTGGCAGCCAAAGAAAACGAGACACATTTGAAAATAAGGAAACAGAAATTATAAGCCATTTACCCGAGCGTTAAGGTTTCAAACGCACCAAGTGCGGTAGTGTCACAGGGCGGTAGAGGAACATTGGAGCAATGCGTGAGTGAAATGTGAAGCAGATCCGAACAAGGAAACAGAAAATAAAAGCCATTTACCCGAACGTTAAGGTTTCGAACGCACCAAGTCTGTGACCTTGACCCTGGGCTTGGCGAGGGCGGGACGAATGTGGATTTGTCACAGGGCGGTAGAGGACCATTGGAGGAATGCGTGTGTGAAATGTGACGCAGATCCGAGCAAGGAAACATAAATTACTAGAAATGTGGCCTGTCGGCACACGAATGCCCCCGCTGGCAGCCAAAGAAAACAAGGCATATTTGATTACAAGCCATTTACGCGAGTATGGACGGACGCCGGTAACACTATATGCCCCACTCACCATTCGGTTGTGGGGGCATAATAAGCCATTTACCCGAGTGTTTGTGACCTTGACCCTGGGCTTAGCGGGAGCGGGACGAATGTGGATTTGTCATAGGGTGGCAGAGGACTATTGGAGCAATGCGTGTGTGAAATGTGAAGCAGATCCGAGCAAGGAAACAGAAGAAATTATAAGGCATTTACCCAGCGTTCAGGTTTCGAACGCACCAAGTTTGTGACCTTGACCCTGGGCTTAGCGGGGGCGGGATGAATGTGGATTTGTCACAGGGTGGCAGAGGACCATTGGAGCAATGCGTGTGTGAAATGTGAAGCAGATCCGAGCAAGGAAACAGAAATTATAAGGCATTTACCCAGCGTTAAGGTTTCGAACGCACCAAGTCTGTGACCTTGACCATGGGCTTAGTGGGGCCGGGACGAATGTGGATTTGTCACAGGGTGGCAGAGGACCATTGGAGCAATGCGTGTGTGAAATGTGAAGCAGATCCGAGCAAGGAAACAGAAATTATAAGGCATTTACCCAGCATTAAGGTTTCGAACGCACCAAGTCTGTGACCTTGACCATGGGCTTAGCGGGGGCGGGACGAATGTGGATTTGTCACAGGGCGGTAGAGGACCATTGGAGGAATGCGTGTGAAATGTGACGCAGATCCGAGCAAGGAAACATAAATTACTAGAAATGTGGCCTGTCGGCACACGAATGTCCCCGCTGGCAGCCAAAGAAAACAAGGCATATTTGATTACAAGCCATTTACGCGAGTATGGACGGACCGCCGGTAACGGTAACACTATAATGCCCCACTCACCATTCGGTTGCGGGGGTATAATAAGCCATTTACCCGAGTGTTTGTGACCTTGACCCTGGGCTTAGCGGGAGCGGGACGAATGTGGATTTGTCATAGGGTGGCAGAGGACTATTGGAGCAATGCGTGTGTGAAATGTGAAGCAGATCCGAGCAAGGAAACAGAAGAAATTATAAGGCATTTACCCAGCGTTCAGGTTTCGAATGCACCAAGTCTGTGACCTTGACCATGGGCTTAGTGGGGCCGGGACGAATGTGGATTTGTCACAGGGTGGCAGAGGACCATTGGAGCAATGCGTGTGTGAAATGTGAAGCAGATCCGAGCAAGGAAACAGAAATTATAAGGCATTTACCCAGCATTAAGGTTTCGAACGCACCAAGTCTGTGACCTTGACCATGGGCTTAGCGGGGGCGGGACGAATGTGGATTTGTCACAGGGTGGCAGAGGCCATTGGAGCAATGCGTGTGTGAAATGTGAAGCAGATCCGAGCAAGGAAACAGAAATTATAAGGCATTTACACAGCGTTAAGGTTTCGAACGCACCAAGTCTGTGACCTTGACCATGGGCTTAGCGGGGGCGGGACGAATGTGGATTTGTCACAGGGGGGCAGAGGACCATTGGAGCAATGTGTGTGTGAAATGTGAAGCAGATCAGAGCAAAGAAACAGAAATTATAAGGCATTTACCCAGCGTTAAGGTTTCGAACGCACCAAGTCTGTGACCTTGACCCTGGGCTTAGCGGGGGCGGCACGAATGTGGATTTGTCACAGGGTGGCAGAGGACCATTGGAGCAATGCGTGTCTGAAATGTGAAGCAGATCCGGCAGGAAACAGAAATTATAAGCCATTTAACCGAACGTTAAGGTTTCGGGACGTACGTACGTACGTACGTTACGTACGTACGGACGCCGGTAACACTATATGCCCCCCTCACCATTCGGTGGCGGGGGCATAATAAGCCATTTACCCGAGCGTTAAGGTTTCGAACGCCCCAAGTCAGTGATGTTGACCCTGGGCTTGGCGGGGGTGGGACGAATGTGGATTTGTCACAGGGCGGTAGAGGACCATTGGAGCAATGCATTTGTGAAATGTGAAGCAGATCCGAACAAGGAAACAGAAATTATAAGCCATTTACCCGAGCGTTAAGGTTTCGAACGCACCAAGTATGTGATCTTGACCCTGTGCTTGGCTGGGGCGGGACGAATGTGGATTTGTCACAGGGTGGCAGAGGACCATTGGAGCAATGTGTGTGTGAAATGTGAAGCAGATCCGAGCAAGGAAACAGAAATTATAAGCCATTTACCCGAGCGTTAAGGTTTCGAACGCACCAAGTATGTGATCTTGACCCTGTGCTTGGCTGGGGCGTGACGAATGTGGATTTGTCACAGGGTGGCAGAGGACCATTGGAGCAATGTGTGTGTGAAATGTGAAGCAGATCCGAGCAAGGAAACAGAAATTATAAGCCATTTACCCGAGCGTTAAGGTTTCGAACGCACCAAGTATGTGATCTTGACCCTGTGCTTGGCTGGGGCGGGACGAATGTGGATTTGTCACAGGGTGGCAGAGGACCATTGGAGCAATGTGTGTGTGAAATGTGAAGCAGATCCGAGCAAGGAAACAGAAATTATAAGCCATTTACCCGAGCGTTAAGGTTTCGAACGCACCAAGTCTGTGACCTTGACACTGGGCTTAGCGGGGGCGGACAAATGTGGATTTGTTACAGGGTGGCAGAGGACCATTGGAGCAATGCGTGTGTGAAATGTGAAGCAGATCCGAGAAAGGAAACCATTTACCCGAGCGTTAAGGTTTCGGGACGTTACGTACATACGGACGCCGGTAACACTATATGCCTCCTCACCATTCGGTGGCTGGGGCATAATTAAGAAGTCACCATCCCCAAATTTATTTTATTGCAAAATTATTTTTTTTTTAACATCAGACAAAAAGGAGCTGGAGAGTGAATAGAAGTTGAAAAACAAAAATATTTGGAAAATAAAAGTTAAATTTTGGTCTGAATATGACTGAGAATTTAATATAGGGAAATTGCATTTTCTCAATAAAATCAATGTTGGACCAAATTTAATGAAATAGGACCAAATTTAATGAAATAAACAGCATTCTTCAATTTTGATAAATGTTATTGAAAAAAGTATTGTTTCTGCATTGTAAAATGTTGGCAGATATCCTGAAACAGACAATAATGACATTTGTGGCCAGTCCAGCTCAAGATCTGTGGGTGTAACTGGGGAAATGGGCCAATGGAATTTGAGGCCAGTCAATTGTTTGTGACTGGAGAAATGGGGCGTATAGAATTTGCTGCCAGACCGTCCTGATCTGTGATGGAGGACAGACCTACTGGCTATGGCCATCTATGGCCAGTCAGCTCCTGATCTGTGATTGGAGAAACTGGACCTATGGCATCTATGGCCAGTATATGGCGTCCAGCTCCTGATCTGTGATTGAAGAAACTGGACCAATGGCATCTATGGCCAGTATATGGCCAGTATATGGCCAGTCCAGCTCCTGATCTGTAATTGGAGAAACTGGACCAATGGCATCTATGGCCAGTATATGGCCAGTCCAGCTCCTGATCTGTAATTGGAGAAACTGGACCTATGGCATCTATGGCCAGTCTATGGCCAGTCCAGCTCATGATCTGTGATTGGAGAAACTGGACCTATGGCATCTATGGCCAGTATATGGCCAGTCCATCTCCTGATCTGTAATTGGAGAAACTGGACCAATGGCATCTATGGCCAGTCTATGGCCAGTCCAGCCCGTGTTCTGTAATTGGAGAAACTGGACCTATGGCATCTATGGACAGTCTATGGCCAGTCCAGCTCCTGATCTGTAATTGGAGAAACTGGACCAATGGCATCTATGGCCAGTCTATGGCCAGTCCAGCTCCTTATCTGTAATTGGAGAAACTGGACCAATGGCATCTATGGCCAGTCTATGGCCAGTCCAGCTCCTGATCTGTAATTGGAGAAACTGGACCAATGGCATCTATGGCCAGTCTATGGCCAGTCCAGCTCCTGATCTGTAATTGGAGAAACTGGACCAATGGCATCTACGGCCAGTCTATGGCCAGTCCAGCTCGTGTTCTGTAATTGGAGAAACTGGACCTATGGCATCTATGGCCAGTCTATGGCCAGTCCAGCTCCTGATCTGTAATTGGAGAAACTGGACCAATGGCATCTATGGCCAGTCTATGGCCAGTCCAGCTCCTTATCTGTGATTGGAGAAAACTGGACCTTATGGATCTATGGCCACTCATGGCCAGTCCAGCTCCCTGATATGTGATTGAGAAACTGGACCTATGGCATCTATGGCCAGTCTATGGCCAGTCTATGGCCAGTCCAGCTCCTGATCTGTAATTGGAGAAACTGGACCAATGGCATCTATGGCCAGTATATGGCCAGTCCAGCTCATGATCTGTGATTGGAGAAACTGGGACCTATGGCATATTATGGGCCAGTACTATGGCCAGTCCAGCTCGTGATCTGTGATTGGAGAAACTGGACCTATCGCATCTATGGGCCAGTCTATGCCCATGGTCCAAGCTCCTGATCTGTGATTGGAGAAAAACTGGACCTATGGCATATATTGGCCACTCTATGGCCAGTTCAGCTCCTGATCTGTGATGGAGAAACTGACCAATGGCATCTATGGCAATCTATGGCCAGTCCAGCTCCATGATCCTGTGATTGGAGAAACTGGACCCCTATCCCAGGCATCCTATGGCCACTCTATGGGCCAGTCAGTTGGGCCTGATCAATCTGTGATTGGAGAAACTGGACCTATGGCCATCTATGCCCTGTCTATGGCTGTCCAGGCTCCTGATCTGTGATTGGAGAAACTGGACCAATGGATCTATGGCCAGTATAATGGGCCAGTCCAGCTCCTGATCTGTGATTGGAGAAAAACTGGACCTATGACATCTATGGCCAGTTCTATGGCCGGTGCAGCTCGTGATCTGTGATTGGAGAAAAAACTGGACCAATGGCCATCTATGGCCAGTATATGGCCAGTCCAGCTCCTGAGCTGTGATTGGGAGAAACTGGACCTATGGCATCTATGGCCAGTATATGGCCAGTCCCAGCTCCTTGATCTGTCATTTGGAGAAACTGGACCCAATGGCATTCTATGGCCAGTCTATGGCCAGTCCAGCTCATGATCTGTGATGTTTGGAGAATAAACTGGACCTATGGCATCTAGGCCATCTATGGCCAGATCCAGCTCCTGATCTGTGATTGGAGCTAAATTTGGTCTATGGCCACCAGGTCCAGCTCCTGATTCTGTGATTGGAAAGAAAACTGGACCATGGCCATCTATGGCCAGTCTATGGCCAGGTTCCAGCTTTTTCCTGATCTGTGATTGGAAGGAAACGGACCTATGGCATTTGGCCAGTCTATGGCCGTCCAGCTCCTGATCGTGATTGAAACTGGACCAATGGCATCTATGGCCGTATATGGCCAGTGGCCAGCCTCGACTGTGGATTGGAGGAAAGGGAAGGAAATAAAATGGGGGGCCTATTTTGGCAAGTGGCCAGCTCCGTGATCTGTGATTGGAGAAACTGGACCTATGGCATCTATGGCCAGTTCTATGGCCAGTCCAGCTCCTGATCTGTGATTGGAGAAACTGGACCTATGGCCATCTATGGCCAGTATATGGCCAGTCCAGAAACTCCTGATGGCATGTCAATTTGGGAGAAACTGGACCATGGCATCTATGGCCACTCTATGGCCAGTCCAGCTCGTGATCGGTGATTGGGAGACTTGGACCCTATGGCAAACTAGGCCCGGTATTATGGGCCAGTCCAGGCTCTGATTGTATGGGAGAAACTGGACCCCATGGCCATCTATGGCCGTATATGGCCAGTCCAGCTCCTGATCTGTGATTGGAGAAACTGGACTATGGCATCTATGGCCAGTCCTATGGCCAGTCCAGCTCCCGTGATCTGTGATTGAGAAACTGGGTAAAGGACTGGAAAATGGCATCCGGCTATATGGAAAAAACCTACCACAATTATGGCCACTATGGGTCCACAAGGCTCCTTATGTCCGTAATTGGGAGAAAACTGGGAACCAATGATCTATGGCGTATTTGGCCGTCCAGCTCACGGAGAAATCCATGTTATTAGGCATCTTTGATTATCATTCTAAATTATAATAAATCTGGGCCGGTTATCCGGGGGTCCTGTTCCTTGTGATTGTTGGTAAGGTGGTATGGATTGTTAATTGGAAAGGTAAACGGACCAATGGCATCTATGGCCATATGGCCGTCCAAGGCTCCTGATTTGTTGAAAATGGAAAGGAAAAGGAAAACTAAGGAGGGGGACCTGGACCATCATTCGCCCTATATGGCCAGTCTGGCCAGTCCAGCTCCTGATCTGTGATTGGAGAAACTAGGACCAATGGCATCTATGGCCAGTATATGGCCAGTCCAGCTCCAATGATCTCCTGATTGGAGAAACTGGAACCTATGGCATATATGGCCAGGTCTATGGCCAGTCCAGCTCCGTGATCTGTGATTGGAGAAACTGGACCAATAGGCATCTATGGCCAGTATATGCCAGTCCAGCTCCTGATCTGTGGATTGGAGAAACTGGACTAATGGCATCTATGGCCAGTCTATGGCCAGTCCAGTTTCCTGATCATCTGTGATTGAAAACTGGACCAATGGCATTCGTAGGCCAAATTCTATGGCCAGTCCAAGCTCTGATCTGTGATGGAGAAACTGGAACCATGGCTTCCTATGGCCAGTATTGGGCCAGTCCAGCTCCTGATCTTGTGGATTGGAGAAACTGGACCTTATGCATCTATGGCCAGTCTATGGCCAGTGGCCAGCTCGTGATCTGTGATTGGAGAAACTGGGACCTATGGCATCCTATGGCCAGTCTATGGCCAGTCCAGCAACCTGATCCTGTGATTGGAGAAACTGGACCTATGGCATCTATGGCCAGTCTGATGGCCAGTCCACTCCTGATCTGTCATTGGAGAAACTGGACCAAGGCATCTATGGCCATTTATGGCCAGTCCAAGCTCCTGATCTGTGAATTGGAGCAACCTGGAACCTATGGCCATCTAATGGCCAGTATTTAAATGGCCAGGTTCCAGTCCTGGATCTTATATTGGAGAAACGGGAACCAATGGCATCTATGGCCATATATGGCCAGTCCAGCTCCTGATCTGTGATTGGAGAAACTGGACCTATGGCATCTATGGCTGTATATGGGAGTCCAAGGGCTCCTGATCCTGTCATTTGGAGAAACTGGACCAATGGCTCTATGGCCAGTATATGGCCAGTCCGTCATTTGGAAAATCCTGGTTGGATTGGAGAAACTGGACCTTAAATTGGATCCTATGGCCCATCTCTGGCCTTAGGTCCAGCTGATGATCTGTGATTGGAGAAAATGGACCTATGGCATTCTAGGCCATCTATGGCCAGTCCAGCTCCTGAATCTGTGATTGGAGAAATGGACCCATGGCATCTATGGGCCAGTCTATGGCCAGTCCAGGCTCCTGATCGGTGATTGGAGAAACCTGGAACCTTATGGCATCTATGGCAGGTCTAATGGCCAGTCCAGCTCCTGATCTGTGATTGGAAAGGAGAAACTGGACCATGGCCATATGGCGTATTATGGCCAAGGTCCAGGATTGGATCCAGTGATTGGGGAAGGACTGGACCTATGGCATATAATGGCCAGTCTATGCCAGTGCCAGTGTGATCTGTGATTGGAAGGACTGACCTATGGCATCCTTATGGCCTTCATGGCCATCCAGGCATGATCTGTGATGGACTGGACCTATGGCATCTATGGCCAGTATGGCCAGTCCAGCTCCTGAATCTGTCCATTTGGAGAAACTGGAACAATGGCATCTATGCCACTTATTGGCCAGATCCAAAGCTGTTGATTGTGATTGGAGAAAAACTGGACCTATGGCATTATGGCCAGATGATTTGTGATTGAGAAACTGGACATGGCATCTATGGCCAGTTTTAGGCCAGTCCAGCCTCTGTCATGGAGGAGAAACTGGACCAATGGCATCTATGGCCACTCAATGGCCAGTCCAGCTCTTCTGTGAGGAGAAAATGGGACTTGGCATCTATGGCCATATATGGCCAGTCCAGCTCCTGATCTGGTCTTTTATTTGGAAACTGGACCAAAGGACTATGCATCTAGGCCAGTATGGCATGACTATGATCTTAAATGGCCTGGTCTATGGCCAGTCCAGCTCTGATCTGTGATTGGAGAACGACTGGACCAGATATGGCCATGCATCTGGACTGGCCAGTATATGGCCAGTCAGCTCTGATCTGTTTATTGGAGAATCTGAAACTATGGCATCTTATCAGGCATGATGATGGGCCAGTCCATGCTCCTGATCTGATCTGGATTGGAGGAAACTGAACTTATGCATCTATGGCAGGTATAGTCCAGTCTCCAGGTCGTGACTGATCTGGATTGGAGACAGAAACTGGATCTATGACATCTATGGCCAGTATATGGCCAGTCCAGCTCCTGATCTGTGATTAGATAAACTTGACCAATGGCATCTATGGCCAGTATATGGCCAGTCCAGCTCATGATCTGTGATTGGAGAAACTGGACCTATGGCATCTATGGCCAGTCTATGGCCAGTCCAGCTCCTGATCTGTGATTGGAGAAACTGGACCTATGGCATCTATGGCCAGTATATGGCCAGTCCAGCTCCTGATCTGTGATTGGAGAAACTGGACCTATGGCATCTATGGCCAGTATATGGCCAGTCCAGCTCCTGATCTGTGATTGGAGAAACTGGACCTATGGCATCTATGGCCAGTATATGGCCAGTCCAGCTCCTGATCTGTGATTGGAGAAACTGGACCTATGGCATCTATGGCCAGTATATGGCCAGTCCAGCTCCTTATCTGTGATTGGAGAAACTGGACCAATGGCATCTATGGCCACTCTATGGCCAGTCCAGCTCGTGATCTGTGATCATTGGAAATTATTCTAAAGTGTTGTCACACCATGTTTTTACTAAGAATGTAGACAAAATATGAAACAGTAGATGACAATTTATGTTTTTCGCATTATTGCGGTTAAGTAAAATGGAATTGAAAGCGGGCCTATATAGCAGGTGCCAGTAGCAAACATAATTAGACACCATGGATAAGTTGGTTCACATTTGTATTAATTTCTAGATGTAAAAATCCATGTAAAAATAAACATAAAGATGCAACACCAACTGCTAGGCAATTGCAGATTCGAACCAGATGACACTTTATCAGAAATGGATCAGGAGTCCGTTGGCTATTGTAGGTCAATACGCCATATAGCCGTTACACAAGATTTACATTAACCCTTACACCGCTATCTTAATTTTTGTTGTCTGCTGTTTATTTTCTATTTTCCATTTTTATCATCAAAAACATGCTTTGACAGCACTTTAGAATAATTTACAACATGTTTTGACAGCACTTCAGAATCATTTCCATTGGAAATGATTCTGAAGTGCTGTCAAACCATGTTTTTATTGAGAAATAAGGCAAAATATAAAAGCAACAGCAGATGACAATTGTTGTGTGTAGCGGTCTAAGGGTTAACCGCCATGGATAAGTTAATTCATATTAATTTCTGCATGTAAGATTAAGATGCAACAAGATACAGCTGGGCAATTGCTGCATCGAAGCAGACAAGAAATGTGTCAGAATTCCTTTGGAAAAATGTAGGTGAATGCGGCACAAATAGCCGTTAAACAAGATGAACATTAACCACCATAGATAAGTCTGAGTTCACTGTGCATGTATTAATTTCTCGATGTAAAAATCAATGTGGGATATAATGTAAGATGCAACAGGATACTGCCAGCCAATTGCCGATTCCAACCTGAAGACACTGTAGCAGACGAGGATTTGAAACGTGTCACAATTCCATCGACTGGCTCTCATGAAGAAATTAGTGAAACAAAACCTCTCCAAATATGTTTCTTCTTTCGTTAATGTCTTCATACAAGGATCATAGTAATGTGTTATAGTGTGCCAATTTGATGGACTGAATGGCAAACAGTATAAACCCTGACTGAACCATGCAGCCATATTGTCCAATCTGGGACTAGACTGGTTGAAAAGGTTGATGGTTTATCTTTCTTTGGAGGTCATGAACTCTGAGAAATCTCCAGTCAGCAGGAACCAGACACCCTTAATGGGCTAAATGCCCTGGTCAAATAGCTTGGGGTCACACACAATGAATGCAGGATCGCTGTTGCAATGCTTAATTGTTGTCTGCAATTGTTCTTGTGCAATTCATATAATCATGTAATAACTCTTTTGAGACTGAACATAGATGACTAGTATTTGAGCTACACTGAGTCGAAACATAATACTATAACATGTAGTTGTTCACAGTCATTTGCATATTACAGATGGTTCCAAATATGATTCAGAAGACAGTCCGATGTCTAAATTGACTTTGATATTCGTATTAAAAGCCAATTTAGACATAGTTCTAATTTCATTTCGTCATTGACATTTGCTGTGTGTATGTAGATGAATGGATGAAATGTGCATGTAAAATATCTAAGGTTTGCATTCAATTAGTAATTAATTATAGCAATTTGAACTGTGTTGAACAAACACAGTTCTCAGGAAAAGTCTGATTTTGAGCATTTGAGTCGAGTGGTCAGATGTGCTTTCTATAGCGTCCACGTGGCTTAGAATAAAGGGCATTGTTTGGGTTGCCAGGGAGCTCTTGGGAATATTACAGTATAGAATCAACATGTGTCTTTGTCTTTCATCTTTTGATCTAATTGAGCCGTAATTCCCAAATTAAAAAAATAACAGTTTAGAAACAGAAATAGAATGAAATTAACTAATAAATACAACCACCACTCACTATAACAGTTGCCTCACTTCAACTAGATTGGTCAGTAAGCGAAGCTTACGGAATACCCCCACCCCCCACCCCCACGTGGGCCCAGGTACCCCTAAATATGTAAAATTTTCCAAGTGTGTGGGCTTGTGACCTTGACTCTGGGCTTAGTGGGGGCGGCACGAACGTGAATGTGAAGCAGATCCGAGCAAGGAAATAGAAGTTATAACCGATTTCTCTGATGTTAAGTTTTGTAAAGAGACTAAGTATGTGATCTTGACCTTGTGATCAGCGGGGATATGTCACAGCATGATAGTAGAGCCTTAGAGGAATGCATGCATGAAATATTAAGAATTTTAGATGAAGTTATAACATATTTCTCTGATATTAAGTTTTGTAAAGAGACCATGTATTTGACCTTGACCTTGGGATCAGCGGGGGTTGGACGGTCGTGGATTTGGCACAGCATGGTAGTAGAGCCTTACAGGAATGCATGTGTGAAATAGTAAGCATTTTAGATGAAGGAAATAGAAGTTATAACAATATTTCTCTGATGTTAAGTTTTGTAAAGAGACTAAGTATTTGACCTTCACCATGGGATCAGCGGGGGTTGGACGGTCGTGGATTTGGCACAGCATGATAGTAGAGCCTTACAGGAATGCATGTGTGAAATAGTAATCATTTTAGATGAAGGAAATAGAAGTTATAACAATATTTCTCTGATGTTAAGTTTTGTAAAGAGACTAAGTATTTGACCTTCACCATGGGATCAGCGGGGGTTGGACGGTCATGGATTTGGCACAGCATGGTAGTAGAGCCTTACAGGAATGCATTTGTGAAATATTAAGCATTTTAGATGAAGGAAATAGAAGTTATAACAATATTTCTCTGATGTTAAGTTTTGTAAGGAGACTAAGTATTTGACCTTGACCTTGGGATCAGCGGGCGATGGACTGTTGTGGATTTGGCACAGCATGGTAGTAGAGCCTTACAGGAATGCATGTGTGAAATATTAAGCATTTTAGATGAAGGAAATAGAAGTTATAACAATATTTCTCTGATGTTAAGTTTATGGACGGACGGACGGACGGACGGACGGACAACCTGAATCCAGGGGGGGGGGGGGGGGGGGTGGGGGGGGGGGGGGGGGGGGGGGGGGGGGGGTATAATAAATGTTTATGTGGCTGCGACAGGAGAAATGGGGCTTATGGGTTTTGCGACCAATGTAGATCCAGATCAGCCTGTGCACAGACTGATCTGGATCTGCCCTGCTCGCCATTCCATCTTTGAAAAGTGAAAGGCTTTAACGTCCCAGCAACAGCTAAGGTCATATAGAGACGGGACCACAGTTTAAAGCCTCATCCGACAGACCAGTAGGATGGAAATACTATGAAAATATTTTTAATGCCCTAGGCGAGGTTTGAACCCACAACCTCTGGATTGGAAGTCAGGTGTTCTAACCCCTCGACAGTAACCCATCCTCATTCCATCTTTGGAACACCCACCACACTTCTAACAAACAATATAGATTGTGATCAGGCTCCAGGAGTGTGCTATTTGATCAGTATCTTCACAGACCACAAATCACATAACCCCTATTTCTCCAGTCCCAACCAAATATATTGTAATGCCACATTTCAGTTGTCGCCACATATAGAGAATATCAGGTAACTGTCGTTTGATATGAACATTATCAGGCAAGGTTAGGAGACTTGTAGAAACTCCCAAGGTGCATCTCAAAATTTTGTTTCTCGTTTCGTTAATTTCTCCACAATGGTATCTGTTGTGATGTCTCATATTGATAATCATAACATACCAGTCAAGTGCGTTTTCATTTCTTCATGGTGTTTAATGGCCTGTCAACAGCTAAAGTCATTTAGGCCTTGTTAACGGAGTCAAATCCCATATTTCCAAAATCAGAACTGAATGTTTACAGAATAAATATATATTCAGTGCTGAAATTAGAATAACCGTACCTGTAGCCTATTGCACCAACATTGCAAAGTACACTTATCTAGCAAAGTACACTTATCTAGCAAAGTACACTTTGAGGGAGTAATCATTTATTTTTCCTGAAATTTATTATTTCATATAGAACTAACGACAGCATATATTTGATGATTAAAAGTATGCAGAATTATTATACTGAATTTATTACAAAATGGCTGTGATAATGTAATAAATTGAATATAATAAAAAAATCATAAATTTATCCTTAAATTTGCTAGATAAGTATACTTTGCAATGTTGTTAAAATAGGCTACAGGTGCCCGATTCTCACACCAGAGTCACTCAGCCCCATGCCCTAAAAGTAATATGATGAGTACTAATCTTATTACTTTTATAATGGGTGTAGCTGGATTCAACTCGCATTCTCCCAACCAAAAGCCCACCATATGTCTATTGGTATGAAGCTAACCAGGCAAGGCTCAGGAAACTTATAGGAAATTCCGGCACATCAAGTCTTAAAATAGCTCCAAATTTATTTCTTGATTCGTTAATTTCTCCACACAAGTGTCTGTTGTGATGTCATACAATTCAAGATGTAATACTTTCAAGGAGCAATAAGAGAAAAATGTGGATTTCATTTCAAATTTTGTTCTTTGTGTAAATTAAATATACAAATTGGAAGCACGTTACAAAATTCATCCATTAATTGTGAAAAAAAATCCACAAAAATAAAACGGTAAAAATCCACAAATTCGGCCTGTCTAGAGTTTTATTAGGTTTAGCTGATCGTGAGCAAAATGTTTCTCTTGTGCACGCACGTCTCAAATATCAGGATCCCAGGGAACACGATTCCATAATGCCATCTTCCCACAAATCCCAGAAGTCCATATATGGCAGTGACGCGAGATACGAGGCTTATGGTTTTTGTGACCAGAGTATATCCAGATCAGCCTGTGCAACTGCACAGGCTGATCAGGGTCTGCACTGTTCGCCATTCCATCAATGAAACACCTGTCCTGCTTCTAATAACCAAACTAGATGGTTATCAGACTACCGGGTGAGAGCTATAAGGTCCCGAGCTACACAGGTCACACATCACACAAGCCCCATTTCTCCGTGACAACGAGATACACAGGTCACACATCACACAAGCCCCATTTCTCCAGTGACAATGAGCTACACAGGTCACACATCACACAAGCCCCATTTCTCCAGTGACAAAAGAGAAAAATGTGGATTTCATTTCAAATTTTGTTCTTTGTGTAAATTAAATATACAAATTGGAAGCACGTTACAAAATTCATCCATTAATTGTGAAAAAAAATCCACAAAAATAAAACGGTAAAAATCCACAAATTCGGCCTGTCTAGAGTTTTATTAGGTTTAGCTGATCGTGAGCAAAATGTTTCTCTTGTGCACGCACGTCTCAAATATCAGGATCCCAGGGAACACGATTCCATAATGCCATCTTCCCACAAATCCCAGAAGTCCATATATGGCAGTGACGCGAGATACGAGGCTTATGGTTTTTGTGACCAGAGTATATCCAGATCAGCCTGTGCAACTGCACAGGCTGATCAGGGTCTGCACTGTTCGCCATTCCATCAATGAAACACCTGTCCTGCTTCTAATAACCAAACTAGATGGTTATCAGACTACCGGGTGAGAGCTATAAGGTCCCGAGCTACACAGGTCAACATCACACAGCCACATATCCGTGACGACAACAGGTATCACAAGCCCATTTCTCCAGTGACAACGAGCTACAACACACATCACACAAGCCCCATTTCTCCAGTGACAACGAGCTACACAGGTCACACATCACACAAGCCCCATTTCTCCAGTGACAAGAGTACAGGTCACACATCACCACAAGCTACACAGGTCACATCACACAAGCCCCATTTTCTCCGTGACAACGAGATACACAGGTCACACATCACATAAGCCCCATTTCTCCAGTGACAACGAGATACACAGGTCACAAATCACACAAGCCCCATTTCTCCGTGACGAGATACTATGTTCCTTACACATCACACAAGCCCCATCAGTGACAACGAGCTACACAGGCTCACATCATCACACAAGCCCCATCCCCTTTTCTCCAGTGACAACGAGCTACACAGGTCAACAAATCACACAAGACCCCATTTCTCCAGTGACAACGAGCTACACAGGTCACACAAATCAAGCCCATTTCTCCAGTGCCAACGAGCTACACAGGTCACACCACACATGCCCCAATTTCTCAGTGACAACGAGTACACAGGTCACACATCACAGGGAAGCCCCATTTCTCCAGTGACAACGCTACACAGGTCACATCACCACAAGCCCCATTTTCTCCATTTGGCCAACGAGCTACACAGGTCACACAAGCCCCTTTCTCCAGTGAAACATCGAGATACACAGGTCAACAAGCATTTCTCAGTGGACAACGAGCTACACATCAACAAGCCCATTTCTCCAGTGACAAGACTACCAGGTCACCACAAGCCCCCATTTCTCCAGTGACAACGAGGCTACACAGGTCATCACAAGCCCCATTTCTCCAGTGACAACGAGCTACACAGGTCACACATCACACAAGCCCCATTTCTCCAGTGACAACGAGCTACACAGGTCACACATCACACAAGCCCCATTTCTCCAGTGACAACGAGCTACACAGGTCACAATAACAAAAGCCCAATTTTCAAAGTGACAACGAGCTTAAACCCCATCACGGTACACAAGCCCCCTTTTCTCAGTGACAAAGAGGCTACAGGTCACACATCACACAAGCCCCATTTCTCCAGTGACAACGAGATACACAGGTCACACATCACATAAGCCCCATTTCTCCAGTGACAACGAGATACACAGGTCACACAAGCCCCATTTCTCCAGTGACAACGAGCTACACAGGTCACACAAGCCCCATTTCTCCAGTGACAACGAGCTACCGAGCTACACAGGTCACAAATCACACAAGCCCCATTTCTCCAGTGACAACGAGCTACACAGGTCACACATCACACAAGCCCCATTTCTCCAGTGACAACAAGCTACACCGGTCACACATCACACAAGCCCCATTTCTCCAGTGACAACGAGCTACACAGGTCACACAAGCCCCATTTCTCCAGTGACAACGAGCTACACAGGTCACACATCACACAAGCCCCATTTCTCCAGTGACAACGAGCTACACAGGTCACACATCACACAAGCCCCATTTCTCCAGTGACAACGAGCTACACAGTTCACACATCACACAAGTCCCATTTCTCCAGTGACAACGAGCTACACAGGTCACACATCACACAAGCCCCATTTCTCCAGTGACAACGAGCTACACGGGTCACACATCACACAAGTTCCATTTCTCCAGTGACAACAAGCTACACAGGTCACACATCACACAATCCCCATTTCTCCAGTGACAACGAGATACACAGGTCACACATCACACAAGCCCCATTTCTCCAGTGACAGCCACAGATACACACCCAATATCATCCCATAAAGGTGGCATGAGAAAGCTATATAAAGAAGGTGGTGCATGAGAAAGCTATATAAAGAAGGTGGTGCATGAGAAAGCTATATCCCCTGTCAGCAATAGGCTGGCGAAAATTAATCGGTAGATTTTCATGGTAAGTATCCAATGAAATAAATTTACCATTATTTTTTATTATATATTTCAGAGAAATAATGATTTACGTAATCAGTAGATTTAGAAACCAATGAAATAAATTTGCTATTATTTGTTATTCTTGTATATTTTAGAGAAATATAGAAAATAGATTTTACATAATTAATCAGACGAGATTCATTGTCAGCAACACAATGAAATAAATTTGTCATTATTTTTTATTTGTATATATTTGAGAAATAGAGAAAAAAAATATTTGGACGAAAACAATAATTTTCCACATGGCATTTATAAATGTCTTGTTCAAGACAGCTTATTGACATATATTTGAGAATTTTCCAAAATTGATTTTGAATCGAAAAATTGATTCGGAATATTGATATTTTCATCAATTGGTGGTGCCTTTTACGGAAATTATTATCGTAAAAAAGATTTTTATGAAAATAACAAAAATCAAAGACATGGTGGTGAGGCAGACACTATTTTCGAGCTGCTGCAGTTGATTCTCCTCATTTTCAGTCACAGCTTCCTTATATTGCCATTGGCAAATCAATTGTACACAATACAATCTATACCGTAACAAGAGGGCCATGATGGCCCTAATTCGCTCACCTGACTCCATGAACACCAGAGGAGAATGTGACATCGAGTTCATGTGTTTTAAAAAAATTGTGCTATTTTTAGATGGCGGTCATCTTGGATTAAGCGATGACTCATTTTACCAAATCTGAAAATGCTTCACCCAAGGATCTTAACTTACTATGAAGTTTGGCCATGTGGTTCCTGAGAAAAAGACGTTCAAAATCTTGAATAAATGGACCTTTTGGAGGCCATCATGGATGACATAAGCATCCGATTCCGACAAATATTGCACCAGAGCAATCGCCTCATCGATACCTCCAATTTGATATATGACATGAGCATATTTGGTCAAAAATAAAATTTGACCCCACGAGCCACGCCCATTTTTGACCCCGGGGTCACCATTTTAACACTTTGAAAGAGCATTCTACGTCAATCATTCCTACCAAGTTTCGTCGAAATCCGGCTGGCGGTTCATGAGAAGACGATTTTTTTAAGAATTTGTGCTATTTTTAGACGGTGGCCATCTTGGATTAGCGACGACCTCCGTTTTTTAACAAATCTGAAAAGGCTTCACCCATGGACCATACCTGTGAAGTTTGACCACCATGGGCCAAGCAGTTCGTGTGAAGAAGAATTTTGAAATCTCTAATAAAAGAACGACCTTTTGACCTTTCGGCGGCCATCTTGGATGACATGACCATCCAATTTCGACAAAAAATGCACCAGAGCGATCGCCTCTTTAATACCTTCGATTTGATATAGACATGACCATATTCGGTCAAAAATAAAATTTGACCATAATTTGACCCCACAGGCCACGCCCATTTTTGACCCCAGGGTCACCATTTTAACAACTTTGAAAGAGCATTGTACATCAATCATTCCTACCAAGTTTTGTCGAAATCCGGTTGGCGGTTCTTGAGAAGAAGATTTTTGAAAAATGTGTGCTATTTTTAGACGGCGGCCATCTTGGATTACGTGATGACGTCATTTTAACAATTTCTGTAATCCCCCTACCTAAGGACCATGACCATGAAGTTTGGTGACTATAGGCCCACAATGGTTACCGAGGAGAAGACGTTTGAAAATGTTCACGTACGACGGACGACGGACAACGGACCACTGACACATTGCGGTAACAATAACTGAGCGAAGCTCATGTGAGCTAATAACACTAAATATTCCAACACATTTATTTTGGGAAACATACATTAATATACCGAGCTAAAAAATAAAGTTTACTCTATATATATTGCTGCAATAGATGCCTGGACGTACAACTATAATGGTGATTATGCATGTCTTTACTGAACATTTGGCAACAACTTAGTGAACTTACCATATTTATAATTACCTAGTCGCTAAATGTCCAAAAATTAACAATCAAATGGATAGGGGGCGTAAATAACAATTTCAAATAAAATTGGGGTGGATAATAAAGATGACATGTGGCTGTCTTTTGGATGGGGATGAAACTAATATATTACACTTAATATCGGGTGCGTTCGGCGTACATTATTACGAAGTCGAATATGATACAATGGACGTTATGTGTCGTTGTCGAATGCGTCGGTTCATCGTGTGATGATCGACCACATTGCCAGTCTACTCTATGCGCCAGATCACAATACAAATGATCATTCTGCTTGAGACTGACGTTAAGGTATTAGGTGATAGATAGATGCACTTGACTTCAATGATAATTGCTTCATAAGAGTAATGTGATATATGAATATAACATGTGAATATTGTATTGTTATTGTATACTACATTGAGCATTGAGTTGCCATCTCCGCCATCTTTGTATGTACAAGCCATCGTACAGTTTCATCACTTTGTGCATTTGACACATACAGCAAATACTATGACAGTAAACCAAATACAATTTGGTGCAATACATAATAGACAGATATGACAACGGCAAGCTATAAATATTACGCCAGCAAACTATACAAAAGATGAGGTATCCGAGTATTTCTCCCATCAATCTCAAAATAAATTTCAACGTCTAAACTTTCAAATCTGATGCACAGCCTTTGTTACTGTACACGTTACCCATAGGTAAAGCCATATTTACTTGCATAGTAGGCGAGTAGACACCAGGGACAATACAGCAGAACAGGTGAAACTGGCTGATGGCCGGAACACACAAACATGGCCGACTTGGCCACCCCATGTGCCTGGGCAAGTATTTTTTTTTTATTTTCTACCTACCTTGGTTCTACCTTGGTTGAAGGCCGTTTCTTGTAAGCTAGGCTTGTACTGGCCTATTTTAGCGACGTCAAATTGGATAATTGTCTTTGAAATTGGGGGGAGAGCGCAACTAAATCATGGTTAAAATGTCTGTACAATATTTTCACGTGTTGAATTTGCTGGGTCTCTTCTTCCAGGCGGAGTCGAGTGAACTTTTGAAACTATTTAGTGTGTTCGAATTTACACAATCACTAGGGAGTGCATTCCAGTCTGTGACGACTCTTTGAGAGAATACTTTTTGTCGCAACTGCGAAGGATTTCAGGACTTTCAGTCCTTTGATATATATATTCCATCACATTTACCAAGCAATTATCTTTGAATCAAACGATGATCAGGTATATATAGTTGGTCCTTAATTAATGGGAATAGCACTGGCCAAAATTGCGGGATTCGTCTGCATTACTGATAAACGTGGCATGGATTTGACACAAACGCATTTGTTTTTCCACATTTGGACAGAATGACGTTTTTCAACCAGTGACTGAAAAATCGATTTTCGAATTCAACACGACCACGTGCAAATTGCTCAAAACCTGTTTTTACCAATTCGATGGATACACGTTTTCCAAAGATGATAGGTCATAGACTAGGCAGGTAGCTGCACTCTAGACATGCAGTCTGACATATGTATCTAGTCATGCAGTCTGACATATGTATCCTCATAGGCTAGGCAGGTAGCTGCACTCTAGACATGCAGTCTGACATTTGTATCGAGCTGTCAAATAAGAAAAAGGTTATTGCGGTTTCAAGGGAGTAAACATATTGTTTTGCTCGGTATATATGGTTTCTCACAGCAAGGAATGGCCAAATAATTATGGTTAGTATGGTATATAGGGATTTCCCAAAACAAATGGTCTCCAAATATTTAGAGTTAGTACGGTAGATAATAAAATTATTTTTATAATAAATGAAGAAAGAAAAGGTTGAACTTAAATATTTAATAGCCAACAGTAGTTTGGCAGAATAACGTGGAACAGACAAGAGAAAATGAATTTGTTTCCCTCTAAAATATGCCCTATTGATTGCCTGTCGTCTGCTGAAATTTTGCCAATTCCATAATTTACGGTAATAATCATTTATTGTAAACATGCATAGTGCTACCAAAACACAGAGTTTTGTACATTTTTGTACCAGATTTACTTGCATTTGTTTTGTGACAAGATGGATGATGAAATGTAATTTCAAAGAGTTGAGTAAGTAGATTTGATTGGATGGTGTTTAACGGCTTGTCAACAATTAAGGTCATTTTCGGCCAGGTTAACGGGGTTGAATCCTGGGGAATTCCAAAATCAGAATTGGATATTTACAAAAAATATAAAAATTCCACCCTTAACCCTTAGACTGCTATCTTAATTTTTTTGTCGTCTTTATTTTCTATTTTCCATTGTTATCATCAAAAACATTATTTGACAGCACTTTAGAATAATTTACAACATGCTTTGACAACATTTCAGAATCATTTCCATTGGAACTGATTCTGAAGTGCTGTCAAACCACCTTTTTATTGAGAAATAAGGCAAGATATAAAAGCCACAGCAGATGACAATTGTTGTGAGTAGTGGTCTAAGGGTTAAATTAGAATAACCCGACATGGTGCCAGGTCCTCACCATACCATCGTTACTTTGAAAGTGAATGGGTTTAACGTCCCAGCAACAGCTGAGGTAATATAGAGATGGGTCCAGCGTTACTTAGCCCCATTCCCAAAAGTAATATGATTAGTACTAATCCTACTACCTTAAAAATGAGTATAACCGGAATCAACTCTCGAGCCACAAGAAAGCAAAAAATGTACCCAAGGGCATAATAAGGGATATCGGGATTCCGGTTAGGATGAATCGCATTGTTAACTTTACCCTTGACATACTCCCTCCTGCCGCTCACAAAAAAAGCTGAAGAAACTACACTGACCAAAAATTGAAATAATCACCATTTTATTGCAAAGCATCACACATACAAGCGGAATATGCATATCCTGAGCCTTGTTTGACGTAATGAAATTCAATGAAGTCATTTACATAAGATTGCATCATACAGAGATGCAAGCAGAGTCAATCGCTCAATTTTCTACAATAAGCCGCGACCGCTAAGAAAATGCTACTTCCGTCATTTGTCACACGCACAGAAAGCAATTATGCTACACAGTTGCGCTGGCAAATGAGAAGTAAATCTTGCATGCTGTGTTCGGTAATACTGCACCAACTGGTTTGCAAACAGTGTAGATCCAAATCAGACTGCGCATCCGCACAGTCTGACTCGGACCTACACTCGTTGCAAACGTCGTAATGACATTTTGTAAGCTGTGGATCCAAATGCAAGCCAGCACAATTTACGATCAATGCAACTTGGAGGCTTTCCCACTACAAACTGCATATAACACGGAGACGCAACTGGTTAGAGAACAAATTTCAGGACAAGACAATGGTTTAATTAAGAAGTTATAAAGAAGTGCGCAGTTTTACACCATTTTTTGTAAACATACAAGACTTGTTGAAACAGTACAATTCAACAGCAGTGCTGTAAGTGACAAAATACGCCCGTCGAAGATGGGCCAGGCAGCGAAGATGCAGAAATGTGAAGCTGTCACCATGGCAAGAAGAAACCTTAATGTGAATTTGAAAATCCATAGCATTATCTCTTTCTCTTGTTGTGATAAACAGGTAAACTAATTAGGTAGAGATGTGTAAAGTAGAAATTATATAGAATTGCATACAAAAATGTAGAAAAAAATGCTAAGTTAAAAAGTCTATATTTTTGTGAAAAACAAATTTTGGCACGAAAACGCAATTAGGAGCACATGTACAATAGGTGTAGAAGAATTGTGTAAATTCTCAGATCGATTGACTGAAATGTATTTAATAGAAGATTGACTGAAATGTATTAGAAGATTGACTGAAATGTATAGAAGATTAGTGCACACAAAGCCTGTATCCTATATAAAATTGCATAAGAAAATGTAGAAAAAATGGCAAAGTTAAAAAGTGATCTTTTTGTTAAAAAATATTTTTTGGCATAAAAACACCAAGGTGCACATCTTGAAGACGTGTGTATATTTCAGATCGATTGACTGAATGGTTTTAGAGGAGTAGTGTACACAACCTCTGCAGTTTTTCTGACCGCCGCCCAGCCCCACCCCCCACGATAAAACATAATAGGTACCGTTCATAAAACTGTCGTATAAAAACTGCACAAATTGTAATTTTTCATCAGAACAATTGATTGAAAGGAAATGGAAATAAAAACTGCTACTTGTTCCACTTCATTCATCGACTAACTTTTGACTACTAAACGCATTAAATCTAAAAGAAAAATGCTTAAATGTGAGAAAATATTTTCATTGAATACCGTCCAGAAAAAAATGTTGATGAAATTTCGTCAAATATACACTTGAACCCCTTTATAGCACTCTGATTGGGGTCCATGCAGACGTGCGTATGTGCCGTGAAACACGGTGCAGTGAAACATTTTTGATATCCTGTCAATACGACCTAATCACTGCGTATGAATATGTGCGGTGGCTGGGGTTATTTTTTTTGCATTTTAAAGACATTTGTAGGTGTTGTAGGTGTTGACGGGATAAATAGAATAAATATCTGGCACGGCACGGAAACGGGATGTGCTCGGCAGAGCCTCGCCCATCCCGTTTCCTAAGCCTTGCTAGATATTTTGTCCCATTCATGGCACTAACCTACTATTCTCTATATATCCATACAAAATGTATAGGACAAATAGTATTGCTGAGTATTTGGGAGCCATGACATGATCGTGTTATATTGAAAATCGTACAAGGATCAGACAAGAAACCCAAGGCTCTAACAAATAAGTATTTTGATTCTCAGACTCGGGGTTTGCGGAATGTGAAGTGGGAGGGCACTACCGACTCACTGATTGATTGACTGGGGTTTTACGTCCATTCAACAGCAAGATAAAGCGACTGAATTAACCGAGTACAGACACACATCCTCTCTCCCCTGAGTGAGTACATTCATACAGTGATACATATATATGCAGGTCATGGTATTAACTCTTCGCATGCAAGCAGTAAAAATACATCCAACAAATTACGAATACCGTATTTTGCCGTTTATAGGTCGCAAGAGTGTATAAGACGCACCCCTATTTTTAGTCCAAAATCTGGGGGAAAATGTGTACATGAGAATATAAGACGCACCCAATTTTCCTAACAAAATGAAACAATTTTTAAAAAAAAACTCACCAAATTGTTGTTGTTATTTATTCCCCCCGCACTGTTTTTTTTATTCGTACCTTGGACGTTTTTGTCTGTATTTTCCCTAACATAGTTTGCTATGTCCGTAATTTTCCGACTCCTATGTCCGTGATTCCCCGGTCCGTATTTCACCGTTTTCTAGTACCGGTATCTTCAATTACACTGTGAACCCGGTAGTACACGCTTCACTATAACACGTGGTTGGTTAGTACACGGTTGTGCCTTGGCTCCCGATTTTTTTGACTATTTGTATATCAAAATCGTGTTAAATGTGTAACAGACCATTATCAGAAATCGTGTTATATTTGCGATCATATTGCTGCCGAAAGTGGTATTATATTGTTAATTAAAGGTCACACAGTTTACAGCCTCGTGCTGAATGATGTCATATGATAAACACCTGTTAGTTGACATGGCTGGGTGTTATCGATTATCCACAAAGCAACACACAAATTTCGCCTGTGTAATATTTCAAAATCAGTCGTATCTTCCGTAAATGACGCTGAATGTTGACAGAAATTTCAGAGCAGTGCAGCTGAAATGACGCTGAAAGCAGCCTATAGCTATGATGAATTTGCATTGTCCGCTGACGTAATTATAATGTTTTTAATTAGAGATTGGCGAACATTGTAAACCATGTGCAGACTACGCGAATCCACCGCCTTGTCTGGCCGCTAATGCAATAAGCCGGGATTTGTCAGAGATAGACCCAATTCACATAAACACTGGTTCCCCGTAGTATTGTTTCACTGGGCACGCATCAGACAGGGTACCAGTTTAGTGACGAATACGAAACTGACGTCAGCAACCGCGTGTATTGATATTTGATATGGCTTTGTGTTGTAAATCTTGACACGCGGTGTGTTTGATGTTCGCCAGCTGACTTAGGCTTGCCACTTTGGACAAATCAGCATCGATCGTGTAAACACAGTTTCGAAACTAATGATGGAGTTTTATAACTTGCGTGGAATTGCATTATGCATATTGGAATTTACCGTTAATGGTGTCATGCAATATTTTTCATGGCAAAATGACACCGACCGATATGGGCCAGGTAAATGTTTTCAAAAGATAATTAAAATTATAGAGGCCAGATCATGATTCGGCAGAGAAAATGTCGACCGAATGTAATAACACAGCGTCGAAACCACAGACATTCGGCGTGTTTCGGCTTTCGTCGGTACATATGCAGTTATACCGATGAAAGCCGAAACATGCCGAATGCCTGTGGTCGAAATGAGCAAGGCGCGAACTGTTTAGAATACGAATCTGAGGATACTTTTCCAATTTCAAGCGGGTGTTACCGCAAATACTAAACAACAACAACAACAATGAAAACAAATCTCTATTTTATGAATTTTGGTCATTTTTGTCGATATTTCGAGGTGGAAAAAAAATGCTCTTGTATCCAAACGTGTGTATAAGACGGGTTTTGTGGGATGAAAATCTGGGTAAAAAAAGTGTGTCCAATACTCGGCGAAATACGGTATGTTTCTTATTTCTCTCTCTAAATATATCTTGGAATTTCATTAGAATTACGTCATCCGAACCTGGATTCCACGACATATTCATGATATCTATAGCGAGAAATACAACAAAAATATCATGACTTGTCGTCTGCTATTTTTTAACTATTTATAGCCCACAAATTTCCAAGCATGCAAAGAGACAATGGGTCTCAGACTTACCTAGAAAGCCATGAAGCAGATTAGGAAACAATAGATTAATTGTATTGAATTTCTGAACATAATAGTGCATATAACTCGCCTGTAAACAACTGGACATTGATTTAAACAACTGGGCATTGATTTAAACAACTGGGCATTTCTGGGCATTGATTTAAACAACTGGGCATTGATTTAAACAACTGGGCATTGATTTAAACAACTACATTGATTTAAACAACTGGGCATTGATTTAAACAACTGGGCATTGATTTAAAGAAATGTTTATTATATAATACTGAAAAATATCTAGCGTTTGTAACACTAGCATTTTATTTAAATTAGTTGCAGTAGCGTCTATAATGGGAACATCTTTGTAAATTTGGAAAGATATCATCATTTCACAACAGAAAATAAGGACATTTAACATGTTTTACTTCCTGGTGCATGTGTATCGAAAACACCAAATTATGCTAAACCAAATATCTTCCCTACATCACAGTTTCTGATAGCAAATACTTGAATAAAGACCATGCTTTTGTGAATGTGATAAAATAAAATGGTACAATTGATTGCTATATGTCATTTACTGTGCATGAAGGGAAATCACATTTTGGATATCCGGGACACCGAGACCTAGTCGCTTCAATGTACTCACTCGGTCAGTTTGTTTGTTTGTTTGTTGGGGTTTAACAGCCTATCAACAGATAAGATCATTTAAGGCTGCATGGGTCAATGGGTTTAGTACTAAATCCCATATATTACCTGTACAAGTACATGTATATGTTCAAGTACACAAATACAAATGGGGGGAAAACACCAAAATCAGAACTGAATATTTACAATAACAAAACTATATATTCAGCCCTGAAATCAGAATAATCCTGATCTGATGCCAGGTCCTCGCCACACCAGAATCACTTGGCCCCTCCCAAAAGCAGTAGGATCAGTAATAATCTTACTACTTTTATAATGGGCAATAACCCAATTCAACTCCCAGATAACAAAAGAGCCAAAGATAAAAACGTAGCCGAGCCACTCGGTGAGGGGAGAGCAGGTGTGTCTGTACTCGGTTCACATTCATTCATAATGTACAGTCTCCGTGTGCTAATTCATCAATTACAGGCAAAGTAGTATCCGTATTTAATCAATCGACCTGACATACCGCAAACTGTAATCATACAGCTAAAGTAGTTTCCCACTTGACACATTTCCTAAGTGGATCCGTTTTCGTATCAAGCAGAAATCTCTTCAAAGAACTGCGTTACCTGTTACAGAATAGAACCATTATTCACTTTCAACCCTACAGCCCTCTATAGTGGTGTTTACAAACAGTGTACATCCAGATGAGCCGTCTCACCAGCATCTGCACCATCCCTAGACAGACATTGTGCACAAATATTACTGAAATTGGTGATGGATTTAATGAGTAATTGAGAAAAACTTAAAAACCTAAACGCATTTGCCTTACACACAAGGTGAACATAAGTCCCCAGTGACCTTGACCTTGGGTGTTTGGGTGTGGGTCATATGTGAAACAAAGCACCATCCCTCGACAGACATTGTGGGCAAATATTATTGAAATTGGTGAAGGAGTTATTGAAAACTTAATTTGCATTTGCCTTACGAACGGACACACGCACGGACAGGGGTAAAACATAGTGCCCACCCAGCAATAAATTGGTGCATAAAACACTTCCCTTTATAAATGGACTACCGGTAGTATGCAAATCAGTTTGTGACGATTGGATTTGTTACCAGGGTTGAAATGTTAACTCATCCACCCGTATAACTGGAATGGAATACTCAATTTTATTTTTCAGACTATTATATTAATCAGAAAAGGGGGACTTTTTTTAAAAAACAACATGGAAACTATCCATCAATACTATAGTGCAGATCCTGATGAGACGGCTCATTGCAAGCCGGCTCATCTGGATCTACACTGTTTACAATACATTGCGACAGAGGCCTGTGGTGCTGGTTAATATTATGATATCAAGTTATGTTGCTAATTAAATTTGTTGTTAGGTCTTATTCATTTAACCATGTCTTATAGTGTAGAAATTGTACTATATTCATGAATGATTGTGTCTATGTTTATCATGTGTTTTAGTGTACGGGTACGTCATAGTCATGATACACGCAGTAGGTTACATGTAGTTTGTGCATGTGGGTTATAGCATGTATCAGATGCTGGTGTCACGAACACGTTAGATAACTGTATGTACATATTACCCATGTATTCATATTCATTTTTTTATGTGGCAAAACACATGTTTTATAGTGAGTGTAGTCTCTTCTAATTCTTATAGAATGGCGATGTACTATTTTACTGTATCTATATTGTATTATCTTATGTGTGTACATTGATGAGACTTTAATAAACAAATATATATATGTCAACGTGACACCTAACTTTGATTGCCACATGGTGTTTCTATAAGGCACAGGGTCTCTGATGATGTCTCAAGATATTCAATATGGCGTTTTTCACTCCATTTATATCAATCACACACATTTTATTTCATCAAATTCTATGAAGTTTGTGTTTAATCCACTTTTACTGTACCAGGACGCACAATTTATGACGCATAATATCTTTTTAAATAATAATGATATATCACGTACAGAAATGTGTCCATTCTAGTCACTATATGAATGTAAATAACATAAAATGAGAAACCATTAATTGTACAAAAATAGCATTCACTATGGTAGTTATTTCAGGGTATGGGATCACATGGTCTATTGTTTACACTGGATTAATGGCGTCGCCCATGAGGTCTCGGGTAAATCTTATTTTTCATCAATACAACTGTGGTTTCTTCCTTTTAATGACCATGACCATTTGAATCGGACCAAGTTTAAATGGCGTTAGAATCCGTAGAATGTTCAGATCAACTACATAAGTAATGCTGCTAAATTTGGTATTGGCGGACTCGTAGTGTTTAACGGCTGGAACATGGTCATCATTAAAAGGAAGAAACCGCAGTCGTATTGATGAAAAATAAGATTTACCCGAGACCTCATGGGCGCCGCCATTAATCCAGTGTAAACAATAGACATGTGATCCCATACCCTGTGTTTGTCAGTACAATGTAAACAATAGACATGTGATCCCATACCCTGTGTTTGTCAGTACAATGTAAACAATAGACATGTGGTCCCATACCCTGTGTTTGTCAGTACAATGTAAACATAGACATGTGATCCCATACCCTGTGTTTGTCAGTACAATGTAAACAATAGACATGTGATCCCATACCCTGTGTTTGTCAGTACAATGTAAACAATAGACATGTGATCCCATACCCTGTGTTTGTCAGTACAATGTAAACAATAGACATGTGGTCCCATACCCTGTGTTTGTCAGTATTATGAACATTTTCTTAACCCTCTCTGATTATATTTTCTGGCGACTCGCACTCAAATGGGTTCAGAAATATGTCACAAATCTACAAAGAAATTATTTTTTACTACTGTCTGTTTCACGAAACCTGCCCAAATTGTACGGCTATATAAACAATTGCAAAAACAATATTTTTTTCGCTAATATTAAAGTTTATCAAAATTTAAGAATGTGCCTTCTTTTTTTTTGTGAAATTTGGTTAAATATTGATTTTATTGTGAAAAAACAATTTGCCCGTTAAATTCCCCATGTTAAATTCCCCATGTTTCATTCCTATAGGCATAGGTTCCCCGAGTCAATTTCCAAATTGTTTTTGACTCCTCCCACTGATCCTCTGCCTCCTTTTTACCCATGTTAAATTCCCATATTTCGTAGTAAAATCAATATTTGACCAAATTTCACGAAATAAAAAGAAGGCTCATTCTTAAATTTTGATAAAATTTAATATTATCGAAAAAAATATTGTTTTTGCATTGTTAATATGGCCGTAAAATTTGGGCAGGTTTCATGAAACAGACAGTAACATCTTTCATAGATTTCTGAAACACCAAGCCCTAACCCTTAGAAGGTGGGAAACACAAATTGCTGTCTGCTGTTGTTTTATATTTTGTCTTTCTTTAAAGGTACATGCCCACGCAGCAGGTTACACTGTACTACTACTTTTCATTTTCTGTCATGCCTTATATGAGCCATTTGTCTACCCACTAACAAGTTATTTTTAATTACGGCGCGTGTTAATTGGTGTTAAATCGCATTTTATATGCCGCGACCAGAAAGGGTATTTTCCGACCTCGTGCTATTTTTACCAACACGCGTCACGTGACACGGTCAATCATATCACATATTTGACATGCGCAGTGAAGTATCGGAAGTTGAGAAGAAAAATCTCTGTTCGAGTCCAAATCTAAATCTCCACGTAACTCTTTCCATTTGGTGATCTGGTCGCCAATATTAACCACTCTCTCTCTCTCTCTGTACTGCCTGTCCCTCAGACATTTCGCCTTTTTTTTGGCCGACGCCATTTCATACAATGTCCGTCCTGGACGTTTCGACATGTTGATATTCTTGTTTACATATTGGGAAGCCTACTGGCGCGCGTAGTATACTGCGCATGCGCACCGCAAGCCGTGATGTGAAAGTCGTCGTCCCCGCACATTATCAAAATAGACTGTTACCGCAGCGCGTCGCTAACAGTAAATTGATAATTAATAAATGATTATATTTGTATAGCGGGCACTGGTAATTTTTAGAACTGGTGGAATAGTGACATAATTATACACTTATTTAATTCCTATAAAGAACATGTTGTGCCTATTGCGTGGGTATGTACCTTTAATAAAAACATGGTTTGACAGCACAGTCAAACCATATTTTTGGTGAGAAAAGGTCATGTTAACTGATAAATAGAATACCATGCTGGTGTGTTTTGATATCAAGTTGTCAGATTCGGCATGGAAACGGTAGGAATTCCTCAGCAAGCCTCGGAATTCCAACGCGTTTGATATCAAAAGACACTAGCCTGGTATTCTCTATCACACATCAAGCTAATGTCTACATCTGATATTAACCCTTGAAAGGCAGGAACCGAAAATTGTCATCTACTGTTGCGACATATTTTCTCTTTTTTTCTCAAGAAAAACATGGTTTGACAGCACTTTAGAATCATATGTTAAAATATGTCGCAACAACAGACGACAATTTTCGGTGCTATCAAACCATGTTTTTCTTGAGACAACTGGAAAATAAAAAATAAACAGCAGACAACAAAATAAATTTAATTCAGCATGGTAAAGGTTAATATCCTGCGTTGACAGTTTGCAAGCAATCGTAGAACATGGAAACGATTATTATTTTCACCACACCCAACCTGCAACAAATATAACCATCCGCTGTATAAATTTTGCAATCTTTTATCTCAATCCTCCACAAAAGCACGTAATTAACTTGCAGGTTATTTATCACCGCGATTCTAATAAATAATTGGAATTCTAAGGATATCTCACCTTCCACGTCATTGAAAGCAACCAGATTCCATCCAATTTTCTGATACAAAAACATGTTGACAAAATGATTCAGTAGAAGACTGAATTGGTATACGGACAAACCTCACCCCCCCCCCCCCCCGTTCGTTATAAATTGCATTTTCTACCAATTTTGTGGCATATTTTGGATTTGAGTGCACCCCATCTTTCCTTATTTCCAGCAAAATGTAGGTTTTCTCGAAATAACTCCTAAATGGCAAAATCACCGAGGACCTGATTCAGTGCACCCCATCCAAATAGCCGATGCCCGTGACATAGTATAGCCACTGTGCTACAGGAGTGTGTTATTTGATCAAGAGCTACACTGGTGACAAATGCCATTTCTCCAGCAGTCACTGCCACATCTATGTTTTCTACGTGTCTCGTGTCTCATATAGTTTCGGCAAGATTAACTCTTTGCATGCTGGGAAACTTGTGGCCTATAAATAGTTCAAAAATAGCATATTGACAATGCATTATACTTTCTTTTACTTCTGAATATCATGAATATGTCTTGGAATTTCATTAGAATTGCATCCGAACATATTGATAGAAAGACATAAGAAACATACTCCATATTTGCTGTTATTTTCACTGCTAGCATGCAAAGAATTAACCCTTAAAATGCTGAATTAAAAATTATCGTCTGCCGTTTAGTTTCTATTTTCTCATCCAAAACATACTTTGACAGTACTTTAGAATCATTTCCAATGGAAA
The DNA here is from genome assembly GCA_029237695.1 of Conchocele bisecta. Taxonomy (NCBI): domain Eukaryota; kingdom Metazoa; phylum Mollusca; class Bivalvia; order Lucinida; family Thyasiridae; genus Conchocele; species Conchocele bisecta. Next base: position 128,235,914 of record CM055267.1, read on the forward strand.
TAATTCTAAATTGCTGTCAAAGCATGCTTTTATTGAGAAAGAAGACAAAATATACAGAAACAGCAGACGACAATTTTAGTGTCCAGCATTCTAAGGGTTAAATACCAGAATGGCAGCGCCCTATGGAAATGACCGAATGACGAGACACTTTATGTCTCACAACAATTAGTAAGCCACGAGATGAGAAAGCATCCGTGACACTTTGATCTGCGTGTTAGGAACTGACTGAGCCACAGCTATATATAGTTTTTGTGACTATCACGTTCCGTATAATAGCATGAGAAACGGAGCAAGTCTGGTATGGACGCATGTATATGGTGTAGCATAACACCATTCTGAACGAAACACCCGAGAGACTAGACTAGCATATCATTATTTTGTATGTTGTTCCCACCATCTTTTTAATATTTTCTAGACAAAATGCATTTGAGACACGAAATGCGATTCTCTGTACCTAACATGTGCGATATTTCATGAAATATATTTACAGAAACAGTGATATTTTCGGTAAATGACGTCGAATGATGACAGATCTTTCATTTCATAGCAAATGCGGAATTCTATTCGTCATCATTTGATGTATTTACGGAAAATATTGTCATTTTTGTAAACATTTTTCATGAGATATTACACATGTTCTTAGGTACAAAATCACATGACGTGTCTCATTTTATTCTGAGTTGTCCATCTCGATGTGGGAAAGTATAATGTCAGAGCAAAGAGTCGTGTATCAATTCCTAATTTGTCAATAAGTGGCTAGGCAGTCTGCGTTATGTCTGTATCTTTATTTTCACAGTTCTACGGTCGAATTAATGTTCCCACCCGACAGACAGAACGCGTTCCAAGACGGGCATCAATAGGAATAAAGCTGCCGTTCCTATTGACTAGTTACTGTAACTGATGGACATGCAAGATATTGGAGTTAGCCACATAAATGTGACTGTGACTCGGAGAAATGGGGCTTATGGGTTGTGATCATAAATGGGTGTGGGGCCGGGGGTGGGTTCAAATGTAATTTTTTATCAAATATTGTCATATTATATATTAAATCAAAGTTATCGGCGAGGTGATCGCTCTGGTGCAATTTTTGCAGGTGAGCGACTTGTTTTAACAAAAACCTTATCATTGTCTTTATGTAGCTATGACTGGAGAAATGGGGCTTATGAGTTTTGTGACCAGTATAGATCCAGATCAGCCTGTGTATCCGTAGTCTGATTAGGATCAGCACTGTTCGTGATTCCATCAATGAAACACCCGTCATGCTTCTAACAAGCAATGTAGATCATATCAGGCTAAAGGAGTGTGTTTGATCAGGAGCTACACAGGTCACAAATCTTGTAAGCCCCATTTCTGCAGTCACAGCCACATATATAATTGTAGATTTGTATCATATTTCTCAATGCAGTTGTACCTGAAAATACATCACTACTAGAAGTCAATCAACCCATTATAATAAGATGGACAAAAACACTAACATATTATCCAATCGAATTTCTTTAAAAAAATGTTTGCACTCGTCACCTCAAACTCTCTTGCGTCAAGCTACTGATCATAACTCTTGTTAACTCAAATTATTTTCCTCAGTCTCCTGGACTTGTGAGAAAACAGGTGTGGACTGTACATATAAATCGATGAGATTTTATTTTTGTTGGAAATACATAAATTATAGGTCTATGGGATTTCATTTTTGTTGGAAATACATATATGTCTATGAGATTTAATTTGTGTTGCAACACAGAGCAAACATAGAGATAAGTTCAGACAATTTTCTTTGTGCCATTGTAGCGAACTAACATTTTTCGCAGCGAAATAATATTTTCCGCATCGCGACAAACACCACAATTCCCGGTCGTGTAATAAGCGCCCGAGTGGAACACCGAATTATTAATACTTTGGCTCATCATCCGACGGAATCCACCAATACCCATAATGCATTGGGAGCAATGGCCGGCTATAGATCGTCCCGTCTAGACGGAACTCGTGGCAAAAGTATGCGATTACGCTCGTCAATTTTATTCTATAGCTGATAAATTGCCGGCCGATTGACGAACACTAGATGATGTAAACCAGCCAAATATGATGTGAGGCTAAAAAACGGGGCTTGTCGAGTTTTCGCTACACCAGTGTAGTAGGTTCAGGTCTGGTCAAGGTGTAAATTGTTTGATGAATCAGGAATATTTCATGGATATATTGCGACCAGTGTACCTCCAATTCAGACTGTGCATTTGCGTAGTCTGATCAGGAGCTACACTGGTTGTAGACAGTGTACCTTCAATTCAGACTGTGCATTTGCGTAGTCTGATCAGGAGCTACACTGGTTGTAGACAGTGTACCTCCAATTCAGACTGTGCATTTGCGTAGTCTGATCAGGAGCTACACTGGTTGTAGACAGTGTACTCTGTTTTGAAAATCAACCTCATATTTCTGGAGCTATCAGAAACCCCACCTAATGTCATTTATAATTTCTCATACCAGTCAACAGAACAAAATGCAGAAGTAAGTTGTGAGCCACGTATGTACACAACTGACAAAGTTAACGTTTTAACATCACAGCAACAGCTAATTTCATATAGAGACGGGCACCTCGGTTTCAAGTGTAATCTGAAACACTGGTGGGATGGATATACTATGGAAGTATATTTCCTGCCTACAGTTGGGATTGAACCCACGACGTCTGGTATGAAAGTCCCAGGCTCTACCATTAGACTATACAGCCATCCTCCCTACTGACAAGGCATTCAGTTATTGCTTTCAAACCGTGTAATTGCCAAGACAAACAGTGCATAACCTGATCAGAAGGCATATATCTAGCCTGGCAATATGTTATCTAACTATGGAACATACAGCTTCGCGGAGTCTATAGGGAATACCATTACATGTACAGTCATTGAATTGACCGACTCATTGATTAAATTGGTTAATTGGGGTTTTACATCTGTTCAACAACAAGGTCACTAACAGAATGATGGGAATGCACCTGCATGGGTGATTGATTGGGGTTTTACATACATTCAACAGAAAAGTCATATACAGACAGGAATGTACCTGTATGAGGATCACTGAACATTCAGCTGAAATTACAATAAAAACTCTCCAGACTGAAAGACTGAACTGACCTGATGCCGGGCACTCTTATTACAGGCATGAGAACAGGCATTTGGAAAATCCACTGAAACTGCGACCGGGGTCAAGGGTGTGAAAGGGGCGACGCTCACCATACGCCAAATTCTGATTTTAGAGCATTGTGAAACACTCTAGAATACATTTCCTGGGCTTATTTTAAGGAAATATTTGAAAGATAAATGTGTATAAAGTCACATAAAATTGTACTTTAAATTTGTATTATACAAACTGACTAAAATAAAATATTTTGTTATTATATTTCTGACAAATAACAGTGATACATGTAATACCATTTAAGCATTCTATCTGAATTATGTTGCCAAAGTTCTAAAGATTTCTGGAATTTTAAGAAAAAAACAACACTTAAATTTCTTTCAATTCTGACCAATGTAGCCTGACCAGCGTAAGAAATAACAACATTACAAAGTGTGCAATATGCCTTTCCTGGTTCATATACCGTATTCTGCCAATGATAAGTCGCATTTTTTTTACTCAGACTTGTATCCCAGAAAGCCCCTGCATCTTATAAATACATTTAGATACATATAAATAAAAAAAATCAAAGTACTGAAAGTACTGAACATAGGGTACTACAAGATTAAACTAGATTGATTGATTGATTGATTGATTGATTGATTGATTGTTGGTGTTGCAGTTTCATTAACCCTTAAAGGTACATGCCCACTCAGTAGGTACAAAATGTTCTTTACATCAGAGACATCATCTGAGACATTTCCTGGCAAAATAAACATTCATGCACCATTATCCCACGTACTGATTGGCATTATTATACATGTTATATCAGACGTAAATTTACACACTGATATCAGGGGCGATAACCGTGTTTGCTTAAAATGTTAACGGACATTACTATTTAATCTCTGTATTTATTTGTATGATGTGCAATGATCATACTTTAAAATCTGTCGAAAATATTATTTTTTCAGGTGACACATTTCTTTAGTATAAATAATTAAAAAATATCATGCCTCATTTGCATATGAAAATAGCCTGATATCACCGCGCGTCACTATCAGTAAAATAAATATTACTAAATGATTATATCTGTATAGCGGGCACTTGTAACGTTTAGAAACTTGTTAGATTTTTTATGTCGTATTTCAGTACTTGCATTAATATGGGTATTAATATAAGCTGGGTGTGTTATACTGTCATTAATGTGTTCCCTGACTGTAAGTTATCACCTTAAATACTGACTTATTGACCCCCTTCCCTGAACGTAGAATTGACACTCATATTGGCGTGTATTGGCCACCATAGACAAATGTCAATCAGGCCGAATTCAGGAATGTCACTAAAATCCACTGTAAATCCATCGATAGAGAGAGAGAATGAGGATTAAACATCAGTTAGACCTACACGTGCGAGTTTTGTTTCGCACAGGTGTCGGGTGAGTTTAAAAATAGGCTGTCGGAAGGTCAAACTTGATGTAGTTTGTGTGTTAAACGCGTCGCTTGTTTCGGAGAGTATTCGGAGGGGAGTTAACTCTGTTACTAAATTTAGCGATGACCGCACAATTTGTGCTGCAAATGGGGGCAAATCATGCGCAACAAAATAATCCGATGTATTTTTGTATTTTCCTTCTATGCACTCAGAAGTATATGCTGCGACCACCATTTAAACCGTTCCGTCGAGACGGTTCAAATGAGTGGTCACAACATATACTTTCAGTGAGAAATAACAAAAATAAAATATTGTATTCCGAAAGGAACGGGTTAAAAAAAACACTCTGGATTATACGCAAATCTGTCGCCATATTTCGCCGATATTGATTTCGAAAATAGTTTCCGTAAATGGTGTTGAAAAGAGATATTACATACCGCAATCAATAATTAACAATATAATACCACTTTCGGCAGCAATATGATCGCAAATATAACACGATTTCTGACAATAGTCTCTTACACATTTAACACGATTTTGATATACAAATAGGCAAACAAATCGGGAGCCAATGCACAACTGTGTACTAACCGAGCACGTGTTATAGTGAAGCATGTACTACCGAGTTCACAGTGTAATTGAAGATACTAGAAAACGGTGAAATACGGACTGGGGAATCACGGACATAGAGTCGGCAAATTACGGACATAGCAAACTATGATAGGGAAAATACAGACAAAAACGTCCAAGGTACGAATAAAAAAACAGTGTGGGGAAATCAATAACAACAACAATTTGGCGATTTATTTTTTGATTTTGTTAAGAAAATTGGGTGCGTCTTATAATCTCATGTAGACATTTTCCCCCAGATTTTGGACTGAAAATAGGTGTCTTATACACTCTTGCGACCTATAATCGGCAGAATACGGTAGTTTCTTTACAGGGTCACTGAGTTTCCTTTCTAACTGATTTCCGCCTACTAAAACACAAACAACCTTGTCCATCCATGCCCATTGAAATGGATTTTTGACACTTTTGTCCATTTCAGAAACACGGCTTTTCGTCCGCCTTTTTGACAAATTTTGCCATATTTCACTAAAGAAATCATTCCCCGTCCTACAAGCAGGAGTTATTTTAGTAAAAGAATGTCCAACCCAAACTAAAATAAAAGTGTGCTTGCGATTGGAAACATTACGAAATGCTGACGAGTATTCCATGCCTCAACCAATCATGTCTTGTTATTACATTGTCATTTCATCGATATCATTGGCCCAGTGATGTTGCTGAATTCACAGGACTGGTTTAAATTTCTCACATTGGCCCAGTGATGTTGCTGAATTCACAGGACTGGTTTAAATTTCTCACATTGGCCCAGTGATGTTACTGAATTCACAGGACTGGTTTAAATTTTCTCACATTGGCCCAGTGATGTTGTTGAATTCACAGGACTGGTTTAAATTTCTCACATTGGCCCAGTGATGTTGCTGAATTCACAGGACTGGCTTAAATTTCTCAATTGGCCCAGTGATGTTGCTGATTTAAATCACATTGGCCCAGTGATTATTGTTGGACTGTCACATGAGACAGGATGGCTTAAACATTGGCCCAGTGATGTTGCTGATTTCACAGGACATTTCTCACATTGGTAGGGATGTCGGAGTATTTTCAAAAATTGAGATTTTTATGGATTGTTTGGTATCAAATAAAGGCTGAGGAATGTAGTTGTGCAATGCATGTTATTTCATGAAGATATCTTGATTAGTTAAGAAGTTATTCAATTTTGAAATTGGAGAACTTCGGAAATTTTCTGATCATTTTCTGCCAACTTTGTATTTAAAGATTTTTTTATTTTTTTAAATGTGTAGAATGGAGTGTTTGGTATCCATTTAAAGGTATTGAAGAATGCAAAACAATGGAAGTTGTTTCATCAAGATATCTTGATTGGTTAAGAAGTTATTCAATTTTTAATTTCGAGAAATAAAAAAATTGTAAAAAAAGATAATTTGTTTTTTAATTTAACGGATATTTTTTCCGAAAAAGTATGCAGTATGGAGTGTTTGTTATCAAATTAAAAGTATTAACGAATTCAAAACAATGAAAGTTGTTTTATCAAGATATCTTCATTGGTTAAGAAGTTATTCAATTTTTTATTTCGAGAAATAACAAATTTTCTAAAAAAAATATTGCCAATTTTGAATGTAGTGGATAATTTTTCCAAAACAAAAGTGTGCATTATGGAGTGTTTGGTATCAAATTAAAGGTATTGGAAATATGCAAAACAATGGAAGTTGTTTCATCAAGATATCTTGATTGGTTTAGGAGTTATTCAAATTTTCAAATTTGGGGAAAAAAAGCAATGTTTTTTGTGCAGAGATCTTAAACCGGATAATATACATGTACCACTTGATAGTAAGTAGCTCAATTATTTGTTGGACAAAGATGTTCATGTCAAGATTATAATGTGTTAATGAATAGAGCTGTTTGGTGTGTTTATAGCATTTTTTATTTAAATATTACTAGTTATTCACAAACTGAATATTAATGGCCGAACTAATGAATGGACCGAATTACAAAAACTTTTGATCTATCCAAAATACAAGGTCGGCGGTGAGATTAACTAAGATAGTGCGCTCTCATTTAATTAACCAACAATTAGTCAACAGTGGCTCTCATACACGGATTGATTGATAATTTGTGTTTAACGGCATATCAACAGCTAAGGTCATTTAAGGCTTGGCCAACGGGTCTATCCCGTATTTAATGTGTCCATAATGAGAGAAATTCCCAAAACCAGAACTGAATATTTACAGAAAAATCAATATTCAGCCATGAAATTAGAATATCCTATCCTGGTGCTAGGTCCATTCCACACCAGTCACTTAGCCCAACCACAAACGTAGTATGATCAACACTAAAATGAAAAGTCATGCAGAGCATGATGTTATTAGCCGATCAAATCAGGGTAAAGTGCATCGAACATATGTAGGTGTCTCTGGTAACATTGTCAATGGTAAACTATTTTCGACCACAGTTCTGTACCCAGCGTTGACATTTTTCTCGATTTTGTGCAGGTTTTGGAAACCCGTTCCCAAATCCATCCAATAGCAGCAATGCCATAGCAGCAATGTTTTGTTGTCACCATTATGTTGCGAAATATTCCAGCGTAACACCTGTACTGTATGCTCTATTTATCTACAAATTACACTCCGCAATACACAAAGTTGTAGTCATTGTGTGTGTGTTTGTCCGAATTCTGTGGCAGCATGCGAGTGGGCGGAGCTACCAGGGCTATATATATCTAGCGGTTACAGTGTCATCTAAAAATAGACGCAAGCTCCTGCGTATTCAGGCACATGCCCAGATTGGCCTAATGTGCCCCATCCGTGATTTTTTGCGCGATGTCGGGCGCAAGACAATCAATAATTTGCGGCATTGACAATAATTAAGGGGGATTGCCGCAATCGCGCGTGCTGGATGCATCCCTGCCATCCCTGCATGATACGTAAACAAATCAAAGTTGGCTATGAAGGGCAATTCTTCGTTTTGATTGGTGGAAAATTTTGTGAATATTAACTAGCGTCAAATGACGCGCATACGCGAGCCAATGGGATAAACCCGAGATGCTGGGATAAACCCGAAAATGCTGGGGTTACTAGTAAGGAGATTTTGAGCAGAGGTCGATTATAAATTAGCCGAATAAACACATTTTACGCGATTATACGTGGCTGAAACTTGTTCTGTTTAATAAATAAAAGCTTTAAATTAGCCCAATAATTGGCGTATGTTGGCGTATATGGCCATTAGAGCCAACTATGGACTTCAACAACAATAACTTCCGGGTTAAATCTCTTCAGGCGTTCAGCTCATTAAGTATTCAAAATTGTGTTATTTGGCTATAAGTAAAGTTTTAAACGGAGATAATTGCCAAAAGTGCAAACTTTATCGGTTGATGCAATTTGGAAGTGATACAGAAAAATTCGCGTTCGTAGATTACCGAATAGCGGAGAAAAGGGTTGCTACAAACTTTTTCAGAATTCGATGGATAACCAACATATTAGCCGATCTATAGATCGGCTAATAATAATTTGATCTGACATGTGGCTGCAGAGGCAACACGAAAATGTGGCTTGTCGGCACACAAATGCCCATGGTGGCAGATTGGAGAAAATGTATCACAAGTTAATTAACCAAGTTATACGTATTCACAAGCGTATTTGTGAAGCTCAAAAGGTCAGTCATATTAAGGCCAGCATGGATGTATGGCATTTGTCCACATGTACGATGTATTAAAATATTAAAGTAATACATCAAGAGAAGTAGAAGTGATGACAGAAATGAGAAACTCGGGCAAATTTCTTAATGTGTGAAAAAGTTGTGACGGTCAAGGTCATAAAAATGGTATGCTGTGTTGAACTGTTTATGTTCAAATGATATAGAAGTTATGACAGTTTGTTGGTGTTTAACGGCCTATCAAGCAGCTATATATGGTCATATAAGGTCGGGCCAACGGGTTCGATTACGATTAATCATACTCGGATAACTCTCACATACAAGAAAACCAAAGACGTACACGAGGGCCGAACTAGGTCTCCGGTCGGGATTCCGGTAAGGAAGAATCCCGATCGCTAAATACCCCACCGGGTTACCCACGAAGAAATGAACAACTCTGCCGAACTTCTTAACATGCGAAAAAATTCAAAGTTGTGAACGCCAAAAGGTGAAGGTCATATTAAGGGCAGCATGGATGTGTGGTAGTTGTTCAGAAGTATGCTGTGTTTAAATATTTAACTAATCTAATCCTATGTAACCAATCCTTAAAGTGATATAAAAGTTATGACAGAATTGACCGGTGAACCTCTTAATGCAAACTGGGGGGAGAGGGTCAATATTTTAGCTGTAAACTTCTACCTACATCTATATATTTGTGCCTGTTGGAGAAAGGAAAAATAGGAATCTGCCCCACCCGCCACTACTGGCGCTGTACAAATATATAATAGAAATCCCCCCCCCCACACTGCTGTAGAAAAAGCAGACATTTTTCTTGAATACAAAATAGATCAATTAGTTATATTGCACAATTAATTGGCCTCCAGACGCTTCTCAAATAATAAAAAAAATGCCCACAGAAAGAGGTGGGGCTGTGGGGGGGGGGGGGGGGGGGGTGGGGGGGGGGGGGGGGGGGGGGGGGGGGGGGGGGGGGTAGGGAGGATTGACAGTCTAGTGTCTCAAAAAAAAAAGATCGCTAAATACACAATACTCAATAATAATGATTCAGCTCAATTTGATTGATAATAACATTGTGATTTGGAGTTGAATTTTTTTTTATTATTGAATTGTTGAACATATATTCAAAGTGAATCTACAAGGACCCACAAACACACAGAGGCATCATTAAACAACAATTTTGCACTTTATTATTACACCAAAAACGGCAAGCTCAACTGTAACGCTGGCTTTTTCGATATGGAAGTGAAAATAAAATGGTCGCGAAAACCCATGACACGGCTCGTGTTCCGAACTTCCAGTTTGCTATGAGGTTACTAAAAAAGTTTGCCACCGAGTGCGCACAAGCCAGACGGTTCAATAAAGTGTTTTTTGGGCACATTAATGATTGTTAAAGAAACTGTCGATGTCCTAGGATGTCGAATCCAGAGGTTCCTATACAAATCACTATTCAAATATTTACCTCTTTCTAGCACCAACAACACGATTTTCCTCTCAGAAATGTCAACAGTAGACAATATAATCGTGTAGAGGGTGCATTATTCTTTCCGTTGACATGCCCAAATTTAATATCCATCAAGAAATGATCGCGTTATCGAAATTAAGCCACACCACCTATCACGTGATTTTTCAAAATGGCAGCGTCCACAAAAAAAAAGTGAACGCGCAAGTGATTAGAATTTATCGACTAAAAGTCACCCACATGTTACATATTTTAAAAAAAAGCATCGTAAATCATAAAATATACATTACACAATGTGCGTGTATGTTTTTTATTAACTAAATCGTCCAATATTGATAAAGAAATCGACTTTGAAAACGGCCAAATTTAACATTGGGTCAGAAGGCAAACAGTAAATCGGGGAAAACTCCGACATCCCTAACATTGGCCCAGTGATGTTGCTGAATTCACACGACTGGTTTAAATTTCTCACATTGGCCCAGTGATGTTGCTGAATTCACAGGACTGGCTTAAATTTCTCACATTGGCCCAGTGATGTTGCTGATTTCACAGGACTGGTTTACATTTCTCACATTGGCCCAGTGATGTTGCTGATTTCACAGGACTGGTTTACATTTCTCACATTGGCCCAGTGATGTTGCTGAATTCACAGGACTGGTTTAAATTTCTCATATTTGCCCAGTGATGTTGCTGAATTCACACGACTGGCTTAAATTTCTCACATTGGCCCAGTGATGTTACTGAATTCACAGGACTGGTTTAAATTTTCTCACATTGGCCCAGTGATGTTGTTGAATTCACAGGACTGGTTTAAATTTCTCACATTGGCCCAGTGATGTTGCTGAATTCACAGGACTGGCTTAAATTTCTCACATTGGCCAGTGAGTGCTGATTTCACAGGAGCTGGTGTCTGAATTCTTTCATTCCCAGTGATGTTGGCTGGAAATTACAGATTTGGTTGGGAAATTTCTCACATTGGCCCTGTGTTGTGGGGCTGGAATTTTCACCCAGTGATTGGTGTTAAAATTTCTCACATTGCTGATTCACAGGATGGTTTACTTTTCTCACATTGGCCCAGTGATTTGCTGATTTCACAAAGGGACTGTTTTATCACATTGGCCCAGTGATGTTGCTGAATTCACAGGATGGTTTAAATTTCTCACATTGGCGATGTTGCTGATTCAGGGAGCTGGTTTAAATTCTCACATTGGCCCAGTGATGTTGCTGAATTCACAGGACTGGTTTAAATTTCTCACACATGCTGATTTCACAGGACTGGTTTACATTTCTCACATTGGCCCAGTGATGTTGCTGAATTCACAGGACTGGTTTAAATTTCTCACATTGGCCCAGTGATGTTGCTGAATTCACAGGACTGGCTTAAATTTCTCACATTGGCCCAGTGATGTTGCTGAATTAACATGACTGGTTTACATTTCTCACATTGGGCCCAGTGATGGTTGCTGATTTCACAGGACTGGTTTAAATTTCTCACATTGGCCCAGTGATGTTGCTGAATTCACAGGACTGGTTTAAATTTCTCACATTGGCCCAGTGATGTTGCTGAATTCACAGGACTGGTTTAAATTTCTCACATTGGCCCAGTGATGTTGCTGTATTCACACTAACTGGATTGGCCCGTGATGTTTTTAATTCACAGGATGGCTTTAAATTTCCTCACATGGCCCAGTGATGTGGAATTAACAGACTGGTTTACATTTCACACATTGGCCCAGGTGGATGTTGGCTGAATTCACAGGACTGCTTGGACTGGCTTAAATCACATTTGCCCAGTCATGTTGCTGAATTCACAGGACTGGTTTAAATTTCTCACATTGGCCCAGTGATGTTGCTCAATTCACAGGACTGGTTTACATTTCTCAAATTGGCCCAGTGATGTTGCTGAATTCACAGGACTGGCTTAAATTTCTCACATTGGCCCAATTTCTCACATTGGCCCAGTGATGTTGCTGAATTCACAGGATTGGTTTAAATTTCTCACATTGGCCCAGTGATGTTGCTGAATTCACAGGACTGGCTTAAATTTCTCACATTGGCCCAGTGATGTTGCTGAATTCACAGGACTGGTTTAAATTTCTCACATTGGCCCAGTGATGTTGCTGAATTCATTCAGATTGTGGTTTTTTACAAATTTCTCCAACATTGGCCCAGTGATGTTGCTGAATTCACAGGACTGGTTTAAATTTCTCACATTGGCCCAGTGATGTTGCTGAATTCACAGGACTGGCTTAAATTTCTCACATTGGCCAGTGATGTTGCTGAAAATTCACATTGGACCTGGCTATCTCACATTGGCCCAGTGATGTTTGCTGAATTCACAGGACTGGCTTAACATTTCTCACATTGGACCAGTGAGTTGGCTGATTACAGGACTGGTTTAACTTTCTACATTGGCCCAGTGAGTGCTGAATTCCAGGACTGGCTTATTTCTCACATTCGGCCCAGTGATGTTGCTGATTTCACAGGACTGGTTTACAATTTCTCACATGGCCCAGTGATGTTGCTGAATTCACAGGACGGGTTTACCAAATTTCTCACATTGGCCAGTGATGTTGCTGAATTCACAGGACTGGTTTAAATTTCTCACATTGGCCCCAGTGGATGTTGCTCAATTCACAGGATGGTTTACATTTCTCACATTGGCCCAGTGATGTTGCCTGAATTCACAAGACATTGCCCTTATTTCTTCAATGGCTTAATTTTCTTCACATTTGGCCCATGATGTTGCTGATTCACAGGATTGGTTTATTTCTCACATTGGCCCAGTGATGTTGCTGAATTCACAAGGAATGGCTTTAAATTTCTCACATTGGCCCAGTGATGTTGGCTGAATTCACAGGACTGGCTTAAATTTCTCACATTGCCCAGTGATGTTGCTGAATTTCACAGGGACTGGCTTACATTTCTCATTCATTCGGCCAGTGATGTTGCTGAATTCACAGGACTGGTAAATTTCTCACATTTTGGCCCAGTGATGTTGCTGAATTCACAATGGTTTAAAATCACATGGCCCAGTGATGTTGTGAAAATTCACAGGCTGGCTACATGGCTATTTTCAATTCCCACATTTCTTCACCTTTGGCCCAGTGAGTTGCTGAATTCACAGACTGGTTTAAATTTCTACATTGGGGCCCAGTGATGTTGCTGAATTCACACGGACTGGTTTAAATTTCTCACATTGGCCCAGTGGATGTTGCTGAATTCACAGGACTGGTTAAATTTCTCACATTGGCCCAGTGATGTTGCTGAATTCACAGGACTGTTTAAATTTCTCACATTTGGCCCAGTGATGTTGCTGAATTCACAGGACTGGTTTAAATTTCTCACATTGGCCCAGTGATGTTGCTGAATTCACAGGACTGGTTTAAATTTCTCACATTGGCCCAGTGATGTTGCTGATTCACAGGACTGGTTTAAAATCAAATCATTGGCCCAGTGATGTTGCTTGAATTCCCAGGACTGTTTAAATTTCTCACATTGGCCCAGTGATGTTGACTGAATTCACACGACTGTTTATTTCTCACATTGGCCCAGTGATGTTGCTGATTCACAGACTGGAAATTATACAACACAGGATGGTTTATTACTCACATTGGCCCATGATTTCTGAATTCACAGGACTGGTTTAAATTTCTCACATTGGCCCAGTGATGTTGCTGAATTCACACGACTGGTATACATTTCTCACATTGGCCCAGTGATGTTGCTGAATTCACAGGACTGGTTTAAATTTCTCACAAGCCCTTCTGAGAGGAAATTCAATGTTATGTTTGTTTGTTTGTTTGTTTGTTTGTTTGTTTGTTGGGGTTTAACGGCCTATCAACAGCTAAGGTCATTTAAGGCCGGGTCAATGGGTTTAGTACTAAATCCCATATATTACCTGTACAAGTACAAGTACATGTTTAAGTACATGTACAAATGGGGAGAAAATCCCAAAATCAGAACTGAATATTTACAAATAAAAAACTATATATCCAACCCTGAAATCAGAATAATCTTCATCTGATGAATAACCCAATTCAACTCCCAGGTAACAAAAGAGCCGTACCTGAGGGCCAAACCAGGCAAATCATGATTCCTACAAGGAGGAACCCCACCGTTAACTTACACCATCGCGTTCGCTCGACCAACCACCCACTCAATTTTATGTATAACCAGTCTCGCACCTGTATTGAGATAGCAACCTAGCGACAAATAACCAGTGCGCACATAGTTTTCTCCCCCAATACATCGATACGCGTTTTAAACGCAAAATAGTGCAAAATGGGTGTCCTAAAATTTGGAATGTGAGCCAAATTTAAGGCCACAGATCTTAACCCCCCCACCAACATAATTTCTCCTCGAATTTATATCGATCTAAAAAATGGGATGGGAGCTGAAGAAATCCGCGGAAAATTCCCATGCTTGTTATTTTGTTATTACACTCGATCACTTGACCTAGTCTGTACGCGTGAATCCCAGTAAGATTCACCATTAACCCATTTCATGCTGATGATATGACATTTTGTTTGTGGAAAATCTTAAACATTTCCTTAAATTGAGCTCAGAAGTATATGTCGTGACCATCATTTGAAACGTTTCATCGAGATGGTTCAAATGAGTGGTCACAACATATACATTCATTGAGAAATAACAAATAAAAAAGAATTCATACCCGTAAAGGTGTATTCCGCATGTGATGGGTTAAACATGAATCCATAAGGATCGATTCATAATTAAGCTACGTACACCCTCCTCCCTTCCTCTCCTGGGGACCTCCCAGTGTGTCCGGTTTAGCGAGGTTCCATTGCTACAACAAGTGCACACGAACGCAACGTACGGTACTTACGATCATCCAATCAACGAACATTCTGGGGAGATGGGAACATCCCTTGGCTCGGAATCCATCAGAACACATAAATTGACCTTTTCTCTATCTGTAATAGAACAAAAATACCAACACGATAATTAACTGGCATCTAAGAAAAGGGCCAGTCTGCCATTAGCAACTCACATAGACCAACAATAATCCCCAACTGTCTGTGCCACGCTTTACTTGCCAAACAACTTATGCAATATCAGTTTTCAATTTATTTTTTTTTTTAAATTACCCTCCCCAAAAATGCTTTGCTTGACAAAATGTTGGATAAATATTTATTTTATTATGAAAACATATTTATACGGGATTTCAATAGTGGTGGGGGCGCGGGGAAGGGGTGATTTTTAAAAAAAATAATTTTAGAATTTGTGGACCGAATTTCTAGGAACATTTCCAAGCTATCTACCAGGTTTTCACAGCCGACATGCAAAATGAATCATTTTCGACACCTCCTCTGGGACTCTCGTCCATTTCAGCCCATCCCATAGATTTTTTTTACCTGTGTTTGATCACATTTTTCCTCATGTTATGACCACAATTTTAATTGTACCGTTGGTTCAAATGGTGGTCACAACAAAAACGTTTATTCAGAAATAAAATATACAGTGGAACCTCTATAAACCGAACACCAACATAACATCTGTGATCCTATTTTTGCTGGGTTTCTTGGCAATTTATCTCGGAGGTTAATGTATGTCCATGCCCAAAGCACGCACATACGTATCAGAATGGTCATATACCCCATTTACAGTGAAACCTCTCTAAACCGAACACCCTGGGGACCTCCCAGGGTGTCCGGTTTAGAGAGGTTTCACTGTATATCCATATTATTTCAACATGTAACGGAAAAGTCGTCTGCCTATCACAATTATTTGCTTGTGCATAGATTTGTTGAATTGCGGAATCATAATAATAGACATTATACACTGAAATAAGTATTGGCTCAGATCAACAATTGCCATCATTTTGTGTGTACTCGTCAAACAGTCTCCGTAATGAAACCAAAGTCTGGCTTCATCCAAACGATATATAATTCTACTGACGGAAAAACATTTCTCTTAATTATGCACAAAAATGCATATGCAATTTTGCTGACGGAAAATAGAAATATATGTACTCAAATATTCATAAACTTTCCACATCAGTTATTGAAAGTTCCTTCCAAACCATATTCAACAAAACTTGTTATATCTGCATCTGCGTAATCAGCCCTTGTTCCAAAGTTTTAGTCCTAATTGGTAAAATCTGCAAATGATGCAGGAAATTTCTGACAAGACATTCTATCTGTAGACTAGCTCCTGTAACAGTGTCTAGACGGATACACAACGCCAGATAAGCACCACATCATAATTGGATAAATTTATTCTTATTTCGCCATAAAGCACAGAAATTATGACGTTCCCGAGAATTTTACGTATATCAACTACAAGTGCATACATGCTTGTTTTGACGTTTAATTCAATCATGTTTTCATTCATGTTGGTGGAGAGAAAGAAAATTAACCCTGTCAACACTAGATACCTCTTTTCCAACACTTGCAAACAGTGTAGATCATGATGAGACGGCTCATAACGAGCCGCCTGGCTCATAACGAGCCGCCTCATCAATATCTGCACCATTTGTGGATATTTTTTAGTTTTACAAAATGACCCCCTTTCCTGCCTAATGGAAAAGTCTCAAACGCAACATGCTGGTTCTTATGGTTTGATTCAATAATACTTCATACTGGGTATACATTCCAATCATCCAATGCAGGAGTGGGTAACATAAACATTTCCCTGTCCCACCGATCTATCCGCAGTTACTGAAAATATTTTTTTCTCCAATCACTCACTGGTGATTGCTGTTGTATTCATGAATGCTCAACAGTGGTGGTATTTTGTTTACAAACAATTTTCTAGTTGTTCATATAACACGGTTATCGCCCCTGACCTCAAAATTATTTAAATCTGCCATTCAAATAAGGCAAAATAATGCCAATAAGTGTACCAGGTAATAATCATTAATTGTTATTTGTGTATATTAATGACATATCTAATGGTTGAAACAATAAAAGATAACCCTTAATATACATTTCGATGTGTGGGACCCCATCTTTAAGACGTTGAAATAAATATAATTATAAAACCAGATGGCCACGGCCTGCATGTCGAGCCAGCCCGCCGAGGCATCTAGTGATCTCAGGGTAAGATATATATAAAGTAGTAACAGATACATTGAAAATCAAGAACTGGCATCAATAAACAAAGCTAATCCCCTCACTGGCAGCCTAGATAATGAAAAATAAATCAAGTCCTCAGTGACCTTGACCATGGGCGGTCGGATGTGGGTCGTATGCAAAACAAAGCACCATCCCTAGACACACATTGTGGCCAAATATTTATTGTTATTGAACAACAGTTATTGAACAAGAGGCCCAAATGGGCCTGTATCGCTCACCTAAAAGCCTCCATAGTGGTCATCTTGATTTCACAAAGACTCTTCACTTACAACTTCAAATGTTCCACAGAATTTGTTGGTACCTTCTGATCTAACATATATTGCGAATGTGCATGTGATTTACTGCTATACCTTCGATTTGATATATAAAATGACCATATTCGGTCAAAAATAAAATTTGACCCCTATTTGACCTCTCGGGCCATGACTATTTTTGATCAAGAGCCACCATATGAACAAATCTGAATCAGCATTAACTATCGATCATTCATACAAAGTTTCGTCGAAATCGGCCTGGCGGTTTGCGAGAAGAAGTTTTTTTGACAATTTGACCTACTTTTCAACGGCGGACATCTTGGATTTGGTGATGACCTCCATTTTGACAAAAATAAACAGGCTTCACCAACAAACCATTTCAGTTAAGTTTGGTCAATATCGGCCAAGCAGTTCACAAGAAGAAGTCCTTTGAAATCTTTAGTAAAAGAACAACCTTTTGACCTGTCGGTGGCCATCTTGGATGACGTAATCATCTGATTTTGGCAAAACATGCTCCAGAGTGATCGTCTCGTCGATACCTTGGATTGGATATATTATATGACCATATTCGGTCAAAAATATAATTTGACCCCTAGTTGACCCCTCGGGCCACGCCCATTTTTGACCCAGGTGCCACCATATGAAAAAATCTGAAACAGCGTTAAATATCAATCATTCACACCAAGTTTCGTCGAAATCAGCCTGGAGGTTTGTGAGAAGATTTTTTTGACAATTTGACCTACTTTTCAACGGCGGACATCTTGGATTTGGTGATGACCTCCATTTTAACAAAAATGGACAGACTTCACCCACAGACCATTACAGTTAAGTTTGGCCAATATCGGCCAAGCAGTTCACAAAAGAACAACTTTTTTTACCTTTCGGTGGCCATCTTGGATGACAAAATCATCTGATTTAGACAAAAAATGTTCCAGAGTGATCGACTAGTCGATACCTTCGATTTGATATATTATATGACCATATTCGGTCAAAAATAAAATTTGACCCATATCTGACCCCTCGGGCCACACCCATTTTTGACCCAGGGGCCACCATATGAACAAATCTGAATCAGCATTAACTATCGATCATTCATACAAAGTTTCGTCAAAATCGGCCTGGCGGTTCGTGAGAAGAAGATTTTTTAAGAATTTGACCTACTTTTCCACGGCGGCCATCTTGGATTGTCGATGACCATCATTTTAACAAATCTGAAATGGCATCACCCATATATCATCCCTGTAAAGTTTGACCAACATCGGCTCAGCAGTTCGGGAGAAGATGATTAAAAATGTTCACGGACGACGGACAACCGACGACGGACACTTTGCCATAAGAATAGCTCACATGAGCTTTGCTCAGGTGAGCTAAAAAAGAAATAAAACTTTTAACATTTTTGCCTTACAAACAAGGTAAAAATAAGTCGTCAACAGCGATCAAAATCAAAAAGCGAGTTATTGAAATTGGGACAAAACTTCAACACAAGTAATTTGACCTCGACCTTGGGGCACAGGGGTCGCATGAGTGGGACACAGAATTAATATATGGATGATGACTAATAAGCATATGAAGTTTCAAGTCAATGTGACTTAGAACTGCAGATACAGGTATTTAAAAACTTACGCAGATTTCGGACGCACGGACGCACGGACGCACGGACGCACGGACGCACGGACGCACGGACGCACAGACGCACGGACGCACGGACGCACGGACGTCATTGTGATCACTATGTCTCGCTTTCCGCAAGTGGGTTCAACAAAAACTATGAATAAACAAAATTATTTAAAAAACTTAATTTAGTTCTTGAATATATATTGGTATACATTTATCTTTACATGACCGAGCTGACAATAAATCTGGTCCCAGATGACCACCAATGTGGTCTGACATGACCACAATGTGGTCCGACTTGACTGGTCCAAGATGACTATGGTCTCAGATGACCACAAAGTGGTCCGACTTGACTGGTCCAAGGTGACCATGGTCCGACATGACTACAACGTGGTCAGACTTGACTGGTCCAAGGTGACCATGGTCTGACATGACCACAATGTGGTCCGACTTGACTGGTCCAAGGTGACCATGGTCTGACATGACCACATTGTGGTCCGACTTGACTGGTCCAAGGTGACCATTGTCCGACATGACCACAACGTGGTCAGACTTGACTGGTCCAAGGTGACCATGGTCTGACATGATCACAATGTGGTCCGACTTGACTGGTCCAAGGTGACCATGGTCTGACATGACCACAATGTGGTCCGACTTGACCATGGTCCGAAGTGACCATAATTCAAAAACAGGAGCCTTATCCCAGGACAGACAGATGGCTGGAGATACCAAGACAAATGATCTGTGACTGGAGAAATGGCGCTTATGTCATTTGTGACCATGGCCAGTTCATCTCCTGATCAAATAGCACATTCCTGTAGCCTGGTAACGATCTATATAGTGGCTATATACTGTGGATGGGACCCATAAGGCCCGTTTCTTCAGGTACAGCCAGAAAGCACCCGATAAACAAGCAAGCAGGTGTGCTCCAGGATAACAGTGAAATAAGTCACCACTGGAACACAGTGAATATTCTGTACGAGACACACCATATGATTTTGTACCTAAGGAGATGCACGATTTTTCATGAATTATATTTTCTGAAAATGACGTCGAAAGATGACAAAATTTTCATAGCAACTGAGGAATAGTATTCCGCATTTTTGCTATGAAAATTGTGTTAACTTTCGACGTCATTTATGGAAAATATTGTAAATATTTTTCATGAGATATCACACAGGTTCTTGGGTACAAAATCACATGGCGTGTCTCATATGCTGTTTACATCAATGCCATTTCATCAATACGCTGCAGACTTGAGACAGGAAGTGGTCAATATTTCGCCAATATCGGGTCAATCATATTTTGATGACAGCACAATTTAAACCTATGCAATTTCTTCATTCACATCATTTATTTATTTATGGAAAACATTGTTAATTTTCAAAATAACATTTTTAAAAATTAACAATATTGTCCCTAAATATTTCCCGGAGGGGTAACTGTTGGTACACTAAAAAATATTTTGAAAGCTTAAAACATATTAAATTGATCCAAAGAATATCCAAATTTAAGAAAAATGTTCAAAATATTGGTGGGAAAAACAACAAAAACAGCATAAAACAAAATGAAATTTGACATCGAGTGGGGCTAGTAGAGATCGGTGACAATATTTTTAATGTAGTTCCGAGTACATAACTCTAATTACATTTCATTACACTGCATTAAATAACAGTTATGACGGGAGTAGTCTTTCCAAATGTGCATTTGAAGTGTTCTTTGTTTACTTTCTACTTCGTGGAGAGTGACCTAAGAATTTTGTAGTTTTTTCTATATTTTAGTGCGCGAAGTGTAAATGTTATTACACACATTTTTACAGTGTAACGTGGTGCAGCGATATAGTGTAACCTGTTGCCTATAAACCAGAAAATGTGCAGCTATTTTTAATGCACACAGCAGAGAGATAGTAATGATGTTGCTGATCATAAGCCAAATGTATATATATGGTCAAAGTGCGTTTTTGACAAGAAATATTGCGAGAAACAGCAGATGACAAAAATTAACGAAAAACACAGACTATAACAGAACAAAGCGATTGATTACAAAATAGAAATGTGGCCTGTCGACACACGAATGCCCCCGCTGGCAGCCAAAGAAAACGAGACACATTTGAAAACAAGGAAACAGAAATTATAAGCCATTTATAAGCGGAGCGTTAAGGTTTCAAACGCACCAAGTATGTGACCTTGACCATGGGCTTGGCAGGGGCGGGACAAATGTGGATTTGTCACAGGACGGTAGAGGAGCATTGGAGCAATGTGTGTGTGAAATATGAAGCAGATCCGAGCAAGGAAACATAAATTATAAGCCATTTGCCCGAACGTTAAGGTTTTGAACGCACCAAGCCTGTGACCTTGACCCTGGGCTTAGCGGGGGCGGGATGAATGTGGATTTGTCACAGGGCGGTAGAGGACCATTGGAGCAATGTGTGTGCAAAATGTGAAGCATACCCGAAAAAGGCAACAGTAATTAGAAGCCATTTACCCGAGCGTTAAGGTTTCAAACGCACCAAGTCTGTGACCTTGACCCTGGGCTTGGCTGGGGCGGGACGAATGTGGATTCATCACAGAGCGGTAGAGGACCACTGGATCAATGCGTGTGTGAAATGTGAAGCAGATCCGAACAAGGAAACAGAAATTATAAGCCATTTACCCGAGCGATAAGGTTTCGAACGCACCAAGTATGTGACCTTGACCCTGGAATTGGCGGGGGCGGAACGAATTTTGATTTGTCACAGGGCAGTAGAGAACCATTGGAGCAATGCGTGTGTGAAATGTGAAGCAGATCTGAGGAAGGAAACAGAAATTATAAGGCATTTACCCGAGCGTTAAGGTTTCAAACGTACCAAGTCTGTGACTTTGACCCTGGGCTTAGCGGGGGCGGGATGAATGTGGATTTGTCACAGGGCGGTAGAGGACCATTGGAGCAATGCATGTGTGAAATGTGAAGCAGATCTGAGCAAGGAAACATAAATTATAAGCCATTTACCCGAGCATTAAGGTTTCAAACGCATCAAGTCTGTGACCTTGACCCTGGGCTTAGCAGGGGCGGGACAAATGTGGATATGTCACAGGGCGGCAGAGGACCATTGGAGCAATGCGTATGTGAAATGTGAAGCAGATCCGAGCAAGGAAACAGAAATTATAAGGCATTTACCCGAGCGATAATGTTTCAAACGCACCAAGTCTGTGACCTTGACCCTGGGCTTAGCGGGGGCGGGATGAATGTGGATTTGTCACAGAGCGGTAGAGGACCATTGGAGCAATGCATGTGTGAAACATATACCTTTATGGAGATATAAACAAAATAATGAGATTTTTTCAACAAAATGTATCGTATCCTTATGCTACGCGCCCACTTTCACGATGTTACTACGATCTATCACGTTCTATGAGACATCGTAGTGGGTAGAAAATGATGTCTGTAGATGGATGTTGTACGTGTACAGCACGAGCTTACTACGAATATAACACGTGCTTACTACGATGTCAGTACGATGTCAGTGCGAGTTCAGTACGATGTTCGCACGATAAAGACAAGTTTATTGCGTGTTGCGTACATGGTAATTACGAGCTTACTGCGACATTAACACGATCTCTGCGAGTGTGTCATGATGTTATTGGGATTGCACCGGAACACGAAAAGGACCGAATTTTGGCGCCTTTAGTTTAGTTTTTGGTGCCTCATTCTCCACCTCACTCTCCTAGACCTTCTCCACCTCCACCTACTCGACCTTCTCCACCTCTGTCTCCTCGACCTTCTTCACCTCCAGCTCCTCGACCTATTCCACCTCTGTCTCCTCGACCTTCTCCACCTCCACCTACGTCTCCCCGACCTTCTCCACCTCCGTCTCCCCGACCTTCTCCACCTCCACCTATGTCTCCCCGACCTTCTCGACCTCAACCTACGTCTCTCCGACCTTTTCCACCTCCGTCTCCTCGACCTTCTCCCACCTCCACATCCTCGGCCTATCTCCACCTCCACATCCTCGACCTCCTCGACCTTTTCCACCTCCGTCTCCTCGACCTTCTCCACCTCCACCTCCTCGACCTTCTCCACCCCACCTCCTCGACCTTTTCCACCTCCGTCTCCTCGACCTTCTCCACATCCACCTTCTCGACCTTTTCCACCTCCGTCTCCTCCACGTCTCTCTCCTCGACCTCTGCATCATGGTCCTGGATGTCTTCCACAACTTTCCTCCTCAGCCTCCTTCTGCACTTCCTTCGAGGTGGCATACCGAGTATATCTACTTAATACTGGATGGAATGTCCAAATTCAATTTGCTGGACTCTACTGAAACCTGAGGTAAACTGATCGCGGGCGACAGATTGGCCGGTATTTATATACCCGTGATGATCTAGTGTCACCCACGCGACACCACGTGACCAATCTTGACGCAATCGTGTTATGGACGTGTTCAACACGTGAGTATCGTAGCCAGCTCGCGTTACTTCGTACTATGTCGTGTTCTGCACGTATAAAGTTTGTACTAACATCGTATTCTACTCGTGACAAGGACATACTCTGCTCTTCCCCCACGAAAAAGTATATGTACTGTACTCGTGTCGATCGTACACAACACGTGACTATCGTGACTAAGTCGTGTTCAAGTCGCGTCGAATATACTGTACGATGTCCATACGTGTATAGTACGAACTACAAGAGCAGACTACGAACAATGCCGAGCACAACACAAGTATAACACGACCACAACACGATGCCACACGATCATTGCCAGAATTTTGAACAGTCTCAAAATTTCGCCGCGATTGCTAGCCAACCACGATCGCTCACGAAGTATCGCGAGCACATTACGACCTTAGTACATGTACATTGCGAGCTAACCACGAATTATCACAAGCTTCCCACATTGTGGTAGATGGTACTAACATCGTGAAAGAGAGCGCGTAGCATAGGACTGAAATGGGTTAATAACCCTAAATATTGGGGAAAACAGTTGAGTGGGATAGTAGACTGGATACAATATGTTTAATGTACCTTAATAACCCTAAATATTTGCACACCATTTGTTGTGGGAAACAGTTGAGTGGGATAGTAGAGACTACAATATGTTTAATGTACACTGAACAGCGGGAATGACATAATGTTGGCCACACTAAGTGGCTAGAACAGGTCATCCACAAGTCTGCAGACTTGTTTATTGAATTTCCATCAATTTGTACACGACAGTGATTGCTGTGTATCTCGCGCCATGAGAAAAAAGCGGATATCTGACCATATAATGACCCTTGTAGATCCAGATTAGTCTCGACGAGATTAGTTTCTCCAGTCATAGTCACATTTAGAATATAGTAAATCAATAAATTTGTATTGACATATTTTTTTATAAAATTAAGGCTACTATTTGTCTTTTTTTTTTAAGTTTCTAAAACTTGTATGAAAAATAATATGCATTTTGTTTTTTAAATATACATAAATAAAGTAATACTTTGGCAGTTTATTTTAGAGGTGGAGGTAGGGATGAGAATCTTAAAATAAATTTTCACTGACCTTCGTCTTGGGAAAACAGTTCAAATGACTTTCCCAAGCCAGTGACATTTATGGGAAAAAAATATTAATTTTCAAAATAAAAATTTCATGTAATCAATACTTTTATTTAGACCTAATGAATCCCCCTGCAAACCCCAAATCTGCTGCATCTCAACCCGACCGGCTACTACACCTAATCAATCAAGTTTTATTTAGACACCCCCCATGGAACCTTGCAAATCCACCACCCTGGATCCTACACATATGTGGTTATGACTGGAGAAGTGGGGCTTCTGGCATTTGTGAATATTCCCACTTCTGGTACACTCCTGAAGCCTGCCTGATAAGTATTGAAGCATTACCTGTGTCATAGACTGAATGGCGAACAGTACAGGCCCTGATCAGACTGCGCGACTGCGCAGATGGGCAGGCTGATCTGGGGCTACACTGGCCACATAACCCATAAGCCTCATTTCTCCAGTCACAGTAACATACATATCTATCTATTTATTTGCTTAATGGTGTTTTATAGGCCAGTCAGCAGCTAATAAGGTCATTTTGGGTTCAACCCATTTCAGTCTAAGGATATGATAATTTTTGTTGAAAAAATCTCATTATTTTGTTTATTTCTCCATAAAGGTATATGTTGTTACGACTCATTTGAACCGTCTCATTGAGAGTGGTAACAACATATACTTTCGAGATGAAATAAATAAAGTATGATTTTCCCCATAAAAAGTTTCATACTACTATAATTGTATCCCGGCTTCAATGGGTTAACTGGATTCAAGTCCCAAGTTACAACTGAGGGCCTAACCATGTATATCTGGATCCCAGAAAGAATGAAGCCCATCTTTAAATGACCCTTCACATGCTCCCACCTGCCGTAATATTCTGAATGAGTTTTCGCATTATAATTGCAAAAAAACAAAACAACAATGAATTTCGAGATGACTTTACTATGGCCAAATAAAACATTTATGACTTAACCCTTTCAACACCACAGGCCTGTATTGGCAAAACATGTAGATCCGGATGAGCCGGCTCACCAGGATCTGCAGCTTTTGCAAGTAATTTTCATATTTTTGAGAACTTAAACACCCCATTTTCATAAATGGACTAGTCTGAAAATCATTGTGTGATTATTGGATTGATTGCAAAATTAACATATCAAAATCCATTCCAGTTACTTAGGGGTGAATGGGTTAAAATATAGGCGGGAGCTAGTATTAGAGAGGGGGCTATTGTTAGAATACATACGGTACATCTGATGATGTGTTCTACAACTATAAAAGTACAACGCAATTCGTTCTTTCTCCAAGTTTCTCACAAGTCTATAAATAAGTAAATGGGGGAAACTGCGCAGTTATTAAATACTGACTAATGTTTACATCAGTCAGACTTTGTAACATGACGTCCAATGAACAATTACTCCCACCTAAGTATTGGGTTTGACAGATAAATAAATCTAGCCATTCTCATAGAAAATGAAGGTCAGAGCTAAATGTGGCAGTCACTGGATAAATGGGGCTTATGGCATTGCTGCTAGTGGAGACCCAGATCAGTCTGCGCATTTGTGCAGTTCAGTATCTGTGGCCTTGACCTTGATGGCACAAATCCCACATTTAATAGTAGTCTTCCCAAGGTCGTTATAAATATAATGTACATGGCGAAGGTCAAGGTCATAATATGAGGAAGTCCAAAATTATTGAGACAAAGGTCACTATCACCAAGGTCAAGGTCACACAAGTGGACTGGGTGGATAGCCATCAAATTGAGGAAGGAAGCTATAGGTTAAGTTTGGTAATTATCCAACTAGCGGATCAAGAGATATTCAACATTTGGACGTACATCAAAAATGATTGACGCAAAAGTCAAGGTCACCAAGATCACGGTCAAGATCACTGGAATGATACTGGATGGATAGCTATCAATGTGAGGAAGCTCTTATGACATTTGCCAATGATATGACAAATGGATCAAGAGATATTCAACATTTGGAAAAGTTTGGAGATGATCCGACTAACGGATCAAGAGATATTTGGATGTACATCCAAAATAATTGACATAAAGGTCAAGGCCACCATGGTCACGGTCACCCGAATAAGACTCTGGCTGGACAGCCATCAATGTGAGGAAGCTATTGATGAAGTTTGGTAAGGATCTGACTAATGGATCAGGAGGTATGGGAAATTTGGCTACGTCCAAAATTTACATCCCAAATTGTTGATGACACCGATGACGACGCCAACGACAACAAAGAATTGTGACCAGTATGTCTCACTTTCCACTATTGTGGGTGAGACAATAAAAAGTGTCAAGGTGAAATGTCAACATATGGATAGACAGACCTAAATACCACAGACAACTAGCGGTGCCGTGTCATAATTATTCTTTACTTCTATTTCATCTCTTTTTATGCATCTTTGAAAACATCCTTTCGTGCACATTGATGATCATAATCACTAGTTATGCCGACCACCCCTATCTCTCGTGGAATCACGCAACAAGTCACAAACGTCAGATTACACCCGCAGTTTCCGAAAGGTTACTAATACACAAAAGGCAGTCATTGCTAATATACAATATTGGAGCAATATTCACGGACAATAAAGGAAACAAGATCCGAAGGCATTCTGCTGTAATATGCACATAAATATTTATGTCGAAACCGGGACTATACAATTGTATAGCAACTATTGTTATTTTCTTTTCCTTCAACTATTTACATGGACGGGTATGAAATTGTTTAAATATTTCATTTATTTAATGGTGTATTTATTTATTCAACTGCTACGGTCATTTTAAACCTGATTAGCGGGGTCAAATCCATATTTCACCTGTATGGTTACGATAAATATTCTATTTTTTGTTATTTCTCAATGAAAGTATATGCGGTGACCACTCATTTGAACCATCTCATTGAGTGGGTTCAGATGGTGTTCGCGACATATACTCAAGCACTTATAAAGAAAATATACGCATTCTTTCAACAGGAAATTTATCAAATTTATCAAATCTTCTTTCACATGACAGCGTCTCAATTTACTGATCTGGATTTCACATGACAGCGTCACAGCGTCTCAATTCACTGATCTGGATTTCACTTGACAGCGTCTCAATTTACTGATCTGGATTTCACATGACAGCGTCTCAATTCACTTATCTGGATTTCACATGACAGCGTCTCAATTTACTGATCTGGATTTCACATGACAGCGTCTCAATTTACTGATCTGGATTTCACATGACAGCGTCACAGCGTCTCAATTCACTGATCTGGATTTCACTTGACAGCGTCTCAATTTACTGATCTGGATTTCAC
Organism: Conchocele bisecta; assembly: GCA_029237695.1. Lineage (NCBI taxonomy): Eukaryota > Metazoa > Mollusca > Bivalvia > Lucinida > Thyasiridae > Conchocele > Conchocele bisecta. Next base: position 128,263,910 of record CM055267.1, read on the forward strand.
ATGACAGCGTCTCAATTCACTTATCTGGATTTCACATGACAGCGTCTCAATTTACTGATCTGGATTTCACATGACAGCATCTCAATTTACTGATCTGGATTTCACATGTGTCAGTGTCTCAATTCACTGATCTGGATTTCACATGACAGTATGCCTGCATGCACTGGTCTGGATTTCACATGACAGAGCCTGCAGCACTGGTCTGGATTTCACATGACAGTATGTCTGCATGCACTGGTCTGGATTTCACATGACAGAGCCTGCAGCACTGATCTGGATTTCACATGACAATATGCCTGCATGCACTGGTCTGGATTTCACATGACAGTATGTCTGCATGCACTGGTCTGGATTTCACATGACAGTATGCCTGCATGCACTGGTCTGGATTTCACATGACAGAGCCTGCAGCACTGGTCTGGATTTCACATGACAGAGCCTGCAGCACTGATCTGGATTTCACATGACAATATGCCTGCATGCACTGGTCTGGATTTCACATGACAGTATGTCTGCATGCACTGGTCTGGAATTCACATGACAGAGCCTGCATGCACTGGTCTGGATTTCACATGACAGTATGTCTGCATGCACTGGTCTGGATTTCACATGACAGTATGCCTGCATGCACTGGTCTGGATTTCACATGACAGAGCCTGCAGCACTGGTCTGGATTTTACATGACAGTATGCCTGCATGCACTGGTCTGGATTTCACATGACAGTATGCCTGCATGCACTGGTCTGGATTTCACATGACAGAGCCTGCAGCACTGGTCTGGATTTTACATGACAGTATGCCTGCATGTACTGGTCTGGATTTCACATGTCAGAGCCTGCAGCACTGGTCTGGATTTCACATGACAGAGCCTGCAGCACTGATCTGGATTTCACATGACAGTATGTCTGCAGCACTGATCTGGATTTCACATGACAGTATGCCTGCAGCACTGGTCTGGATTTCACATGACAGTATGCATGCAGCACTGGTCTGGATTTCACATGACAGTATGCCTGCAGCACTGGTCTGGATTTCACATGACAGTATGCCTGCAGCACTGGTCTGGATTTCACATGACAGTATGCCTGCAGCACTGGTCTGGATTTCACATGACAGTATGCCTGCATCACTGGTCTGGATTTCACATGACAGTACGCCTGCAGCACTGGTCTGGATTTCACATGACAGTATGCCTGCAGCACTGGTCTGGATTTCACATGACAGTATGCCTGCAGCACTGGTCTGGATTTCACATGACAGAGCCTGCAGCACTGATCTGGATTTCACATGACAATATGCCTGCATGCACTGGTCTGGAGTTCACATGACAGTATGTCTGCATGCACTGGTCTGGAGTTCACATGACAGAGCCCACATCACTGGTCTGGATTTCACATGACAGAGCCTGCAGCACTGATCTGGATTTCACATGACAGTATGTCTGCATGCACTGGTCTGGATTTCACATGACAGTATGCCTGTAGCACTGATCTGGATTTCACATGACAGTATGTCTGCATGCACTGGTCTGGATTTCACATGACAGTATGCCTGTAGCACTGATCTGGATTTCACATGACAGTATGCCTGCATGCACTGGTCTGGATTTCACATGCCAGTATGCCTGCAGCACTGATCTGGATTTCACATGACAGTATGTCTGCATGCACTGGTCTGGATTTCACATGACAGTATGCCTGCATGCACTGGTCTGGATTTCACATGACAGAGCCTGCAGCACTGATCTGGATTTCACATGACAGTATGTCTGCATGCACTGGTCTGGATTTCACATGACAGAGCCTGCAGCACTGGTCTGGATTTCACATGACAGAGCCCACAGCACTGCTCTGGATTTCACATGACAGAGCCTGCAGCACTGATCTGGATTTCACATGACAGTATGTCTGCATGCACTGGTCTGGATTTCACATGACAGTATGCCTGCAGCACTGGTCTGGATTTCACATGACAGTATGCCTGCAGCACTGGTCTGGATTTCACATGACAGTATGCCTGCAGCACTGGTCTGGATTTCACATGACAGTATGCCTGCATGCACTGGTCTGGATTTCACATGACAGAGCTTGCAGCACTGATCTGGATTTCACATGACAGTATGTCTGCAGCACTGATCTGGATTTCACATGACAGTATGCCTGCATGCACTGGTCTGGATTTCACATGACAGAGCCTGCAGCACTGGTCTGGATTTCACATGACAGAGCCTGCAGCACTGATCTGGATTTCACATGACAGTATGCCTGCATGCACTGGTCTGGATTTCACATGACAGAGCCTGCAGCACTGGTCTGGATTTACACATGACAGTTTATGTCTGCATGCACTGGTCTGGATATTCACATGACAGCCTCAGCACTGTCTGGATTTCACAGACAGTATGCCTGCAGCACTGGATCTGACAGATCACATGACGTATGCCTGCATGCACTGGTCTGGATCACAGAGAGGCCTGCGCACGGTCGGATTTCACATGACAGAGCCTGCACACTGGATCTGGAATTTCACAACTGACAGTAATGCCTGCATGCAACTGGTTCCTGGTATTTCACAATGACCAGAGCCTGCAGCACTGGACTGGATTTCACATGACAGAAGCCCTGCAATGCACTGGTCCTGGATTTTCCACATGACAGAAAGCCTGCATGCACTGGTCTGGATTTACACATGACAGAGCCTGGCAGCCACTGGATCAGGAGTTTCACATACAGTATGCTGCAGCCGGTCTGGATTTCCACCATGACAGAGCCTGCGACAACTGGTCTGGATTTCACATACAGAGCCCCTAACAGCACCCTGGTTCTGGAATTTCACATGACAGAGTCCCTACAGCAACTATCCTGGAATTTCACATGACAGTATGCCTGCATACACAGGATCTGGATTTCATCATGACAGAGAGCCTGCAGCACTGTCTGGATTTCACATGAAGTATCCTGCTTGCCACTCCTCTGGATTTCACATGAACCAGAGCCTGCCCAAGCACTGGATCTGGATTTTCACATGACAGTAATGGCCTGCAATGCAACTGGTCTGGAATTTCACATGACAGTAATGCCTGCATGCACTGGATCTGGATTTTCACATGACAGATGCCTGCAGCACTGGATCTGATTTTACATCCAGTACAAGCCCTGCATTGCAACTGGTCTTGGAAATTTCACATGACAGTATGCCTGCATGCACTGGAACTGGATTTCACATGACAGAGCCCTGCCAGCACAGATCAGGCATTTCACCATGACAGTATGTCCTGCATGCACTGGTCTGGCATTTCACCATGAGACCCACAGCACCTGGTCCGGATTTCACATGACACAGGCCACCCAGGGCACGGTTTTCCCATTTCACCATGTCAGTATGCCTGCAGCACTGGATGCTGGATGTTTCACAGGACAGTATGTCCTGCATGCACTCAACTGGATTTCACATGACTGAGCCTGCAGCACTGACTGGATTTCACATGACAGAGCCTGCATGCATGGTCTGGATTTCACATGACAGAGCCTCAGCACTGGTCTGGATTTCACATGCAGAGCTGCAGCACTTTTGATTATTTTACATGACTGTATGCCTGCATGCACTGGTCTGGATTTCACATGACAGAGCCTGCAGCACTGGTCTGGATTTCACATGACAGAGCCTGCAGCACTGGTCTGGATTTCACATGACAGTGTGCCTGCAGCACTGATCTGGATTTCACATGACAGTATGCCTGCATGCACTGGTCTGGATTTCACATGACAGAGCCTGCAGCACTGGTCTGGATTTCACATGACAGTATGCCTGCATGCACTGGTCTGGATTTCACATGACAGAGCCTGCAGCACTGATCTGGATTTCACATGACAGAGCCTGCATGCACTGGTCTGGATTTCACATGACAGTATGCCTGCATGCACTGGTCTGGATTTCACATGACAGAGCCTGCAGCACTGATCTGGATTTCACATGACAGAGCCTGCATGCACTGGTCTGGATTTCACATGACAGTATGCCTGCATGCACTGGTCTGGATTTCACATGACAGAGCCTGCAGCACTGATCTGGAGTTCACATGACAGTATGCCTGCATGCACTGGTCTGGATTTCACATGAGAGCCCACAGCACTGGTCTGGATTTCACATGACAGAGCCCACAGCACTGGTCTGGATTTCACATGACAGTATGCCTGCAGCACTGATCTGGATTTCACATGACAGTATGTCTGCATGCACTCATCTGGATTTCACATGACAGAGCCTGCATGCACTGGTCTGGATTTTACATGACAGTATGCCTGCATGCACTGGTCTGGATTTCACATGACAGTATGCCTGCAGCACTGATCTGGATTTTACATGACAGTATGCCTGCAGCACTGGTCTGGATTTTACATGACAGTATGCCTGCATGCACTGGTCTGGATTTCACATGACAGTATGCCTGCATGCACTGATCTGGATTTCACATGACAGAGCCTGCAGCACTGATCTGGATTTCACATGACAGTATGTCTGCATGCACTGGTCTGGATTTCACATGACAGAGCCTGCATGCACTGGTCTGGATTTCACATGACAGTATGCCTGCATGCACTGGTCTGGATTTCACATGACAGTATGCCTGCATGCACTGGTCTGGATTTCACATGACAGAGCCTGCAGCACTGGTCTGGATTTTACATGACAGTATGCCTGCATGCACTGGTCTGGATTTCACATGACAGTATGCCTGCATGCACTGGTCTGGATTTCACATGACAGAGCCTGCAGCACTGGTCTGGATTTCACATGACAGAGCCTGCAGCACTGATCTGGATTTCACATGACAGAGCCTACAGCACTGGTCTGGATTTCACATGATAGTATGTCTGCATGCACTGGTCTGTATTTTATCGACTGAAATCCAGTATGCATATAAATTCATAATTGCTAGTTCTGCCGCAAAATTATAGACACCACCATATACCATGGATCTGATGCATTATACCACACACATTGCATAAATATACTTTTATATTTGTTGGCGAGCGAGAGCCTATGCAACGCTAGGTGTTTGTAAATCTGATAACAAAATAAATGGGCAATGCCACTTTGTATGTTGTTGCGATACACTTAACCCATTACATTCTGGAGACACACTATCTTACTGACGGAAAATTTCAAACAATTTCTTTATATCTTGTCAGAAGTATAGATTGTGACGACAATTTGAAGCGTCTCGTCAAGATGGTTCAAATAAGTGGTCACAATATACATTTTCATTAAGAAATAACAAAAATTAACATGTGACCCTGTCGGTACACAAATGTCCCCGATGGCAAATTGGAGAACCTCCGGCAAACTTCTTAACCACACCCACGGATGGTCACTCAGTCCAAACTCTATATGCCTCCCGCTCTACCAAGACCGGACATAATAAAAATTAAATATTTAATAAAATTCATACCCGTAAAGGTGTACAGTCTATACTTGTTACTCAAAGTCCAAGGATATCAAGAATTAGAGTTAACGAGAGTTACAGTAAAGGTTTGATCTACATAAATACATGTATACACATTCTCGACTTTGTTTTTCCATATCGAAACACGGAAGTTGTCGTAAAAAACGTTCCAATTGTAAGCTTGTTTATATAAGTCTACAGAATATGTGAGACAGGTAAATATACCCGTGCATGTATTGCTGTTCTACATGATCGGCAAGGGGATAATCAACCGAAAGTAGACATGTGCGAATCATCCTATTCCAAAAATATACAAAATGTAAAAATAAAATTTGAACAAAATTGCTTTGTTTTTAAATGTTCGCCAATATCTCTATCAGAAAAATTGTCCCAATTTTGTAAGCAACGTAGAAAAGGAAAAGTTTACAGCAAATAGAATATTTGTTTCAAACATTTGTCAGTCATGAATGCAAACATTCGCTTTGAATGTTGTTCAAATTAATGTATTAACGAGGTTATCTTGACGCGTTAACACCAATTCATTATTAAATTTGTGTTTTGTAACCGGGCTGTCTCGAGGGAAACAATTAAAAGAGACCGCCAATCGCGAAATTCACACCTCGTTAGGCAAACGAATCAATCGACAACAGACTTATCTGTACAAGTTATTAATAGTAATTAACATTGTTTGACCGTACCTTTGGTTCGAGAGTTTGAATTTGCCGCAGTTGAATTTTAGGTAATTTTGAATGATTTTTTAAAGCAAATATTTCGGGACTGTGGGGAGAGTTTGAATTTTCCGGATTGTTCGATGAAAACCTGTTAGAGTAAATGAGAATCAACTGTATTATGTAGGAAAACATGTACTTGTGACCAGGACTTTGACTTTGAGCAATCAGTAGTTTAACTTAAGGGAGTTTGAGGTAACGAGTGTCAACTGTATCCCAAATGTAACAGGTATAACAGTTACAACAGACCTTGTGACTGTTACAGAGATTGGGTTGTTCTAGGTGACCGTTCATGGTGGTAACACTGTACTGACACTGTACTGACCTCATTAACCCTCTCAATCAATCAATCAATTAGTGAGTCAATCGGTTACTCAATAAAAAATCAAGTCAATCAATTAGTGAGTCAATCAGTTATCGAGTCCATCAATTACTCAATCAATCAATTAGCGAGTCAATCATCAAAAGGGAGTTTGAGGTAACGAGTGTCAACTGCATCCCAAATGTAACAAGTATAAGTTACAACAGACCTTGTGACTGTTACCGAGATTGTGTTGTTCTAGGTGACCGTTCATGGTGGTAACACTGTACTGACCCTGTACTGACTTCTTTAACCCTTTCAACACAGTGGTACAGGCAAACAGTGTAGATCCAGATGAGCCGGCAAGTAATTTTCATATTTTTGAGAGCAAAAACATCCCCTTTTCATAAATGGACTAGTCTAAAAATGATATTGTGACAATTGTATTGGTTGAACAATTAACATGTCCAAAATCCATTCCCGTTACTGGTTAATACCTGGTTTTCCATCTTCACTAGTTTTGTTACAGTACGGCTTTCCCAGCTGGACTGTCCGACTGTTCTACAGAGAGTTTGTGGCCGTGACTCCTTCCTTCCTGGACGCAGCCCGTCTCAGTGTGATCAAACATAGCAATCTGAAATTAGAAATATAGAAATTGATTGATTGATTGATTGATTGATTGAGTAATGGATTGACTCACTATTGATTGATTTTGATAGAGCAATTGATGGCTGACTCACTAATTGATTGATTGAGTAATTGATGGACTCGATAACTGATAGATTCGCTAATTGATTGACTTGCTTTTTTATTGAGTAACTGATTGACTCACTAATTGATTGATTGAGTTATGATTGATTGATGTGATTGAGAGTAATTGATGATTGACTAGCAAATTGATTGAGTAATTGACTCGCTATTTTTTCTTTTATATCATAAATTGATCACTTGATTGATTGGCTTGATTTTTATTGAGTAACTGATTGACTCGCTAATTGATATGATTGATTGGTTGGTGGACTTGAGTTTTGTTGATTTATTGATTGAATGTATGAAGCTAATTGTCATTCAACAACAAAATAATATATATACACACAGAAAAACACATGTAGGTGGAGGGGACACAAATTCAGCTAGGAAAGCGTAGTATTTGTTCAACACTGAAACGACAAACAACGCAGAAACACCGTGATTTGCGGTCAGGGGCCCATTACATTAAATTTTGTACGACTAAAATATTCATAGGTGCAAATTTAGGATCATCTGTTAAATTCAATTGATGGATTTACAGGTATTGAGCATACGATGCATATGCAGCCTATGCTCAATAAATGTAAATCCAATAATTGTTTACAAGAAAACACTGTTAATGTGTAATTTACAATTTTGCACTTATGAACATTTTAGTCGTACAAAGTTTAGTGAAACGGTCCCCAGATGCTGCTACAACATTGAGATCCCAGTAGTGATGTGATACTACCCAGCCTCCATATATATTACATACACGCTGACCCACCCACCACAGCACGAAGAAATGATTGATTGGTTTGTTTGTTTATTAGCGTTTAACGGCCTATCAACAGATACAGTCATGTAAGGCCGGGCACACTGTTCGATCACGTTTTAACCTGCATTGGGTGGGAAAATTCCAAAATCAGAACGGAATATTTACATACAGAAAAAATATGTTCTGCCCTGAAATTAGAATAACCTGACCTGGTGCCAGGTCCATACCACACCAAAGCCATTTGGTCCCTTCCCCTAAAATAGGATTATGAATAATCGTAATACTCTTATAAGGGTATAACCAGATTCAACTGTCACATACAAAATGCCAAAGACATAATTATGTGAGATTGATGGATTGATTGATTGGTTGATTGATTGGTTGAGCGATTGATCAATTGATTGATTGATTGATTAGGTATGTTCAACAGCATAGTCATACGTGTATGTGGTGTTGACTAGAGAAATGGGGCTTATTGGATTTGTGACCAGTATAGCTCATGATCAAACGGCACACTCCTAGCTACAGCCTGATAACTATCATTTACATTGCTTGGTCGAAGCTAGACGGACATTTCATTGATGGAATGGCGAACAGTGTAGATCCTGATCAGACTTTGCGGATGCACAGGCTGATATGGATCTACACTGGTCACAAAACACACAAGCCCCATTTCTCCAGTGACAACCACATATACAGTTGGGAATGCATGACACAAGTACAATACATTCAGCACTGAAGGTACAATAAAAACTTTCACCACTGCAAGTTAAGTCTCCTGATCTGGTGCCAGGTCCCCTTATCACTTGGCCCCAGGTGTGAATCCTGGTAAGGTTCACCGTCATTACGGCCTCTACCTACTAGTAGCTATATCCTCTATGCCATCCATGGACGTGCTGGCCTGGTGATACATCCTATATAGCCAGTGCTACATTCGCAGTACATGCTGTGATTATCCCATAAACTCGGCGTTAGGTCACACTATACAAAGGTGAGTGAGCCTTCAACAGATGATGTTTACAATATTCCATATTTATTGTATAAATGGGCTTTCGCAGTGTACTAACACAGTGTAATAAAAATCATAATACACTAGTCATAAATATGCAAATGAGCCCGCCACAGAAAACATGTTAGGTTATCAGTAGAGCTTCAAATTATGATGATGTGCTTATGGAATAAATAGAATCTAACATTTGTGTAGATTTAAGAAATTCTTAAACTTGTTGCCTGATATCATAAGAAACTCGGCATAGCCTCGTTTCTTATGAAATCAGTAAACTTGCTTAATAAATATCATATTAAATCATCAGTCCTGTGAGAACATCTATGTCCTTTACCATATTCATGGAGAAGTTTCAAATCACGGTCACGACATATATATTGTTGTTGAGATATAAGAACAAGAGGCCATGATGGCCCTAATTCGCTCACCCGACTCCATGAACACCAGAGGAGAATGTGACATTGAGTTCATATGTGTTTTAAACAGATTGTGCTATTTTTAGATGGCGGTCATCTTGGATTAAGCGATGACTCATTTTACCAAATCTGAAAATGCTTCACCCAAGGATCTTAACTTACTATGAAGTTTGGCCAGCATCGGCAATGTGGTTCCTGAGAAAAAGACGTTCAAAATCTTGAATAAATGGACCTTTTGGCGGCCATCATGGATAAAATATTGCACCAGAGCAATCGCCTCATCGATACCTTCAATTTGATATATGACATGAGCATATTCGGTCAAAAATAAAATTTGACCCCAATTTGACCCCACAGGCCACGCCCATTTTTTGACCCCGGGGACACCATTTTCACAACTTTGAAAGAGCATTGTACATCGATCATTCCTACCAAGTTTCGTCGAAATCCAGCCAGCGGTTCACGAGAAGAAGATTTTTTAAAAATGTATGCTATTTTTAGACAGCAGCCATCTTGGATTAGCGATGACCTCCATTTTAACAAGTCTGAAAAGGCTTCACCCATGGACCATAACCTTTAAGTTTGACTACCATGGGCCAATCGGTTCATGTGAAGAAGAATTTTGAAATCTCTAATAAAAGAACGACCTTTTGATCTTTCCAGAGTAATCGCCTCATTGATACCTTCGATTTGATATATAACATGACCATATTCGGTCAAAAATAAAATTTCACCCCAATTTGACCCCACGGGCCACGCCCATTTTTGACCCCGGGGTCACCATTTTAACAACTTTGAAAGAGCATGGTACATCGATCATTCCTACCAAGTTTTGTTGAAATCCGGCTGGCGGTTCATGAGAAGAAGATTTTTTAAGAATTTATGCTATTTTTAGATGGCGGCCATCTTGGATTCGCGACGACCTCCATTTTAACAAATCTGAAAAGGCTTCACCCATGGACCATAACGGCGGCCATCTTGGATTACGTAATGACGTTATTTTAACAATTTTGTAATCCCCCTACCCAAGGACCATGACCATGAAGTTTGGTGACTATAGGCCCAATGGTTATCGAGGAGAAGACGTTTGAAAATGTTCACGGACGACGACGGACGACGACGACGGACACATTGCGGTAACAATAGCTCACATGAGCTTCGCTCAGGTGAGCTAAAAAACAATTGCACAGCTGATCATTAAGTTTGTATCCATAAAATATAGCTATATCAGCGGGGATATCAGGAGCAACATTTATACGTTTATAAAATTCCTGTTTCCTTTTGGATCACAAATCCCATAATCCAATAAGAAACGGTTGATATAAATAAACAGTGTTAGCGATTTCCCCCATTTCTTTCACTTCCTTCAGTGGCTAGCCATTCACTATTGTGTTCCCCCCCATATGCGGATGTAAGTTTATAAATTACCCACTGTACTGGTTATGTACTGGTTATAGATATGGCATATGCATGAATCCTTTGATAATGCACAGTGGGACGTCAACGTTTTACACATTAGATTTCCTTTACTAACTTTCTAGAAGCATATCAGATTGTTATGAAACATAGCGCAGTAAATGCAAATGAACTTTATTGCACAGTTTGTTTTAATCTCATAACTCTGTTGTCATAACTCTGTTGTCATAACTCTGTTGTCATAACTCTGTTGTCATAACTCTATTGTCATAACTCTGTTGTCATAACTCTTGTTGTTTTTATGAAGAATCGGTTATGGTCAATGTAAATGAAATCTAGAGCACGCAACAATAAGAATTTGATTGATTTATTTGTGTTTAACGGCCTATCAACAGCTAAGGTCATTAAAGGCCAGGCCAATGGGTTCCTGCTGCATTGGGGGGAAATCCCAAAATCAGAACGGAATATTTACATCAATAATAAACAGTAATCGATTCTTCATGAAAGTTATACGGTTCTGTAAAGAACATTTAGTGCAAGAATTTTAACGTAAATTTATTTATAAATAAGAACGTCGCTAACGGCATGTATCACATCGCTGTAGTGGTTGGATCATAAACATGCATATGAAATGTTAAGCCAATCGCTCATACAGTAAACAAATCATAGGAGAATGGAAAACCGCACACACATATACCGAATGTGAAATAAAAGTTATTCGACCTTGATCTTGGTGGGTAAAAGGGGAGCGGGCAATGAACATGAATGATGAGACACATGCACACGAAGTTTCAAGCCAATCGCTCGTACACTAAAGTTATAGGAGAATGGAGAAACATGCACACAACAAATGAATGTTAAATTTCAAAGTTAATGACCTTGACCTTGGGGGTGAAGGAGCGTGGGTGGCATGGGGAATGAAAATATGAATGATGAGAAACATGCACATGAAGTTTCAAGCCAACCGCTCATATACTAAAGAATTTCTAGGAGAATAGGAGAAACACGCACACATCTACTGAATATGAAATTTCAAAGTGGGGTAGGGAATGAAAATATGAATGATGAGAAACATGCACATGAAGTTTGAAGCCAATCTGTCATATGCTAAAGAAGTTATAGGAGAATGAAGAAATGCGCACGCATCTACTGCATGTGAAAATCTACTGAATATGAAATTTCAAAGTTAATTGACCTTGACCTTGGGCAAGAGGAGTATGGGTGGGGTGGGGAATGAAAATAAAGTCAATCAGTCATACGCTAAAGAAGTTATAGCAGAATGGAAAATGTGACAGACAGACGAACGGACAGACGACTTTTGCATCCCTATATCCCATTTTCGCTACGGGATGGGATAAAAAAATGATGTCACAAATTACGTCGTTCGGAATTGTTCGGAAACCACGTGATCCCTCCCTCCCATACACTGTATTATTAAAGTGGTTTTGTCAGGTATTGGGCGGTATTATCTCCCTGCTATTTGAAGCTGGCCAGCCAGAAAGTCTGCAATATACACAGCCTATAGGCTGGGCCTGTCTGCAAGGAATGGCCCACTGCCAAAGGCATAATAATCTTACCATGGGTATATTGTTACATACTGAGAATATACCATACTGTATTTAGAAAATTTAAATTCTTTTCTTACATGTCATCAAACGTTTTTTGTTGTGACCACTAACAGATACAAAAAATTCAATGTTTTCTTTCATATTACTAAATGTGAATTCTGAATGTAATACTAGTTTAAAACAAGAACTTCTATATTTGCTACAAAGATATTACTTGTCTACTAATTTGAAATACATCATGATTTTGTACCTAAAATGACGTCGAAAGATGACAAAATTGACAGCAATTGCGCAATTATATTCTGCATTTGCTAAATTTTGTCAACGCTCGACGTCCTTTACAAAAATGTCGTAAATTTTGTAAATATTTTTCATGAGATATCGCACATTGTTCTTAGGTACAAAAACACATGCCGTTTCTCATTTGGCAATATATTTTAAGGGTGGGTGAGGATAGGAATCGACAAATCAGTTTTCTCTGGCCTTAATAAGAATTAATGCAAAAGTAATTTTAATACAACTTCTTTTAAAACTTCGGCAGAAGTACAGGCATGGATATTATTACATAAAATAAACTGCCAGAATTTTACATTTTTAGTACATTTAAAAAGTAAAATTCAGTTCATATGACATCAAAAATAATCTTAAACAAAGTGTTAACAATTAAGCATATTAACTGAAAACATACATATCCAAATACCAGTATATGCAAAGTAGAATGTCACCCCCCCCCCTCCTCCCTCCCCCCCCCCCCCCCCCCCCCGATTTTCAAGGAATTTGCCTTCGAAATACTGGAAAGGAAAAATGTATTTGGACATTTAGCTCCAATTTTGTTCCAAGTGGGCACTGGGCGTTTATTAGAGGTACTAATTTCATGAAAATCAGCCAAAAAATTGTCATTTTCATAGTCAAAACTAGTGTGGGTGTCTATTAGAGCATGGGCATCTAGTAAACTTTCATAATTTAGAGAGCAAAAACACCCCCTTTTCATAAATGAACTAGTCTGAAGATCATTGTGTTAAATTGGATTGGTTGCAAAATTAAGGTATCAAAATCCATTTCAGTTACTCAGGGGTGAAAGGTTGAATAGCTGAGATAATGCGCCTTCAAATTCCACAAATGCTTACACAATTATCTTCTCACACTAATCCAGGGAACTGTCAGATTATGTTAAGTTTTATATCCAGCCAATATATTGACCCAATGGACTTGGCAATTTAACAACTAGTCATTGGATATCCACTTATGAATTATGTGCGCAATAAAATTTGACCAATAAAATAGCTCCATCATAAGGCCATCAAAAAAGCACTTTGGTTCTGAAACAGGTTTGCGCAATGTGATACGGGAGGGCGAATTTATAAATATATTTTTCTTTGTATGATCTTAGTCTGTTTTTTTTTCAAGTCGCCAGATGCATTTTCAAGTCATCCATATCGCATGTCAATTAAACATGTGGTTCACGTATATGTTCACAAAATCTACTATAACCTCTTTAGATGTGAAAAATTGTTTGTCCATGATGATAAAATGCTCAATGACCAGGCATTTATCTGATATGGCAATATCTGAGAACCATTTATGACCTAATGTGTGACCCACCAGAGTAAAACTGAGTTTATGAGATTGGTGAGAAATAGAGCTTACGGGATGTGTTACCAGTGCAGCTCCTGCTCAAATGGCACGCGCCTGTTGGCTGATAATTATCTATATTGCTTGCTAGAACCATGATGGGTGGTTCATTGATGTAATGGCGATCCTGATCAGACAGTGCACAATGCTATACCACTAGATTATCAAGCCACTCATGTTGCGACATATGAGACAGCGGTATACATAATACGTGGTAAACAGGCGTATAAAAAGATGAAAGGGCTTAATTGTCAAAACCATACATTATCTTGTCACACAGCAATTTATACAGTAAAAAAAGTATGTAACGGGTGATCAAATGATATGTGGACTTCTGCTGTATATTGAACATTTTATTTGATACAGAAATTAAAATTACTCCATATGGAAAATTACATTCCATGATAGAGAACCAATAGAGGAAGACGTATGAAATAAGAGTGAAAGGAAACAGAAATTATAACAGGTTTCACCAATGTTAAGTTTGTGAATGCACTAAGATTTTGAACTTGACCTTGGAGTTGGCAGGGGTCTGGGGGTCGTGGATTTGTCACGGCATGATAGAGAATCAATACAGGAAGACGTGTCAAATATCAAATAGCATAAGCACTCCTCCTGTCGGAAGGCGTGCTAAAAATGGGGTATTCTCATCTCCGCATGTCTTCATTGCACTCGCAAGTTTCATATACCGCATCACTAACTACAATCTAAAATACCTTACCACTGGTGTGACCCATTGACAAAATCGTTGCGCAAGACCGATTTTCAAAAAAAGTCACGTTATATAAACCAGATGATATGACATTGAGAACTGGGCTGGTATTTCCTGTTAACTGTGTGAAACTATTTCAGTAATTCACTGATGTAGGTCACACTTGAATGAGAGGGGGGAAATATGCCTAGCTGCAGGTTTTCTTGTTGTACAAAAAAGATCCAACCGCATGTTTTGCGAGTATAAAATTGCGGAATAGTCCCAGATCAGACTGCATATCTGTCAGACTGCACATCTGTGCACATCTGTGCAGTCTGATCTGGGTCTATACCATTTCATCTACAATGGACCAAGATAATTTTTAAAATCTGATAAGTTTTAAACACAGATCTCTAAATCCTGGCCTGGATCTACAACGGAAGTTAACGCTAAATTGCGCATTTTCTCACGTAAGTCTAAAACTACAGCGTAGACCACATTCAGACTGCACATATCCGAGTCTATGCGGGTTTGTATACATGTGACCATGGTAATGTTAAAATATGATAAGTGTAAATGCTGATGCAACATCCTGACCGGGATCCGCAGCCGGGATCCGCAGCCGTGGCTAGAGTTAAATGGCGTGTTTTCTCATGCATCGCTAAATGTCACACGGAGCACTTGCAGACTCTCCCAGTTTCATTCACAAATTGAAAGCATGAATCATTCATATTTTTTCTGACTTTAAATTTCTCACAGTTTTATTTATGTCGCATTATCAAAATGTAATTTTAAACTTCAAAGGTGAATCCGATGTTCCCAATGCTTTTGGTGAGAAAATATGTACATTACAATTTTGGGCCGGGCTTAACCCTTAGGCGGGAACCGAAAATTGTCGTCTGCTATTGTTTATTATTTTGTATTTTCTCTAACTAAAAACATGCTTTGGCAGCATTTTAGAATCATTTCCATTGGAAATGATTCTGAAGTGCTGTCAAAGCATGTTTTGATAAGAATCAAAGTGACACCAGAGCCTGAAATGTAATTTTCATAAAATACGAAAATAAGTCCCAGGAAAAATGAAAACACATAGTGCCATTTTGAAATTCCAACAGGATTCATTTTGTTTAATATTCTAAATTGCTACAGCAGTTTTGGGATACTTCACAGTTCTCCTCTGTAATAATTGAAACGTCAGAACTATGCCACTAATACTGGTGAGAGGCAATTCAACAAGATCATTTAGATGACTTTCTTGATAGACAGTCATGTTGGCAAACTCTTTCAAAGCAGCATTTCTAGTGGGATTTTCAAAAAGATTGATAAAGTATCAACTTTTTTTTTAACTTTTTTTTTTAAACAAAATATCTTGTGTAATATTTTAACGTGTAATATTTTAACGCATAATTTTCAGTTTTTATGGTTTATAGAATTAAAAAGATCATTGTTATTGACACAATCCATTCGAACTCGGTTACATTCACTAATCTAAGAAAAAAACTTCTTTTTTTTCATAATTGTATTGAAATCAACAATGTTATGCTTGTTTTTATGTTTGTAAATGTAAAGAGTTTAAATTAGCGAGGCAAGAGTTGTCATTATTATGCCCGACACCTTTGGGCTGTGGTCTATGTAAATGTGACATTTCATGAAGACATTCTAAAGGGTATTCAAGTTTATAATGCTTCGAACAAAAAAAAATTGTGAAGCAAGATTGGTGATCCATGCACGCGCATGTGTGAAGTGTGAACATGTTCATATTCATAAAGGTATTCAAGTTACATATTCATAAAGGTATTCAAGTTACATATTCATAAAGGTATTCCAGTTACGCTCCGCACAAGAAATCAGTGCAAATTGTTTCACGTTTGAATACGCAATGTGTGTTTAGGGTCCAGGGGCCCGTTTCACTAAACTTTGCACGACTAAGTGCAAAAATTATGATAGTCTGTAAATTTCACATTAACAATGTTTTCTTGTAAACAATTATTGGATTTATGCTCCCAATAATTGTAAATCCATCAATTGAAATTTCCAGACGATTCTAAATTTGCACTTACGAACATTTTAGTCGTACAATGTTTAGTGAAACAGGCCCAAGATACGTACGTTTTGAGTGAAAAGTCTAAGGAACTATATAGCGGTATATAAGAATAATCATGCACTACCCCTAGCCTATCAAGCCTGCCGCCAATGCTGTGTACAAGTGAAATACAAGCAACGTTTGTTTCCTCCTGCCTTCCAAGACTACTGCAGCACCAGTGCAACAGCTTCTGGAAACGATCGGTTGAAAATCGGAGTTTTCATTCATAAACCTTCTGCCGGGATGTAATTAAATTCATGAATGAAAACGTGACTGCGTGGGCGGAGGTAAAGGTCAACGACCAGGTGGTGCCTGCAGCTAGATCTTCTAATCCATCTCATGCCAATCATGCAGATTTGTTCTGAGAAAATACCGTATTTATTCTAGTACATATATATATTTTTAATTAAGGGAATATTTTTGTTTTGGGAAAATGCACATAAAAATCACACTCACAATAGGGCAAAACAACTAGTCACATAAATAATAGAGTCATGTACATTCACATATAATACATGTCATACTGTAAACAAACAGTGTAGATATATGATTGCATGGTAGGAAATGACATAAAATGGACATGTGGAATTAGCGATCAACGTAGCCCTTACAATGCTGAATTCATTTTTTGCTGTTTATTGTCTATTTTCCACTTTTTTTTTATATCAAAAACATGTTTTGACATTCCTTTAGAAACAAGAGGGCCATGATGGCCCTAATTCGCTCACCCGACTCCATGAACACCAGAGGAGAATGTGACATTGAGTTCATGTGTTTTAAAAAAAATTGTGCTATTTTTAGATGGCAGTCATCTTGGATTAAGCGATGACTCTCATTTTACCAAATCTGAAAATGCTTCACCCAAGGATCTTAACTTCCTATGAAGTTTGGCCAGCATCGGCCATGTGGTTCCGGAGAAAAAGACGTTCAAATCTTGAATAAATGGACCTTTTGGTGGCCATCATGGATGTTATAATTATCCGATTCCGACAAATTTTGCACCAGAGCAATCGCCTCATCGATACCTTCAATTTGATATATGACATGAGCATATTAGGTCAAAAATAAAATTTGACCCCAATTTGACCCCACGGGCCACGCCCATTTTTGACCCCGGGGTCACCATTTTCACAACTTTGAAAGAGCATTGTAAATCGATCATTTCTACCAAGTTTAGTCGAAATCTGGCTAGCGGTTCATGAGAAGAAGATTTTTTAAGAATTTATGCTATTTTTAAACGGCGGCCATCTTGGATATTAGCGATGACCTCCATTTTAACAAATCTGAAAAGGCTTCACCCATCGACCATAACTTTTAAGTTTGGCTACCATGGCCAAGCGGTTCATGTGAAGAAGAATTTTGAAATCTCTAATAAAAGAAAGACCTTTTGACATTTCGGCGGCCATCTTGGATGACATAATCATCCGATTTCGACAAAAAATGTACCAGAGTGATCGCCTCATTGATACCTTCGATTTGATATATAACATGACCATATTCGGTCAAACATAAAATTTGACCCCACGGGCCACATCCATTTTTGACCCCGGGGTCACCATTTTAACAACTTTGAAAGAGCATTGTACATCGATCATTCCTACCAAGTTTCGTCGAAACCCGGCTAGCTGTTCATGAGAAGATTTTTTATGAATTATGCTATTTTTAGACGGCGGCCATCTTGGATTAGCTATGACCTCCATTTTAACAAATATGAAAAGGCTTCACCCATGGACCATAACATTTAAGTTTGGCTACCATGGGCCAAGCGGTTCATGTGAAGAAGAATTTTGAAATCTAATAAAAGAACGACCTTTTGACATTTCAGCGGCCATCTTGGATGACATAACATTCCGATTTTGACAAAAAATGCACCAGAGTGATCGCCTCATTTATACCTTCGATTTGATATATGACATGACCATATTCGGTCAAAAACAAAATTTGAAAAAACAAAATTTGACCCCAATTTGACCCCACGGGCCATGCCCGTTTTTGACCCCGGGGTCACCATTTTAACAACTTTGAAAGAGCATTGTACATCGATCATTCCTACCAAGTTTTGTCGAAATCCGGTTGGCTGTTCTTGAGAAGAAGATTTTTGAAGAATTTGTGCTATTTTGAGACGGCGGCCATCTTGGATCACGTAATGACGTCATTTTAACAATTTTGTAATCCCCCTACCTAAGGACCATGACCATGAAGTTTGGTGACTATAGGCCCAATGGTTTGAAAATGTTCACGGACGACGACGACGACGGACGACGGATGACGGACACATTGCGGTAACAATAGCTCACATGAGCTTCGCTCAGGTGAGCTAAAAATATAAAACAACAGCAGACGACAATTTATGTTTCCTGCATTCTAAGTGTTAATTACATATGTGTACTTTCTCATCCTCTGTGAATTAGATGGACAAGAAAATCCCCAAAAAAAGCTTACAATGCCAACCAATCACTTGCATCAGCAAAATAACACAGAACAATTTTTGTTGGAAAGACAGAAATAGACTCACGATAATATGCTCACGCGCCGGTCAAGTTGGTCACACCCCATTCATATGGTCCTTATTTATCAAGCTGCACGTCACCAATTCTGGAAAAAACAAAGCTGCGTGTTTGAGAATATGAGCACAGAAAAAAATTGACTTTGAATCCTGTGGTGTATATATTTGCGGTCGAGATGTCCAGATGTTTGAAACAAACTAAATATCACGACATGTCGACATAATGTGAATTTATGAAAATTTCACGGTTTCACATTATGTTGACATGTTGTGATATTTAGTTTGACATGTTGTGATAAATTATGTCAACATCTCAATGGCAAATATATGACACAATATAATCCTGTTGAAAGACAATTCAAAGATGCACTTGTAAATAATGGAGAAACCTTGTAAAAATAATTGCAAAGAGAAATTGCGAGATTGAGTATAAAAGTAACAAAAGTGGCGTGAAAAATTGAGTAGTGAAATGTAAAACGCTAAATTAGTATGTGAAACGTACAAGAAGTGTGATTGAGTATGATGAAATAAAGTAAAACTGCGTGATTGAGTCTGTTGAAGCGTACAAGTGCGTGAATTGATATAAAAGTGAATGTACAAGTGTGTGATTGAGTATAAAAAGTGAAATGTAAAACTGCGTATGATGAGTATGTGAAAACGTAAAAACTGCGTGATTGAGTATGTGAAACGTACAAGTGCGTGATTGAGTAGTGAACATGTACAAGTGTTCGTGATTGAGTATGTGGAAAAACGTAAAACAAGCCGTGATTGAGTATGTGAAACGTTAACAAACAATAAGCGTGATTGAGTATGAAAGAAAACAAAGTACTAAGTCGTGATAGAGTATATTGAAATGTACAAGTCGTGATTGAGTATTGCAAAAGTACAAGTGCGTGAATGATATGAAACGTACAATGCTGATTTGATTAGTGAAAACGTACAAGTGCGTTGATTGATTAAGTAAATGTACAAGTGCGTGATTGAGTATGTGAAACGAACAATGCGTGATTGATATGTAAACATTACAAGTGCGTGATTGATTATGAAACGTACAGAGCTTGATGATAGTGAAACAATACCAAAAGTGGCGTGATTGAGTAAGTAAATGTACAAAAGCGTGATTGAGTATGTGAAATACTGCGTGATTGGAGAAAATAAAAGTACAGTGCGTGATTATATGTGAAATGTACAAGTGCGTGATTGAGTAGAGAAATGTACAATCGTGATTGGAGTAAGACAAACTACAAGACGTGATTGAGTATGTGAAACGAACAAGTGCGTGATTGAGTATGTGAAATGTAAAACTGCATGATTGAGAAAGTGAAATGTACAAGTGCGTGATTGAGTATGTGAAATGTACAAGTGCGTGATTGAGTATGTGAAATGTAAAACTGCGTGATTGAGAAAGTGAAATGTACAACGTGCGTGATTGAGTTTTGAATGAAACGTACAAGTGCGTGATTGTATTGTGAAATTGTACAAGTGCGTGATTGAGTATGTGAAATGTACAAGTGCGTGATTGAGTATGTGAAATGTAGAAGTGCATGATTGAGTATGTGAAATGTACAAGTACGTGATTGAGTATGTGATATGTACAAGTGCGTGATTGAGTATGTGAAACGTACAAGTGCGTGATTGAGTATGTGAAATGTAAAACTGCGTGATTGAGTATGTGAAATGTACAAGTGCGTGATTGAGTATGTGAAATGTACAAGTGCATTGATAAAGAAAAAAGTATTGTGTAAAATGTACAAGTCGTGATTGAAGTATGTGATAAATGTACAGTGAGTGTGATTGAGTATGTAGAAACGTACAAGTGCGTGATTATTGTATGTGAAATGTAAAACTGCGTGATTGAGAAAGTGAAATGTACAAGTGCGTGATTGAGTATGTGAAACGTACAAGTGCGTGATTGAGTATGTGAAATGTACAAGTGCGTGATTGAGTATGTGAAATGTACAAGTGCGTGATTGAGTATGTGAAATGTAAAACTGCGTGATTGAGTATGTGAAACGTACAAGTGCGTGATTGAGTATGTGAAATGTACAAGTGCGTGATTGAGTATGTGATGTAAAACTGCGTGATTTGAGTATGTGAATGTAACAAGTGCGTGATTAAGTATGTGAAAATGTACAAGTGCAGTGATTGAAGTATGTGAAATTGTACAAGTGCGTGATGAGTATGTGAAATTGTAAAACTATGTGATTGAGTATGTGAAATGTACAAGTGCGTGATCGAGTATGTGAAATGTACAAGTGCGTGATTGAGTATGTGAAATGTAAATATGCGTGATTGAGTATATGAAATGTAAAACTGTGTGATAGAGTATGTGAAATGTAAAACTGTGTGATTGAGTATGTGAAATGAAGGAAATGAAGAAATAATGTTAAAATTAATTGGTTTAACATCCCAGCAACAGCTAAGGTCATAATTATAGAGACGGGACCACCATAGTTGAAAGTCTCATCCTACAGACCAGTGGGATGGAAATACTATGTAAGTACATTTCACGCCTAGGGTGAAGATAGAACTCACAGACAGAGAGAAATAAGAAAAATACTCCTAACTTGTTAGCTGCTATCTTCATAGCTAGCATTATATAGCTTCTTTATATAACCGCATGGGCGATTGATTTTCACAAAGTCAGTGTATTCAAAAAGACACACAGTGGGCGCATTAAGAACAAATTTACTGCTTCCGTCTGCATTATTACCACAAAACATTCAACTATGTGAACCCGCTATCTATTTAGTTTCAAGAAGCTATTTATTTGTACCATGTGAATTATACGCAATTTCAAGCCCAGATTTCTCCATGCGAAACATGGTAACAGCCTTGGTGAAATGTTATCTCCGTAGGATCACGATGTTTTATAACCAAACCCAGAGGCCATGTTTCCGCTGCACATCTAGGGCAGAAAGAAAAGCTGGCGTGGTGCGGGTGAAGTTGGTCCACAATATACAAGGTCTGGTCAGAAACGTTTTTAATTATATTTGTTGTACAGTGAAACCTCAGTCCCCAGGGTGTCTGTAAATCAGGCAATTGATCATTCTGAGCCATAGTTGTGTGCTATGCGATCAGTATCACCGGTGATAAATGACCAAGCAACTCATCAAAAATAAGATCACAGGTGTTTGCTTGGTGTCTGGTTAAGAGGTTCCACTGTAGTACATATCGATGCAAATATGGTATAATATGCTCGAAAACTTTATTTGACGTCTATAACAATAAATCATGAATGGAATCGGTATGCAACAAAGTTTAACCCGTACAATGCTGAATTAAATTTTGTCGTCTGCTGTATACTTTTTATGTTCCATTTTTCTCATCAAAAACATGGTTTGATAGCACTTTAGAATCATTTCCATTAGAAATGTTTCTAAACTGCTGCAAAACCACATTTTACTGCGAGAAAAGACAAAATATAAAACAACAGCAGACGACAATTTTCGGTTCCCGCATTCTAAGGGTACAAACCATGGAAATCTGTGTACAAACCATTTGGGGGATTTCTTTTTCTTTTTCAAATAAAACCAGCAGGGTCGGCATGAAATATATAGGGTAGGGTCTGGATGGCTTAACTTTTCAGGCCTCTGATTGAACTCACAACCTGCGGTATTGAAGTCCAATGCTGTACTCTCTACCGTAACCCATCCCCAGTCGTTACCGAGAGGGGTATTTGTAGCAAGTCAACAATTCACGGAGGTTGAACTGTACAAACACATTTTATAAAACGGGTTTTGCAGGAGATATAGGCCGAGTTACAGGTAGAGTCACTTAAACCCTTTCACTCCTAAATAACTGGAATGGATTTCAATATGTTAATTTTCCGACCAATCCAATTGCTTGTTTTCTGAAATGACCATACCATGCGAAAATAACATATTTTTACTGAAAAGATTGGAGTGGGGCTACTATGGGAAGGGGCTATTATTAGAATAAATACGATACTTGCAAAAAGTGCAGATCTTGATAAGCGGCTCATCTGGATCTACATTGTTTGAAAAAAACTACCATACCGGGCTCTAGGGTTGAAAGGGTTAATTATATTCCCTCTCCGCCCGCCAACCAAATAAACGTGTCACCGATTGACCTAGTTTCCCCCGGCAATGACAGCAAGCTCATTGATCAAGTCGACAGCAAAACTACTCCACAATATAAGGAGTGGCTGTCACATGACTGCTACTTGAGAAACATGATCAGATAACAATGCGAGAAAACTGGCCTTAATAAATTTCTGCCCAGTGTAGACACTGATCTGTCGGTTGTCATCGAGATAAAAATCCATAGACCTCACTGGATTTTATTCACATTTCCCAAATATAATCGACCTATGCAATCCGATACGAGATTCATGTTTCTTGTATCGGGTTGTCATTTGTCAATGATTGTTTTAAACACACCCAATGAAACCTGATACTAGAAACACTACTATTTGTGTTTCTCGTCTCCGGTTGCTTCGGGGAATAAAGGCTAACAGTGAATCTCCTAATCAGACTGCGCATAAGCGCAGTTATAATATAAGCACAGGCTGTCCTGGGTCTACACTGGTCGTAAAGTTAGTATTATTTTCGCGAAATCGTGAATGCTGTTACCAGCTGTTGATTGCATAAAAATTCAAACTATAATAAGCGCATGTCAGTTTGAAATCTACACTGTATTACTGACTGGCAAAACTGTTAGCAACAGCATGTTTATAAAAGGCCCATTTGAACCAAAGTTCAGCATTTGACCCAAATGTTAGCTACTCATTTGGTGAATTGTGAACCGGCATAAATCATTGTATAATCCTTACAATGTGGGAATTGTGAACCGGGCATAAATCATTGTATAATCTTTACAATGTGGGAATTGTGAACAGGGCATAAATCATTGTATAATCCTTATAATGTGGGAATTGTGAACAGGGCATAAAACATTGTATAATCCTTACAATGTGGGAATTGTGAACAGGGCATAAATCATTGTATAATCCTTATAATTGTATAATCCTTATAATGTGGGAATTGTGAACAGAGCATAAATCATTGTATAATCCTTATAATTTGTATCCATAATGTAATTGTGAACAGGGCATAAAGTCATTGTATAATCCTTACAATGTGGGTAATTGTGAACAGGGCATAAATATTGTATAAACCGACATGTCATTGTGAACAGCATAAATCATTGTATAATCCTTATAATTGTATAATCCTTATAATGTGGGAATTGTGAACAGGGCATAAGTCATTGTATAATCCTTACAATGTGGGAATTGTGAACAGGGCATAAATCATTGTATAATCCTTATAATTGTATAATCCTTATAATGTGGGAATTGTGAACAGGGCATAAGTCATTGTATAATCCTTACAATGTGGGAATTGTGAACAGGGCATAAGGACATAAATCAATTGTATAATCCTTATTCATGTGGGAATTGTGAAACAATGCAATCTGTATAATCCTTACAATGTGGGAATTGTGAACATAAGGGCATAAATCATTGTATAATCCTTACAATGTGGGAATTGTGAACAGGGCATAAATCATTGTATACTCCTTACAATGTGGGAATTGTGAACATGGGCATAAATCTTTGTATAATCCTTACAATGTGGGAATTGTGAACAGGCATAAATCTTTGTATAAATCCTTACAATGTGGGAATTGTGAACAGGGCATAAATCATTGTATAATCCTTACAATGTGGGAATTGTGAACAGGGCATAAATCATTGTATAATCCTTACAATGTGGGAATTGTGAACAGGGCATAAATCATTGTATAAACCTTACAATGTGGGAATTGTGAACAGGGCATAAATCTTTGTATAATCCTTATAATGTGGGAATTGTGAACAGGGCATAAATATTTGTATAATCCTTACAATGTGGGAATTGTGAACAGGGCATAAATCATTGTATAATCCTTATAATTGTATAATCCTTACAATGTGGGAATTGTGAACAGGGCATACATCATTATATACTCCTAATAATGTGGGAATTGTGAACAGGGCATAAATCATTGTATAATCCTTACAATGTGGGAATCGAAAATTGAAAATTGTTGTCTGCTGTTGTTTCATATTTTGTCTTTCCTCCAAATAAAACATGGTTTGGCAGCATTGGAAACAATTCTATGTGCTGCTAAAGTATATTTTTGATGAGAAAAAGGGGAAATAAAAAATAAACAGCAGACAAAATTTAATTCAGAATTGTAAGTGTTAATATGAAAACTGATATGAGTATTTCTTTAATGAAGTTGAGGCAACTATCATGGGAAGAAAGCAAATATCACATGTTACATGAGAAAACAGAATTTGATTTTGTAGCCAGCCAGTGTAGCCCCAGTAGCCAATTTCACCAAAATTGCTAAGCATATGTAATAAATATAGTTTAATATTTCTGCATAAATTTAATCACCAAATATAAACACTCAGTAGTTCTATATGAAAGAATGCATTGCCATGCAAATAAATAATTACTCTCTCAAAGTATACTTAGCTAGATAAGAATACTTAGCAATTTTCTTGAAATCGGCAGATCAGATCTTGCACCAGCGATACATTTACTGTTTTTCATTTAAATTATTTTATTATTTCCATCAGCCAAATAAAATGTCCAGAAGTTCAATCGGTCAATACAAAGTGTTTGCAAAATATTTTCTGTCAGAGCAAAACCCTGCTGTGCATTAATACGCTGTGAAAAATACTTAAACGATATTTAAATGGGGCTTATCTAAATACAGTTAAACTGGAAAACGAGAAATAGAAGTAAATTTTATGAAATACCAAACCTTGAGAAAATATCCTTCGACTATCACCAAATATCCTACCTGTCCTGCGACGCAGGTAAAAATATAATAAATCACCTTATAATCTTACCTATGGGGAATTGGCACAAAGGAAAAGGCGGTCTATCGGTCAGAATCCACCTCAAGGAGGAATGTTTGTTATATAAAAGGACAGAAGAAATAGTTCATTGGCACGTGAACGTACACACATCCGTGGAAATGTACAGAAAAAATCATGCGGGAATTCATTCCAAGTATTAGACAAACAGGGACGACCCATATGGTAAATGTGAGTACAGTAACTGGCCGAGTGTAGGGCAGTTTTCCTGTGTCTATGTATACCGTGGAATGTGAAGTATTCAACATCACGAATAGTGTTATATATGTTTAACTTTTATGTAAAGGCCTGCCTGTTATTATGTACGTTAATTCACGACAACCCAAATCCAAGATATTAGCCCAAGCATATACGAGACGAGCCATGTGATTTTGTACCCAAGAATGTGTGCGATATTTCATGAAAAAATATTTATAAAATTTACGACAGTTTCCGTACATGACATTGAAAGACAATGACATTTTCATAGCAAATGCGGAATTCACGACGTCAAAAGTTGACAAAATTTTTATAGCTATGAAAATGTCGTCATCTTTCGACGTCATTTAAAGAAAATATCAGTTTCTGTAAATAATTATATTTCATGAAAAATCACACATGTTAAAATCACACGGCTCGTCTCATAATTATGCAGTTTGGTTCGGGTCTATGTCTATGTCGGGTCTATGTCTATGTCTATGTCGGGTCTATGTCTATGTCGGGTCGATGTCTATGTCGGGTCTATGTTGTTCATTACTGACATTCACTGAACTATCTTTGCTATTACCAGCAAGAGAAAGTGGAAATATTCAACTGTACGAATGGACAAACGTTTTTTATTATATACCTACCCATGAAATACATAGTTATATGATGTAAATAAAAGTCATATGTTCTACTTCCGCTATCTATATTCATATTCTGTATTTAGAAAGAAAACAGCGCAAATAGGCTGCAAATACACATTCATTACCGTATACTGTCTAAAAAACTGCTAATTTCCATGGAGCGCTCGTGGTGTGAAAAGTACATATTTCACGAGTGCCATTAGGCACTCGTGAAATATGGACATTTCACACCACTCGATGAACATATATGTCATATTCGTTGCAAAAATATGAATATCCTCTATATATTTAACTCCTTGCATGCTGGGAAAGTTGTGGGCTTTAGTTAAAAAATAGCAGACAAAACAAATCTGTTATATTGTCTTTCATTTTTCCTTGTAAAATAATGATTTGATTTATTGTGGTGTTGAACGGCATATGAACAGCAAAGGTCATTTAAGGCCAGGCCAACGGGTTCGATATCGCATTTAACCTGCTGAATTGTGGGGAGAGGAAATCCCAAAATCAAAAAGGAATATTTACATTGAAATAAATATATATTCAACCCTGAAAATAGAAGAACCTGACCTGGTGCCAGGTGCATACCACACCAAAGTCACTTGGCCCCTTCCCCTAAAAGTAGTACTGGTAGGATTACTCTTATAAGGCATATACCGTAAAGATTCTAATAGACGCCCACCCACAAGTTTTGACGTTGAAAATTACAAATTGTTGTGCTGATTGTGACGAAATTAATAGCTCTAATAAACGCCCAGTGCACACTTGAAACAAAATCGGAGCTAAATGTCCAACAAAACTTCTTTTCTTTCCAGTATTTCGAAGGCAACTAATCCTTGAAAATCGGGGAAAAAAACATAATTTATACTTTCACTTTCAAACGCAGAAGCGAAATTCAACTGTTTCCAACGACATTTTCAAACACATCTCATATAATATGGGTCAAATTGACACCCTGTTGGATTGTTGGCCGATATTTCAGAGGAGTTAAAATAAATATTTCACGTTCTGGACGTGTCCAAGGGCCAAAAATAATCGCGCTGATACGGGCCGAAACTTCCACAGGTCGAAACATCCATGGTCCGAAACGTTCACGGACCGAAACATCCGTAGGCGTAAATCTGATTTCCATTTATGATTGACGATGCCTTGATATTACCAGTATTTTTACAGACTGTACCATAATGACCAAAAGTCGGCCGAAACGTCTTGGTCCAAAATGTCCATAAACTGACAGACAGTATAATCAAGTCTGGCAGAGACCGAGAAGTTGAGAGCAACGTCCCTTCGTTATGTTTTTATTTTGTTCAGAGAGTAGAAAATCGTATATTTCTATCATTTTCCCTTCACTGAATAAAATTTGCCTCTATTAAATGCCCACCTGGGACTTCGGAGCCAGTGGTGATTCTAATAGACGCCCGCTATTAGAATCTTTACGGTAACCAGATTCAAACTCTCAAATACAAGAAAGCCAAAGACGTACCTGAGGGTTAAACCAGGTCTCCGGTCGGGATTCCCATAAGGATTAACCCCGATCGTTAAATTACCCATCACATGCTCCCAACCAACACTGTAAAATAAGGAATATGTCTTGGAATTTCATTAGAATAGTGTTGGCAGGACACAATCTAATGCATTCCAAGACATATTTACAGAGAGAAATAAGAAATACAATGTTATTTTCACTACTATGGTCAAAATGTTTCTAAATGTATATTTCACCATGTTTATAGAGCACTGGAATTTAATATGAGCGGTTGTGGGTTCAATCCCGGCCCTAGGTATGAACAATACTTTTACAGTACATGTTGTATGAACAATACTTTCACACGCTTTATATGTACCCATAACAATAAAAACAGTACATGTTGTTTATGAACATTACTTTCACAGTACATGTTTGGTATGAACAATACTTTCACAGTTTACATGTTATTTCCCTAGGTGTGAACAATACTTTCATAGTACATGTTGTATGAACAATACTTTCACAGTACATGTATTTCCCTAGGTGTGAACAATACTTTCACAGTACATATTTCCCTAAGTGTAACAATACTTTCACATACAATACTTTGTATGATTTCCCTAGGTAGAACAATACTTTCACAGTACATGACCCACATACTCACCCAGTAACAATACTTTCACAGTACATGATTTCCCTAGGTGACATCTTTCCCAGTAACATTGTATTTCCCTACTTTCATAGTACCCATGATATTTCTAGGTGTTTGACAACCCTCATGTACATTGTGTATGAATACTTTCACAGTACATGTATTTCCCTAGGTATGAACAATACTTTCACAGACAATACCCCCTCATAGTAACCCATGCTTTTCTAGTGAGTGAACAATACTTTCACAGTACATGTATTTCCCTAGTTGAACAATACTTTCAACAGACCCTGAACAATATTTCTGAGTTTTATGAACCCAATACTTCACAGTACATGTATTTCCCTATGTTTCACAGTTTACATGTATTTCCCTAGGTGTGAACAATACTTTCACAGTACATGTATTTCCCTAGGTATGAACAATAATTTCACAGTCATGTATTTCCCAGTTTACCCTGTATTTCTAGTATGAACAATACTTTCACATACAGTATTTCCCTAGGTATGAACAATACTTTCATCAGTACCCTGTATACTCATGTATTTCCCAGGTGAACAATACTTTCACATACATGTATTTCCCTATGTATTTCTAGTGTGAACAATACTTTCACAGTACACTAGTATGTACTTTCACTGTGATGAACAATACTTTTTTTCAAAGTACATGTATCTACTTTCACAGTACATGTTCCTCTACTTTATGACATCAATACTTCACAGTGATGTATTTCTAGTACGTGACAATTACTTTCACAGTACCCCATGTTTATCTTTTAGGGGTGAACAATATTTCACATACATGATTTCCCAGGTATGTATTTCTAGTATAGACAATACTTTGCACCCAGTACATGCTATTTCCCTAGGTATGAACAATACTTTCACACGTAGATAATATTTATACTATACCCATGTATGTTTCCTAGGTATGAACAATACCCTCACAGTACATGTAATTTTCCCTAGGTATGAACACTTTCACATACATGTATTTCCCTAGGTGAACAATACTTTCATATACATGTATTTCCCTTTTTAGGTTAATGAAACAAAATACTTTCACAGGTACCCAAAATGTATTGTTTCCCTAGGGTATGGAACAATACTTTACACAAGTAAATTTATTTCCCCTAGGTGTGAAAACAATTAACTTTCATATACATGTTGCATGACATAACTTTTCCCAGAGACAGTTTTGTATAACCCTAGTATTTTGACAATTATCCCATGTTTATATGTATTTTGTATAACAATACTTCACAGTATATTTTTCCCTAGTTTGGACCCCACTACTTTCATAGTACATTTGTTATTTTGACATACCCCACAGTACATGTATTTCTAGTGTAACATTTACTCATATAACATTTGGTATGACATACTGCACAGTACATATTCCCTAGTGGTGAACAAAGACGCAGTACATGGTAGAACACTTTCACAGACCCATGTATATCTTTGAACAAGACTCACATACATATTTCCCTAGGTATGAACAATACTTTCACATACTATTTCCCGAGTATGAATATGTCACAGTACATATTTCCCTAGGAAACAATACTTTCAATACATGTATTTCCCTAGGTATGAAACAATACTTTTCACATACATGTATCTAGGTGTAACAATACTTTCATAGTACATGTATGAACAATACTTTCACAGTACATGTATTTCCCTAGGTATGAACAATACTTTCATAGTACATGTATTTCCCTAGGTATGAACAATACTTTCACAGTACATGTATTTCCCTAGGTGTGAACAATACTTTCATAGTACATGTTGTATGAACAATACTTTCACAGTACATGTATTTCCCTAGGTGTGAACAATACTTTCATAGTACATGTTGTATGAACAATACTTTCACAGTACATGTATTTCCCTAGTATGAACAATACTTTCATAGTACATGTTGTATGAACAATACTTTCACAGTACATGTATTTCCCTAGGTGTGAACAATACTTTCACAGTACATGTATTTCCCTAGGTATGAACATGACTCACAGTACATGTAATTTCCCTAGTATGACAATACGTTTCACAGTACATGTATTTTCCCTAGGTATGAACAATACTTTGCACAGTACATGTATATCCCTAGGTATGAACAATACTTTCACAGTACATGTATTTCCCTAGGTGTGAACAATACTTTCACAGTACATGTATTTCCCTAGGTATGAACAATACTTTCACAGTACATGTATTTCCCTAGGTATGAACAATACTTTCATAGTACATGTATTTCCCTAGGTATGAACAATACTTTCACAGTACATGTATTTCCCTAGGTATGAACAATACTTTCCCAGAGTACATGGTATTTCCTAGTATGAACAATACTTTCACAGTACATGTATTTCCCTAGGTATGAACAATACTTTCACAGTACATGTATTTCCCTAGGTGTGAACAATACTTTCACAGTACATGTATTTCCCTAGGTATGAACAATACTTTCACAGTACATGTATTTCCCTAGGTATGAACAATACTTTCACAGTACATGTATTTCCCTAGGTGTGAACAATACTTTCATAGTACATGTATTTCCATCCCACTTGTCTCGGGTGACACTCGACACCGAGCTCCCGTCTCTATAGGACATTAGCCATTGTGGGGACGTAACACCGTTCACACATTGTTAATTTGAAATTACAGTTAATTTTGCACTTACGAACATTTTAGTCGTACAAAGTTTAGTGAAACGGGCCCCAGATCCTGAGGACACAAACACTGAGTTTTCATGGCCTAATGTGGAAACATTTTGATACAGCATACCATACACTACCGCCTGCGCTAATATCACCAATATTTATAAATTTCTTCTTTCAAAATACTTGCATATTGTGCTTGAAGTCAAGCAGCTTAATTGGTAGAGCCTGAGCTGTGCTACATCTCAGCCAATCAAACTGCTTGATGGCGAATTGACATTGTTGATAGATGTTCAGAAAATGTTGATAATCTTGGCAAGATTAACGCAGGCAGTGTGTAGCCAGCCCACTTGTAGGTATAGCGACTAGTCACCAGACACGATGATGATGAGACGGCTCGACAAGACAAACGAATACCCATTGCAAAATCGTGATGATGCATAAATAATTATGCAAATTAACAAGTACTGTACCAGTCTGTAAGCAATAACCGGAGAAAATTAAATCACAGATTTCCAACCACACCCAACCTTAAAATAAATTTAGCTGGTATAAATATTACAAAAGATTATTAAAATATAGTTTTTATACTAGTTTTAAACCAATATCAATATCAATAAAGAAATCAAAGACTTCCAACCACCCTATTCAATGCCAAAATTTTGATGAGAATTAACTTCAGACACTGAAAATTAAGAAGCTTAAATTTGGTTCATTTGTTTTGATGCTTAAATTCAGTTCATTTGTTTTGATGCTTAAATTCAGTTCATTTGTTTCGATGCTGTGTACAGATGAAAATTAAGAGCCTGAAATTGTGTTAATTCTAACAATAACCATGTAACCTCATATTTTATTACTAGATTGTCACGGCCCGCATGTCACGCCCACCGAGGCTTTGATAGTATATAGAAAAACTTTAACCAAAAACTTTAACCCAGATGCAAGTACAAACACGTACATACGTCAATGTGCTGACTATATGCTGACTATATCGTGCTGTCCGCAAGCGGGCTCGACAAACAGAAGACTTTTCTCAATTTTAGCCTGCCATTTTCAAATTTCCAGTGGGCGACCAATTTCAGAGTCTGGTAGCCCCGGCCTACCTAGCATCAGATTGGTCGGACTCGGAGCATACACAAAAGTCCACCTTTACCAGGACACATCAACAATATATGCTCACCCATGACAAGATGAATCAATGGTCAATCACTAGTATCAGGCTGGACAAAGGTATTTGAAGTTAACCCTTAAAATGCTGGGAAACACAAACAAATATGTTGTCTACTGTTGTTTTATATTTTTCTCAATAAAAACATGATTTGGCAGCACTTTAGAATCATTTCCATTGGATTTTAAAGTGCTACCAGACCACATTAGTGTCGAGAACAATTGAATTAAAACAAGAGGGCCATGATGGCCCTAATTCGCTCACCTGACTCCATGAACACCAGAGGAGAATGTGACATTGAGTTCATGTGTTTTAAAAAAATTGTGCTATTTTTAGATGGCGGTCATCTTGGATTAAGCGATGACTCTCATTTTACCAAATCTGAAAATGCTTCACCCAAGGATCTTAACTTCTTATGAAGTTTGGCCAGCATCGGCCATGTGGTTCCTGAGAAAATGACGTTCAAAATCTGGAATAAATGGACCTTTTGGTGGCCATCATGGATGACATGATCATCCGATTTCGACAAATATTGCACCAGACCAATCGCCTCATCAATACCTTCAATTTGGTACAATGTATATGATATGAGCATATTTGGTCAAAAATAAAATTTGACCCCAATTTGACCCCACGGGCCACGCCCATTTTTGACCCCAGGGTCACCATTTTAACAACTTTGAAAGAGCATTGTACATCGATCATTCCTACCAAGTTTCGTCGAAATCCGGCCAGCGGTTCATGAGAAGAAGATTTTTAAGTAATTATGCTATATTTAGACGGCGGCCATCTTGGATTAGCGATGACCTCCATTTTAACAAATCTGAAAAGGCTTCACCCATGGACCATAACTTTTAAGTTTGGCTACCATGGGCCAAGCGGTTCATGTGAAGAAGAATTTTGAAATCTCTAATAAAAGAACGACCTTTTGACCTTTCGGTGGCCATCTTGGATGACATAACCATCCAATTTCGATAAAAAATGCATCAGAGTGATCGCCTCATTGATACCTTCAATTTGATATATGATATGACCATATTCGGTCAAAAATAAAATTTGACCACAATTTGACCCCACGGGCCACGCCTATTTTTGACCCCAGGGTCACCATTTTAACAACTTTGAAAGAGCATTGTACATCGATCATTGCTACCAAGTTTTGTCGAAATCCAGTTGGCGGTTCTTGAGAAGAAGATTTTTGAAGAATTTGTGCTATTTTTAGACAGCGGCCATCTTGTATTACGTAATGACGTCATTTTAACAATTTTGTAATCCCCCTACCTAAGGACCATGACCATGAAGTTTGGTGACTATAGGCCCAATGGTTACCGAGGAGAAGACGTTTGAAAATGTTCACGGACGACGACGGACGACGGACGACGACGGACACATTGCGGTAACAATAGTTCACATGAGCTTCACTCAGGTGAGCTAAAAATATAAACAGCCGACGACAGGATTTAATGAAGCTCATGTGAGCTAAAAATATAAACAGCCTACGACAGGATTTAATTCAGCATTGTAAGGGTTAAATATTTTACATACCTATTACTAAGCATAATCTTTCAGCTTTTTGATAACCCCTTCATCTGCCATACCAGCCAAGGACAGCCCAACCACTTTATTGAATTTTGTTCTCAAAAATCTATATCTATAAAATAACAACAATTCTCTGACTTATCTAATTATACCTGTTCATATACAGTCAGTAAGTGACCAGTGAAAAATCTAAATTAGTAACTATGCTGGTGAGAGAGATAACATCAATAAATGCTACGATTAACATGATGAATGCATTGAAAAATATTTTAATAAATATTTCATGAATGAAAACACATGAATGGGACGGGACGTTGCTTACAAACAAACTATGCTAGATCAATTAAATTGTATACCAGAGATGTGTATTGGTGCAAGAAAATAAGTCGGGACAAAATGGGACTTATTTACTCTGCGAACAGTGCAGCCAGTGATCAGCCAGCAAATCAAGCAAATTGTGTAATTGTACCTTGTTGGCACCACAGGCACTTTGTGGTATGAATGACAAAACACTCTTTAAATCATACCCACTTGTAGGAAACTCGCCATCTTTTCAACCAACGGAAGTAGTACTACTGTACCTTGGGTCCGGACTTCTAATTCAGTAATTGTAACACACACGAAGGCCGGGACGCTGCTTGGGCCCCAGCCTTCGTGCGCGTTACAATTTCTAAATTACTGAGCCCAAGGTAAATAATCCACTTCCGTTGGTTGAAAAGATGGCAAGTGTCGCACCTTGTAGATATTTAATATCGGAGTAAAATTGGGCATGATTTAAAGACCCTTTTCTCATTCATACCACAAAGTGCCTGTGGTTGGCACAAAAATGCTCCCGGTGGCACATTTTTGAAACTCTGGTAAACATCTGAACTGAACACACAGACACAACGAGACAGACACACGAGACAGACACAACGAGACAGACACACGAGACAGACAGACACACGAGACAGACACACGAGACAGACACACCGTCCAAACATCATATGCCTCCCTGCTCTACCGAGACATAGGGCATAAAAAGTTTTTATGTAAATTTTCTCGCAATAACTTCTGAACAGCTACAGTTATGGTGATGGGGATATTGATGTGATATTGTGAAATTACCCCGGAGTATCAGTGAAGGAGTGGGGGTTGGGTTGTAAACTTGTTAACCATATCAGGTTGAATCGGAGTGTTAGCTTCTCACAAGCCGCACTGGTCAAAAGTGCAATAAGTCCCACAATGCCATTTTTAATCAAGTATTTTATTTTTTGAAAAACCAATTTGAAGAAATGTGTATTCAGTGCTGCATATGAACTGATCTTTCACCGCGTGTTTATAATATCTACAGAAATCGCAGATCTTTGGAACCAGATTTAAGGAAATTTGCATAAATTATTATTCCATGATTGTCTTGAATATCAATTAACTCATTACTGTATGATAATGCAACATTTTTCTGTTTCAAAACTATGAATATTTGGCTTATTATCCTACAAAAGTACATTCGGTGACCACTCAAATGAACCGTCTCGTGGAAAAATGTGAAAATATTTCTTGAAATTCTGCTCTACTCATATCCTTCTTCCAATAGAATAAAGCGGTGTTTCTGGTGTGCTTGCATGATGACTATAATTTAGTCTCAATGCATACTTGATGAGTATCAGCCATGACTATAATTTTATAGATTACCGGGTTTTCAACTAGCATCTCATAGGATATATACTATATCTATCATGGTGGATAATGTACGGCACGAACGCAGGCTATTTTCGTCCACTTCTGACCACAGTTTCCTAAATATTTCAGCAGCAACTACCGGAGCAGTATTACAATAAATCAGAGATAATGTTGGGGTGGAGCGTGGAGGTGGAGCGTGGAGGTGGAGCGTGGGGAGGGGTGGAGCGTGGGGGTGGGAGCGGAGGGGGTGGAGCGGGAGGTGGAGGCGTGGAGGTGGAGGCGGGGTGGGTGGAGCGGTGGGGGGGATCGTGGAGGTGGAGGCTGGAGGTGGAGCGGTGGAGGGGGTGGAATCGTGGGGGTGGAAGCGGTGGGAGGTGGAGCGTGGAGGTGGGAGCGTGGGGGTGGAGCGTGGGGTGGAGCGTTGGAGGAGGAACGGTGGAGGGGTTGAGCCGGGGGTCGGAGGGGGTGGAAGCGTGGGGGTGGGCGGGGTGGAGGTGGAGCGTGGGAGGGGTTGGAGCGGGGGTGGAAGGTGGAGCGTGGAGTGGAGGGGGACGTGGAGTGGAGCGTGGGGTGGAGCTATTACTGTGTCGGAGGTGAGCGGTGGAGGTGAGCGGAGTGGGAGCGGGGGTGGAGGTGGACTGGAGTGGAGCGAGGAGTGGATGCGGTGGGGGGTGAGCGTGGGTGGAGCGTGGAAGTGGAGGCGTGGAGGGGTGCGCGGAGGGGTGGAGCTTGGAGTGGAGCGGAGGGGGTGGAGCGGGGAGGTGGAGCGTGGGGGTGAGCGGGGTGGGGTGAGCGTGGAGGTGAGCGGTGGAGTGGAGGCGGTGGGGGTGGAGCGTGGAGGTGGAGCGTGTAGGTGGAGTGGATGGAGGTGAGCGTGGAGGTGGTAGCGTGGAGGCTGGAGCGTGGGGGTGGAGCGTGGAGGTTGGAGCGTGGAGGTGGAGCGTGGGGGTGGAGCGTGGGGGTGGAGCGTGGAGGTGGAGCGTGGAGGTGGAGCGTGGGGGTGGAGCGTGGAGGTGGAGCGTGGAGGTGGAGCGTGGAGGTGGAGCGTGGGGGTGAGGAGCGTGGGGGTGGAGCGAGGTGGAGCGTGGACGGTGGAGCGTGGAGGTGGAGCGTGTGGAGCGTGAGGTGGAGCGTGAGGAGTGGAGTGGAGCAGTGGGGGTGGAGCGTGGAGGTGAGCGTGGAGGTGGAGCGTGGAGGTGGAGCGTGGGGGTGGAGCGTGGGGGTGGAGCGTGGTGGAGCGTGGAGGTGGAGCGTGGGGGTGGAGCGTGGGAGTGGACGTGGAGCGTGGAGGTGGAGCGTGGGGGTGGAGCGTGGAGGGGTGGAGCGTGGAGGTGGAGTGTGGAGCGTGGGGGTGGAGCGTGGAGGGGGTGGAGCGTGGTGGAGCGTGGGGTGGAGCGTGGGGGTGGAGCGTGTGGAGCGTGGGGGGTGGAGCGTGGAGGTGGAGCATGGGGGTGGAGGTGGGGGTGGAGCGTGGGGGTGGAGCAGAGGGGGTGGAGCGTGGGGTGGCTGTGTGTGGAGCTGGGTGGAGCGTGGGAGGTGGAGCGTGGATGTGAGCGTGGAGGTGGAGCGTGGGGTGGAGCGTGGAGGTGGAGCGTGGAGTGGAGCGTGGATGGAGCGTGAGGTGGAGCGGGGGGTTGGAGTGTAGTGGAGCGTGGATGGTGGAGCGTGGGGGGGAGCGTGGGGGTGGAGCGTGGGGGTGGAGCGTGGGGGTGGAGCGTGAGGTGGAGCGTGGAGGTGGAGCGTGGAGGTGGAGCTGTGGATGGTGGAGCGTGGAGGTGGAGCGTGGAGGTGGAGCGTGGAGGTGGAGCGTGGTGGAGCGAGCTGGGGGTTGGAGCGTGGAGGTGGAGCGTGGGGGTGGAGCGTGGAGTGGAGCGTGGGGGTGGAGCGTGGGGATGGAGAGTGGAGGTGGAGCGTGGAGGTGGAGCGTGGAGGTGGAGCGTGGAGGTGGAGCGTGGGGGTGGAGCGTGGAGGTGGAGGAGTGGAGGTGGAGCGTGGAGGTGGAGCGTGGAGGTGGAGCGTGGAGGTGGAGCGTGGAGGTGGAGCGTGGAGGTGGAGCGTGGAGGTGGAGCGTGGGGGTGGAGCGTGGGGGTGGAGCGTGGAGGGGTGGACAAAATGATAACACTGTTAGCCTGTTATTGACATTTTTCCAATTTTTGTTACTGTTATTTTGACAAAATATTCGCTATTAACTGTTATTGCCACATTTTGTTAACTGTCATTTGCAATTTTTATTTTCCCCTACCCTGTAAGCCACCCCACCCCGTCACAGATACCCCCGGGGAAATTACACAATATCACATGCTAATGTCACCATCCCCATATAATAATAGCCATTCACAAGTTATTTCGAGAAAATTCAAGTTCTTAGCGAAATAACTCCTGAACCGTTAAGACTAGGTATTTATTAGTACATCATCATCATCAGGTGATAGTATTTAACCCATTTCAGTCTAAGCAAACAATAATTTTTCTTGAACTTATTTTGTTTATTTCTCCATAAAGGTATATGTTGTTACCACTCATTTGAACCGTCTGTATGGGTTAATCCCCCAGAGCATCTGCACTTTATGGGTAAAATCGCAAAATCAGAACGGAATATTTACATTGAAATTTTTATTATATTCAGCCCTGAAATTAGAATAACCTGACCTGGTGACAGGTCCATACCACACCAGTCACTTGGCCCCTTCCCCTAAAAGTAACAGGATTGCGAATAATCATATTACTCATACATATATAAGGGGTATAACCAGATCCAACTATACAAGTATAAACTTATCCCCAGCAACATTTTCCGGAACCAAAATGTCGGAACCAAAAATTAAGGTTTGGAGTAAAAATCCGGTCGTTCAGGCACCAGGAAACACACCTTTTTTTAGACAGACCTTATCCCATCCAAATCACTCCAGCAGTTACTGAGATATTTAGGAAAATGTAGGTCAAAGCGGAGCAAAATAGCAGATGTACGGGATGTAGGTTGACCACCATGTGTGTATAAGCACCGCACTGATTCAGCACATTTTGCTTATTCTAATTATAAAATCATTCACATCAGCAAAAACTATACGTAGGATACAACAATATACACCCGTCGAGGCATCGTCAGTTTAGTGGACTAACAAAAAACAAACAGTTACATTGATTCATTCATTCATTGGAGTTTTATGTTTGTTTGTTTGTTTGTTTATTGGTGGTTAACGGCCTATCAATAGCTAAAGTCATGTAAGGCTGGGCTGGTTCGATCCCGTATTTAACCTTGGGGGGGGAAATCCCAAAATCAGAATGGAATATTTAAATTGATTCAAAAAATATATTCAGTCCTGAAATTAGAATAACCTGACCTGGTGCCAGGTCCATACCACACCGAAGTCACTTGGCCCCTTCGCCTTAAAGTAATAGGATTACGAATAATCGTAATGGTCACATAAAGGGTATAACCAGATTCAACCGTCGCATTCAAAATGCTAAAGATGTACGTGACGGCCAAACCAGGTCTCTGATCGGGATTTCAATAAGGATGAACCCCGGCACTGGTCGCAACACCTATAAGCCCCATTTCTCCAGTCACATATAGAGACAAATCTGTGGAATTATTGAAAGTTGATTAATTAATTCAGTGGGAAGAATAAACCATAAAAGTCTTCAAGAAAATAAAAAAAAACAGAATGTTCTGACTGCAAAGAACATGTGCATATGCACCATGCAAACAAAGTATATTAATCTCTAACAAAAAAGCTTCAAAGCAATGTTATAAATGGATACTGATATCTAAAGGTCACACAATTCTGGCTATGCAGAAGTAAAATTGGAATAGAAACCTTACAAAACTGTGAAACCACAACGTCAATGCAGCGGGAGAAACTGCTGACACAGCAAACTCTGGACAGACATGATCATTATGCAAAATTTTAAGTCTGACTACATTATTATCATCAGGGTTCTAAACCCAGACAGTGAAACCTGTGCTAATGGCCACCTCCGAATAGTAATTACCTGTCTATAGCAGCTACGCTTTTGTTTTCCCAATTA
This sequence comes from Conchocele bisecta, assembly GCA_029237695.1. Lineage (NCBI taxonomy): Eukaryota > Metazoa > Mollusca > Bivalvia > Lucinida > Thyasiridae > Conchocele > Conchocele bisecta. The sequence goes on from CM055267.1 coordinate 128,304,121, forward strand.
GTCCATTAATACATGAATGAACCTGTGAACAAAGGCAACATTTTTCTCTTCCGATGGCCGGCCTTTATTCACAGGTTTCACTGTATTGATTGAACTCTGTCAACACTAAACCTCTATCATAATGTTTGCAAACAGTGTACATCCAGATGAGCCGGCTAGTAACGAGCCGTCTCACCAGGATCTGCACCATTTGCAGATATTTTCTTAATTGTAAAAACAATACATACCCCTTTCTGATAAATGAAATAAAAAATAACATGACAGTACAGTGTTCATTCTAGTTACTTGTATTTCTCCATGACAGTACAGTGTTCATTCTAGTTACTTGTATTTCTCCATGACAGTACAGTGTTCATTCTAGTTACTTGTATTTCTCCATACAGTACAGTGTTCATTCTAGATACTTGTATGACAGTACATGTTCATCTATTACTTGTATTTCTCCTGACAGTGTTCATTTCTAGTTACTTGTATTTCTCCATGACAGTCAGTGTTCATTCTAGGTTACTTGTATTTCTCCATGACATACAGTGTCTCCATTCTAGTTACTTTATTTCTCCAGACAGTTCAGTTCATTCTAGATGACAGTACAGTGTTCATTCTAGTTACTTGTATTTCTCCATGACAGTACAGTGTTCATTCTAGTTACTTGTATTTCTCCATGACAGTACAGTGTTCATTCTAGTTACTTGTATTTCTCCATGACAGTACAGTGTTCATTCTAGTTACTTGTATTTCTCCATGACAGTACAGTGTTCATTCTAGTTACTTGTATTTCTCCATGACAGTACAGTGTTCATTCTAGTTACTTGTATTTCTCCATGACAGTACAGTGTTCATTCTAGTTACTTGTATTTCTCCATGACAGTACAGTGTTCATGGTTACTTGTATTTCTCCATGACAGTACAGTGTTCATTCTAGTTACTTGTATTTCTCCATGACAGTACAGTGTTCATTCTAGTTACTTGGTGGTGAAAGAGTTCAATTATTTCTCGTATTTCTCCATGACAGTACAGTGTTCATTCTAGTTACTTGGTGGTGAAAGAGTTCAATTATTTCTCGTATTTCTCCATGACAGTACAGTGTTCATTCTAGTTACTTGGTGGTGAAAGAGTTCAATTATTTCTCGTATTTCTCCATGACCGTTCACAATATGTGTTGAATTCCGACCTGGACAAGTGGAACATTAAGAATTTGTCAAGGGCTCAGATCCCTAGTGCCATAATAAACCAAAATATTTGGACAAACTTTGTTTTGAAAAATGCCGATTTCCAAAATAAAGTGTGCCCGAATATTTAAGGGCTATTACAATGACAACTGTCCAAGAAATTTTCCGACTGACCACATTGAAGAAGTTCAGTAACATGACGTGACGGACGGACGGACACGGACGGACACGGACGGACACGGACGACCGGACCGGACCGGACCGGACCGGACGGACGGACGGACGGACGGACGGACGGACGGACGGACGGACGGACGGACGGACGGACGGACGGACGGACGGACGGACAGACGTTCAAACATTGGGAGTGAGAGGCACCGCTATATGATCCAAAGGGTTAGCTCCTAAATATCAAAGAGTTAGCTCCTAAATTTATGAGGCACCGACAATATCAAAGAGATCAAAGGTACTAACCCTTACCCTAAGCTCCTAAACCCCCGATGTTGGCCCGGACGGACGGACGGACGGACGGACGGACGGACGGACGGACGAACATTTGGGAGTTATGAGCTATTTGTTCTTTAAAAGATCAAAGGATTAGCTCCTAAAGATCAATGGAATTATGAGCTAACCGACTATAACAAAGGAATCATTTGTTACTAACCCTTACCCTAAGCTCCTAAACCCCCGATGTTGGCCCGGACGGACGGACGGACGGACGGACGGACGGACGGACGTTCTTACATTACTATACTTATGTGGCTTATCACATGTTAAATATTAGCCACATAAAACGATTTTTAGCCACATAAAACGATTTTTTAGGTGGCTAATTGTAACCAACCCTATCCTTTACCAAGTTCATAACCTTGTGGGGCTAGCCACATAAGTACCCTAATGTGTGCCCGGACGGACGGGCACGCATTAGGGTACTTATGGGGTAGGGGGCGTGGCCTAAGACAATGGGTTAGGGTTAGAACACAATGGAACTTAATCCGTACCCCGTAAGCCTATTGTGTCTTACGGGGTATTTCCTTTGATCTTTTATATAGCAAGTACCCCCTAATGTCCGAAATGTAAGTTCGTCCATTCTTACAGTACTATACTTAAGTGGCTTATCACATGTTAAATATTAGCCACATAAAACGATTTTTAGCCACATAAAACGATTTTTTAGGTGGCTAATTGTAACCATAACCTATCCTTTACCAAGTCCATAACCCTGTGGGGCTAGCCACATAAGTACCCTAATGTGTGCCCGGACGGACGGATGGACGGACAGACGGATGGACAGACGTTCTTACAGTACTATACTTATGTGGCTTATCACATGTTAAATATTAGCCACATAAAACGATTTTTAGCCACATAAAACGATTTTTTAGGTGGCTAATTGTAACCAACCCTATCCTTTACCAAGTCCATAACCCTGTGGGGCTAGCCACATAAGTACCCTAATGTGTGCCCGGACGGACGGACGGACGGACAGACGACAGACGGACGGACGAACGTTCTTACATTAGGGTACTTATGTGGCTTATCACATGTTAAATATTAGCCACATAAAACGATTTTTAGCCACATAAAACGATTTTTTAGGTGGCTAATTGTAACCAACCCTATCCTTTAACAAGTCCATAACCCTGTGGGGCTAGCCACATAAGTACCCTAACCCTAATGTGCCCGGACGGACGGACGGACGGACGGACGGACGGACGTTCTTACAGTACTATACTTATGTGGCTTATCACATGTTAAATATTAGCCACATAAAACGATTTTTAGCCACATAAAACGATTTTTTAGGTGGCTAATTGTAACCAACCATATCCTTTATCAAGTCCATAACCCTGTGGGGCTAGCCACATAAATACCCTAATGTGTGCCCGGACGGACGGACGGACGGACGGACGGACGGACGGACGGACTTTCAGGTAACTATGTGGCTTATCGCATGTTAAATATTAGCCACATAAAACCACTTTTAGCCACATAAAACGATATCTTAGGTGGCTAATTGTAACCAACCCTATCCTTTAACAAGTCCATAACCCTGTGGGGCTAGCCACATAAGTACCTGAATGTCTGCCCACGACGGACAGGACGGGGACGGACGGACGGACGTTCAAACATTTGGGAGTTATGAGGCACCGCTATATAAAAGATCAAAGGGTTAGCTCCTAAATATCAAAGAGTTAGCTCCTAAATTTATGAGGCACCGACAATATCAAAGAGATCAAAGGTACTAACCCTTACCCTAAGCTCCTAAACCCCCGATGTTGGTTTTTTGGCCCGGACGGACGGACGACGGACGGTCGGATACGGACGGACACGGACGGACGGACGGACGGACGGACGGACGGACGGACGGACGGACGGACGTTCAAACATTTGGGAGTTATGAGGCACCGCTATATAAAAGATCAAAGGGTTAGCTCCTAAATATCAAAGAGTTAGCTCCTAAATTTATGAGGCACCGACAATATCAAAGAGATCAAAGGTACTAACCCTTACCCTAAGCTCCTAAACCCCCGATGTTGGCCCGGACGGACGGACGGACGGACGTTCTTACAGTACTATACTTATGTGGCTTATCACATGTTAAATATTAGCCACATAAAACGATTTTTAGCCACATAAAAGGATTTTTTAGGTGGCTAATTGTAACCAACCCTATCCTTTAACAAGTCCATAACCCTGTGGGGCTAACCACATAAGTACCCTAATGTGTGCCCGGACGGACGGACGGACGGGACGGGACGGGACGGGACGGACGGACGGACGGACGGACGGACGGACGGACGGACGGACGGACGGATGGACGGACGGACGGACAGACGGACGGACTTACATTAGGGTACTTATGTGGCTTATCACATGTTAAATATTAGCCACATAAAACGATTTTTAGCCACATAAAACGATTTTTTAGGTGGCTAATTGTAACCAACCCTATCCTTTAACAAGTCCATAACCCTGTGGGGCTAGCCACATAAGTACCCTAATGTGTGCACGGACGGACGGACGGACGGACGGACGGACGGACGGACGGACGGACGGACGGACGGACGGACGGACGGACGGACGGACGGACGGACGGACGGACGTTCTTACATTATTATACTTATGTGGCTTATCACATGTTAAATATTAGCCACATAAAACGATTTTTAGCCACATAAAACAATTTTTTAGGTGGCTAATTGTAACCAACCCTATCCTTTAACCAAGTCCATAACCCTGTGGGGCTAGCCACATAAGTACCCTAATGTGTGCCCGGACGGACGGACGGACGGGTGGACGGACGGACGGATGGACAGATGGACGGTCCAAACACTATATGCCACCCGTTTCTTCGAAACCCGGTGGCATAAAAAAAATGCATTTCAGACTAGTCCATTTATGAACAAGATTGCCGAAGGTCACAATATACGCCCGTCGAGGCAAGGCCAGTCAACAAGGGGAGATAACTCATTTTGACGTGATAAACATGTAAACCAAATTTGGTTACGATCCGTCAAGCAGAACTCGACTTATTGCGTGGACAAGACTACGGAGTCCGAAAATTAAAAATGGCCGCCAAGGAGAGATAAGTCATTGGAAATTTTTCAAAATCAATAGGAGTGCGAAAATTAAAAATAGCTGCCAAGGGGAGACAAGTATCGGAAATTTTTCAAAATCAATAGGCTTCTTTGTCTTGCCATGATAAACATGTATACCGAATTTGGTTACGAGCGGTGAAGTATAACTTGAGTTATTGTGTGGACAAGGATACAGAGTGCAAAATATTTTTTGTTGAAAATCTTCGGCTTGCCGTGATAAACATGTATACCAAATTTGGTTACAATCCGTCAAGTACAATCCGCCCGCCCACAAGCCCGCCCACCCGCCCGCCCAATTATGTGACATAGACAGTTACAGATACAACACATTGACAGACAACAACTAAATGATTGATTGATTGATTGATTGATTGGTAAAGGTGCACTTGCTGATATGGGGCCACACACATAATAATAGAGAATAAATAGGTGTTTTCGTTAATCTTTTAATGAAATAGAGATATTCCATCGTACATTTTGAATAGCGGGAAATAATACACAAGTGTTTGTCGGCTTCCGCGCAAGCAACGAGTAACAAAACAAAGTCCAGGTTTAACCAAGATATAAATATGGCAATAGTAGGTCAAGGTCAAATGGATGTCATTTGTTTCACAGTGGTTTGCGGGGCACATCACTACCTCATGATAGTGTGCCACTATGAGGGCTGTATGCCGAATGGACAAAACTAGATGGCCGCCGCCAGCATGTCGCGCCTGCCGAGGCTTTGATAGTACATGTACATGTATACCGAAAAAACTTTAACCAAAACAAAACCTTTAACCCGGACGCACGTGCGGATGTATGTAATTATGCCAATGTGCCGACTATATCGCACTGACCGCAAGCGGGTGCGACAATAAAATATGTCTCCCTATTATATTACAACATGGGCTGGGGAGTCCAGCTTTAACAACAATTGCATTCATCTCACCTTGACCTTAGGCATTGAGGTCACATGGTTGATTATGGAATGATGCTATGGATAGCATTGAGCTAGCATATATGTGGCTGCGCCTCGAAAAATGGGACTTATGGGATTTGTGACCATTTTAGCTCCTGATCAAATAACACACTCCTATAGCCTGATAGCGATCAATATTGCTTGTTGGAAGCATGATGGGGGTTTCATTTATGGAATGATGAACAGTGCAGATACTGATCAGACTGTGTGGATGAACAGGCTGATCTAGATCTACACTGGTTGCACCAAAAACCTACACAAACATGTTGCCAAAACTTCCAAAGTCATCTGACCTTAACCATGAGTGGGCAATGAAAAGAAAAACTGAATGAAGAAAGAAAAACAAGAATTATTCAGAAGAAAGAAAAACAAGAAGATGAAGTTACAAGTCAATCAGCCTCAAGACTGCAGAGATCAAAGAAAACTAACACAAACCAGACAGACGGATGGCTGATGTGAAACCGTTTTTCCAAACAGGCGTATAAAAACTTGGTAAGTCTTATTTTCACTCAGCAGGTGATGGATAGTGGGCTGACAAAAAGCAAGAATGCAGAGCTAGCTATGCAATAAAAATTTGGGCAATAAAATTCTATGTTTGGGAGTAATAAACGAGGGCATGATACCGAAATATATACCTACATATAAGTCAGCATAGTTATACGAACAGTTGCACTTTCACATTTACCATTGTGAAAATTGTTCACTCAAAATAACCTGTTCATTTACTTATCTCTTTCAACCCTGCAAGTCATAAAGCAAACATTTGTTAACAACGTACATCCAGATGAGCGGACGTGACCAATTGACAAGAGGGGCGAAAACATAGAGTTAAAAATAGATTTTAGGAAAACCCAAAATGATAAATAGAGATTTCTATTCCAAGCCGAAACCAAAGATTTTATTTGTGCACCGAACCATGGAGTTATGAATCACGAATAATCTCAAGTATGGTGGTTAATCGCCACACCCTTTGTCTACAGAAACATAGACAAGCAACAACATAAATTTAGCACAAACAATGGTGATTCAAGCTAAGTTAGGACTACTTTTTATGGCGTAAGACCGACATATGTGCTGCGACCGACATAAGCTCATTAACATAAAAGCTGGAAGACCTCAAATTTGGATGTTGGTTGTATAATTCTTCACCAGCGCTTAAATAATAAAACACTATTTTGCACATTTTTTTAATAACTATTCAACCTGAATGATAATATTAGAACAGTCGAAAATAATTCTGCAAATCAAATGATCGAATCGTCAGAAAGTTGTTTTGAGCCATTTGCACGTGCTCGTGCTCAAGGAATGGAAAATTCGGTTTGGCCTACCTGAGCAGACAAGTAATTCGGTACAAAGTCCAAAACATACACAAATTTGATAAACAGATATGCCGCGTTTATCACAAGCGCAGAGAAATCGGGCAATTGGGATGCTTCGAGCTGGCGTTGCTCCCGTTGCCGTCAACAGAGTGATTGGTTGCAGCCGCATAACCATCTTCAATTTGATTATGTGTATGCAGCAAACTGGGGATGTGGCTGATCGTCCTAGGGCAGGGCGACCGCGTGTTACAATGCTGCGTTGAGATCGGGCAATCTGACCGACGCATTTACACGATAGGTTCCAGCCGGCAACCGTTACGGCACGCCAATAACTGTAAGATCGTACAGGCCATACACTGGCAGTATTTTGACGAATCGTCACCGCCGTGCCAGACTGCAATGGGCGAGGAGTCACCATCATTGGCGTCAATGTGACTGGGATACCGTACTGTTCAGACGAGTCGCACTTTAATCTCAGCCTCACCGACGGCCGGCAGCGAGTGCATCGCCGTATAAAAGTTGAACGCTACGCACAAGTGTGCGTACGAGAGAGAGAGACAGGTTTGAGGGTGGTGGCATAATGATCTGGGGAGGGATTATGGGAGGGCGTAAAACAACTCATTGTCATTCGTGGAAACATGAATGCCGCTCGCTACATAAACAAAATTCTTACTGCAGAGGTGATCCCTTTTCAGCAGAAATACGGCCCAGGAACATTCCAACACGACAGCAGAGACACGGCCCAGGAACATTCCAACAGGACAGCAGAAATACGGCCCAAGAACATTCCAACAGGACAGCAGAAATACGGCCCAGGAACATTCCAACACGACAGCAGAGACACGGCCCAGGAACATTCCAACAGGACAGCAGAAATACGGGCTAGGAACTTCCAACAGGACAGCAGAAATACGGGCCAGGAACTTCCAACAGGATAGCAGAGACATGGCCCAGGAACATTCCAACAGGACAGCAGAAATACGGGCCAGGAACTTCCAACAGGATAGCAGAGACATGGTCCAGGAACGTTCCAACAAGACAGCAGAAATACGGGCCAGGAACATTCCAACAGGACAATGCGCGTCTCCATACGGCTCTTGCCACTCGGAACAATTTGGCCGCTAGCAACATCAACGTTTTGTTGTGGCCAGCTATCTCCCCGACTTGAATCCCATAGAACACATATGGGATGAGCTGGAGAGACGTGTGCGACAACGGCATGTGCCGAACAATGTGAACGAGCTCGCCAACGCACTAGTCCGGGAATGGAATGCTATTCCCAACGCCGTGGTCCAAAATTACGTCAATTCCATGCATTAATAAACGCCTGTGGTGAACACAACAGATATTAAACAGATATCAGTTCAATTTCGTTCTAACAGAAAACATTATCTCATCGATAACATCAACCAGAAATGCAGTGTTTTTCAGTTTTGCAGCTTGTTCCTTTAATCCTAATTTTTTGAGTATGCGATCAACATTTAGATTTCCAACAGAATTGCTGATGTGTTGTCAAATGGTCACTTGACATATCAACATCATTGATGTATCTCTTGAAATGACTTAGATATGAACAAAATAGGTACAGTAAAGTTTCTTTTTTTGCTCAGTATATATTCTGGCCATTTGCTGCCTGAACCACAAGATTTTCTTTTTGGCCTAGGATATCAACTAGATGGCCGCAGCCGGCACTAGGATATCAACTAGATGGCCGCAGCCGGCACTAGGATATCAACTAGATGGCCGCAGCCGGCACTAGGATATCAACTAGATGGCCGCAGCCGGCTCTAGGATATCAACTAGATGGCCGCAGCCGGCTTTAGGATATCAACTAGATGGCCATGCAGCCGGCTACTAGATATCAACTAGATGGCCGCAGCCGGCTCTAGGATATCAACTAGATGGCCGCAGCCGGCTTTAGGATATCAACTAGATGGCCATAGCCGGCACTAGGATATCAACTAGATGGCCACAGCCGGCACTAGGATATCAACTAGATGGCCACAGCGGGACTAGGATATCGACTAGATGGCCACAGAATTGCTGATGTGTTGTCAAATGGTCACTTGACATATCAACATCATTGATGTATCTCTTGAAATGACTTAGATATGAACAAAATAGGTACAGTAAAGTTTCTTTTTTTGCTCAGTATATATTCTGGCCATTTGCTGCCTGAACCACAAGATTTTCTTTTTGGCCTAGGATATCAACTAGATGGCCGCAGCCGGCACTAGGATATCAACTAGATGGCCGCAGCTGGCACTAGGATGTCAACTAGATGGCCGCAGCCGGCACTAGGATATCAACTAGATGGCCGCAGCCGGCTCTAGGATATCAACTAGATGGCCGCAGCCGGCTTTAGGATATCAACTAGATGGCCATAGCCGGCACTAGGATATCAACTAGATGGCCACAGCCGGCACTAGGATATCAACTAGATGGCCACACGACAGGATATCACAGATGGCCACGGATTGCTGTGTGTTGTCAAATGGTCACTTGACATATCAACATCATTGATGTATCTCTTGAAATGACTTAGATATGAACAAAATAGTACGAGCTTTTTTTGCTCGATATACTGGATTGCGCCTGCAGTTTTCTTTTTGGCTAGTATCAACTAGATGGCCGCAGCCGGCACTAGGATATCAACTAGATGGCCGCAGCTGGCTAGGATGTCAACTAGATGGCCATTTTAGCGGCACTGGAGGTATCAACTAGTATGGCCGCAGCTGGCACTAGGATTCAACTAGATGGCCGCAGCCGGCACTAGGATATCAACTAGATGGCCGCAGCGGCTAGGATACAACTAGATGCATCCGGCACTAGGATGTCAACAGATGGCCGCAGCCGGCACTAGATATCAACTAGATGGCCGCAGCCGGCACTAGGATATCAACTAGATGGCCGCAGCCGGCTCTAGATATCAACTAGATGGCCGCAGCGCTTTAGGATATCAACTAGATGGCCATAGCCGGCACTAGGATACAACTAGATGGCCACAGCCGGCACTAGGATATCAACTAGATGGCCACAGCGGGAACTAGGATATCGACAGATGCACAGAATTGCGCAGCGTCATGGTCAACTGACATCAACATCAGATGTACGCTTGATGACTAGGATGAACACTAGATGTCAAGCTCATATATACTGCCATGCCTGCACGCCGGCTTTTTACTAGGATATCAACTAGATGGCCGCAGCCGGCACTAGGATATCAACTAGATGGCCGCAGCTGGCACTAGGATGTCAACTAGATGGCCGCAGCCGGCACTAGGATATCAACTAGATGGCCGCAGCTGGCACTAGGATGTCAACTAGATGGCCGCAGCCGGCACTAGGATATCAACTAGATGGCCGCAGCCGGCACTAGGATATCAACTAGATGGCCGCAGCCGGCACTAGGATATCAACTAGATGGCCGCAAGCCGGCATAGATATCAACTATGGCCGCAGCGGCACTAGGATATCAACTAGATGGCCGCAGCCGGCTCTAGGATATCAACTAGATGGCCACAGGCAGCACTAGGATATCAACTAGATGGCCGCAGCCGGCACTATGATATCAACTAGATGGCCACAGCCGGCACTAGGATATCAACTAGATGGCCACAGCCGGCACTAGGATATCAACTAGATGGCCCACAGCCGGCACTAGGATATCAACTAGATGGCCACAGCCAGCACTAGGATATCAACTAGATGGCCACAGCCGGCACTAGGATATCAACTAGATGGCCACAGCCAGCACTAGGATATCAACTATTGTCTGTTCCACGAAATGCTGCCCAAGTTTTATTGCTATAAAAACACCCCAAACTGCTTATTTTTTTATATAAAACAATGTAAAACTATTTTTTTAGAAATGAACCTACTTTTTATTTCAAGAAAATCCGTCTAATAACAAAATTATTTCGAATAAACAGTCATGGATGGGCTTTTGCCTTATAAATTCATTTCACCGAATTTTAGTTGTTGACAATAAAACAAGAAACTACTATTGCAATAATCACTTCCGGTAAACAACAACAACAACAACTATTATTACGAACTGAACACAAATTCTTAATAAATTTGTTTATTAACATCATTTTCTGGCATATAACTTAAACAATTTGTATTACAATATATGAATTAATAATGTAATCTTCATATATTTAGCGAATATCATTCATCCATAAGGTTTCAAATCGATCTGATACTATTGCTAATACGTCCTAATGTATTGTAAATTGTGAATGCTAACGAACTTGATTCGATTAAACTCGTGACCTTCACCAACCAATCAGCATTTAGTAAACCAAGTTGTCCGCCGTAAATTCGTCCGGCAAAGAAACTGGCTCACAGGAAGTGAGTGTATACTTCCGCCGGAAATTACGTATATATGGTGTTCCCAAGTCATACCATTAGAGAATGTAGATTTACATCGGTGTCGATGTGCGAGGATATGTGCAATTAATTTTGCGTGGTAGGAACAGCGTGCCAACCTCAGCTTGGCGTTGTTAATAGATACGAAAGCTGTAGCAGATGATGATGACATCATGTTGTATTTTGACCAAATTCTCGGCATTTTCTTCTGGAATTCTTTTACGAACACCGAGAAATGGAGGCTCGATTCCTTTTTTTTTCAACCTGGCAAGATTTGCTCTCATAAATACAAGGTTAGTGTCTTTTCTTTAATGATGAAATCCAGCAAGCAGTTCGATGCTAGAAAAATGTTGAAAATCTGATCGCACGTGACATTTTAACATTGCAGCCCTGCATTCAATTCTTGATTTATGGCTATTACTTCATTATAGGACCGAATTTCAAAAAAATAAAAAGATGGCTCATTGCTAAATTTTGCTGAAAAATGATTTTATGCCAAAAAATAAGAGTTTTAGGGTGTTTAAATAGGTGTAAAAGTTGGGCAGGTTAACGTGAAACAGACAGTAGATGGCCACAGCCGGCACTAGGATATCAACTAGATGGCCACAACCGGCACTAGGATATCAACTAGATGGCCACAGCCGGCACTAGGATATCAACTAGATGGCCGCAGCCGGCACTAGGATATCAACTAGATGGCCACAGCCGGCACTAGGATATCAACTAGATGGCCACAGCCGGCACTAGGATATCAACTAGATGGCCGCAGCCGGCACTAGGATATCAACTAGATGGCAGCAGGCGGCACTAGGATATCAACTAGATGGCCGCAGCCGGCACTAGGATATCAACTAGATGGCCGCAGCCGGCACTAGGATATCAACTAGATGGCCACAGCCGGCACTAGGATATCAACTAGATGGCCGCAGCCGGCACTAGGATATCAACTAGATGGCCACAGCCGGCACTAGGATATCAACTAGATGGCCACAGCTAACACTAGGATATCAACTAGATGGCCGCAGCCGGCATGTCGCATCCGCTGAGGCTTTGATAGTATACTGAAAATCTTTAACCATAAACTTTAACCTCGGATGCACGTACGGACGTATGGACGGATGTAAGTAAGCCAATGTGTCAACACAGCTGTATTTGTGGCTGTGATTGGAGGAATGGGGCCTATGTGTTTTTGCATTCACAGTCTGATCAGGATCTGCACCATTCGCCATTCTATCAATGAAACACTCGTCATGCTTCTAATAAGCAATATAGATCATTATCACGCTTCATGAATGTGCTATTTGCCACAGCAACATATTTACCTTTAGACAATTCAGTAAAAAGGCGTCTTCAGATAAAGGTAGGGCAGTATTTCTCTGGGGGCCATTCAAGTCAGATGATGTATCCCATCTAGCCACACCTGTAAACATTCCAACAGATCTAGTCACACCTGTAAACATTCCAACAGATCTAGCCACACCTGTAAACATTCCAACAGATCTAGCCACACCTGTAAACATTCACCTGTAAACATTCTAACAGATCTAGCCATACCTGTAAACATTCCAACAGATCTAGGTCAGCTGAGGGCAAATAATTCACCTTGTCTGGGGGAAAATAGACTAGCTGCAGAAAATAGCTATTCATCAGCGTTGCCGATAAAGGATAAAGCCCCACAGGGATAAATGTGGCCGTGACTGGAGAAATAGAGCTTATGGGATTTCTGACCAGTGTAGTTAGTTTGTTTGCAGATATTTAACGGCCTATCAACAGCTAAGGTCATTTAAGGCCGGGCCAGCGGGTGGGGGGAAAATCCCAAAATCAGAAAGGAATATTTACATGGAAACAAAGTATATGCAGCCCTGAAATTAGAATAACCTGACCTGGTGCCAGGTCCATACCACACCAAAGCCACTTGGTCCTTTCCCCTAAAAGTAATAGGATTACGATTAATCATATTACGCCTATAAGGGCTATAACCAGATTCAACTCTCACATACAAGAAAGCCAAAGACATACATGAGGGCCAAACCAGGTCTCCAGTCGGGATTCCGGTAATGATGAACCTCGAACATTAAATTACCAATCGCATGCTCCCACCTGCGACCAGTGTAGTACCTGATCAAATAGCACACTCCTGTAGCCTGATAATGATGATCTGTATTGCTTATTATAGAAGCATGACAGCAGTTTCATTGATGCAATAACAAACAGTGCAGATCCTGATCAGACTGTGTGCATGCACAGGTTGATCTGGATCTGCACTGGTCGCAAAACCCATAAGCCCTATTTCTCCAGTCACAGTTGCGAATACAATCTTTGTTTTCCATTCTCTTGTTGTTGTTGTTTCTGCGAAATTCTTGCTCTTATATTTCGCGAAACGCTTTCCACTCTAGATTAATATTAGTCCATTTGTCATCCACAAACACATACTGCGAAGAATTTCAGGATGTTCAGTCCTTTGATTACAACACTTCAGAATAATTTCTAACGGAAATGTTTCTTAAGCGCTGTCAAGCCATGTTTTATTGAGAAAGAAGACAAAATATAAAACAAACAGATGACAAAATACATTTCCCACATTCTACGGGTTAAATATAAGCGACTGTCACACATTCGCCACTAAGCATGGACCTTTGGATGAAAGCGAGGTGCCATCCCTATATGACCGAGGTGCCATCCCTATATGACCTTAGTTGTTGCTAGCACGTTATACCTATTCACGTTCACTATTAACCCTTACACCGCTCTCTTAATTGTTTGTCGTCTGCTGTTTATTTTCTATTTTCCATTTTTATCACCAAAAACATGCTTTGACAGCACTTTAGAATAATTTACAACATGCTTTGACAGCACTTCAGAATCATTTCCATTGGAAATGATTCTGAAGTGCTGTAAAACCATGTTTTCATTGAGAAATAAGGCAAACTATAAAAGCAACAGTTGTTGTGAGTATCGGGCTAAGCAATTCCACAATGTTTTTGCCCAAACTTGTCGAGTTGACAAAATAAACTGCTGACCTAGCTATATTTCTTTCCCATTGAACACAATCAAGAGCAATATAAATAATTCCGTAATAAATTGTTGTTCAATGAGTTTTCACATACCAATAGATAACAAAGAAGTAAGTAAGTATCTGATAAACACCCTCTTATATGGTCGTGTCTATATGAGACCAGGGCATGGTAACTCAAAACCTCAGTTAGTTTAACAGACAGTTACACAGTTAAGTCTCAAAACCTCTGTTAGTTTAACAAACTGTTAAACAGTTAAGTCTCAAAACCTCTGTTAGCTTAACCTTTTCAACACTACAGACCTGGAATTGGCAAACAGTGTAGATCAGGATGAGCCGTCTCACCAGGATCTGCACTTTTTGCATGTAATTTTCATATTTTGAGAACAAAAAAAAACAATCCTTTTACATAAATTAATTAGTCTGAAAATCTTTTGTGACAAATTGGCTTGGTTGCAAAATTAACATCAAAATCCATTCCAGTTACTTAGGGGTGAAATGGTTAGCAGACTGCTAAATCCTTAAAGGTCATATTACAAACTATCACTGATGTTGTTCAAAATGCTCTAAAAACAACAACGGCGACCCTAATAACCGATTTCCGGTTCATTTGTATTTTTCATGATATTGAGATTTCTCATATCGCACCTTATCTGACACCTATAGAGAGCCATGCAATGAATTGGTCATCGCTTATCTCTCCTGTTACTGCGACCTACTGCCGCGAGGTGGCGCTGTAAAAATAACCGCTATGACGTAGCAGTAGTACAGCTTACCTGATTGGTGGATAAAGGTTTCTTATATAATATCGTTTGGATTTACGGACATCATGTATTTATTGCATAATTTCTTCGTTTTTGTAGTTTAATATATACGTTAATCGTTATTTTTTCATTCGCCTAGTTATACTTGGATTATTTATACATTGGTTGCAATCGGACGACTATCTGTGCGGAAGTCGGTTGTTATTCACGGTCAAACAGACCAGAATCAGAAAAAAATGTGAAATTAAATGTTATATTTCTATTTCTATTTCTATTACAAAATGCCAACATAATCTCCGACATGTCGTAAATTGATTCTGCAATGCTTTGCAGAATGTTACTTCAACATACTTGTGCTTTGACAATTTAGAGTTGAAATAATCAGTGACACGCGTGTGTAGCTATGTTCAAACGGATGCCGCCGGATGTCATTAATAGTTCGGCATAGCAAACAATTGGACCGATGATTTGACCGCAGGCAAATAGGGAAGTGGATCTTGGGACAGGTGTATTCCGAATTGAATGAAGCCACACCTATTCTATGCTGATTGGTTGAATCCATTTTGTTTATCTGTCCTAGTCAGTGACAGACGTGTGAAGCTACGTTCAAACGGATGCCAACAATATTGCGGCAGGTGTATATTGAATCCGCGAGGCCATACCTATGCCAAGCTGACTGGTGGAGTCCAATTTGACAGACATGGTAGAATAGATACACTGTGCACATCAGGGTGCTTTCTACAGTCTTGATGTGTTTTTTTTTACACATGGATGAATGTTATATTGCAGGACTAAAATTGTGTAACTTGAATGTCCACTCGCTTATTTTTCCGTAAATACTGTTTTTGAATACTAAAATACAACTAAATCACATATTTTGTTCGTTATCAGCGATCTAATAAACTGGAGTTCTAAGTAGTCTGTTGAACTATTACGTGTAATAATCGTATTATGCATACATTTTGAAAGTACTACTGATACGTCATATACCCACGTGACCGCAAAGGGAAATAACTGTGGTAAGCAACATAAGGGGAAGTTAGTCATGCAGTGACAACTGGAAAAACTGGACGTAAAAGTATGGCACATATTGGTTGGATTACTGTAAAATTTGTTTTATTTGATATAAATGATGAATACATAAGCGTATCGTGAAAACAGAAGCTTGTTATATCTCCTTTAATAACAATGTTAACTGTTTAACATTCTGTTAAGCTAACAGACATTTTGAGCGACTGGACACCGGTTGCTCATACGATAAATGTAATCTTATACGAGTGGTGATTTAATATTGATTAACCCTTTGACCCATAAATAACTGGAATAGACTTGGCCATGCTAATTCTTGGACTGCTTCATTAATCAGATCAAGATTTTGTTTATTTTAATCAAAATACTGACAAATTGTGTAGATCCTGATGAGACAGCTCGTTGTGAACAGACTCATCTGGTTCTACAGTGTTTGCAAATGTTGACTTGATGGCCTGTGGGGTAGAAAGGATTAAGGACCCATTCTATACCTGATCATCCTTTGATTCAAAGATAATTGCTTTGGCAATGTGAACAAATATATGTATAACATATGTGAACACTGCCTAGTTAATGTATTCTATATAGCACATGGAGTGGCCTCAAGTCGGCCCATCTTTGTGTGTGCCAGCCAGTTTCACCTCTTCTGGCGTTTGACAAGAAACGGACAATGCCAATATCACATATGATATAGTATGATATAATGTCACATACAAGAAAGCCAAAGACGTACGTGAGGGCCAAACCAGGTCTCCGGTCGGGATTCCGGTAAGAATGAACCCCGATCGTTAAATTACCCATCGCATTCTCCCAATCTCAAAAGTATACCAAAACTGTTTAAAAACATTGTCATTTCATTTCTGATTGACAAAACAGCTGGTATGACATCATAACTCCGGGCATTTACGTCAGCGTTGCTGAGTGTGTCTGCTGCCGCCAATCAGTCCTTGACAACATGAGCATTAGCCAATAAAATAATTCTGTATACAAATGGTTTTAAATATGGCATAAAAAAATATATGTATTGTTTTAAAGTCACATATAGTGTGTAGAAAATATAAAATTTATCTCATTTGTGTGTATACTTGAGAGCCAACACAAAAAATATACACACGAGTGGGATAAATCTTATATTTTCAATCTTATATTTTCTACACACTGGGAATATTCTGTATATATTTATTCCCTCACTTTGATCATATACAACATTCTTCTGTTCACACTTATCAGGATTGACCATCTCATTATTTCTCATCAGTCTGCATGGACATAAATGACCGCCATGAGAAAATGGGAATGTCATATATAGACGGGAATGTACTTGTATGAGGGATAACTGTACATTCAGCATTCAACATATATTATATTACACAGCTTCAGATAAGGTGCATATTGGCGTATTTTACGCACTTATTTTAGCAGAATACGCATTGCTTATCAAAAGTGGGAGTACAAAATACTCACAGCAATGTGAAAATACGCATTGATTTTCAAATTGAGTAGTGAAAATACTGTAATAAAGTTAAAATTTACTTAGTTGAGCTGCAAAAAGCAAACAGTGTTGCTTTTTGCAGCTCAGATAAGTGAATTTTTAAATTTGTTTTATTTTGTATCATTTGTTCCCTATTTAGTAAGGAAGAAACTCAACAATACATTTGTAAAAGTAAAATACACATTGAATTAGAAATATGGGGGTATACTACTCTTGAGATACAAAACTTATCTGGAGCTCTGATATTACAACAAAGCATAGTATAAAGCAAGAACATTCTAAAAGACAATGACCGGTCCATTTGGATAATAGAGAAATACATCAGACAAGAACCAATCATTCAAAATGCAACTTGCTGCATATCAGACCAGCACTGTGCACTTTTACAGTGTTGCTTTAAAGAAAAATGACCACTGGCAGCATAAATTGTTCATGAACTAAATGGCAAACAGTGTAGAACCTGATCAGACTAAGATGGTAATCCTGCTATCTGTGCTTCTAAACATCCATTACCATCTTGAAGCCATTACAGTGAAACAAGGGCATCATTATCACTAATCTAATCCCCTCGCTGGCAGCGTTGATAATAATAAACTAGATGGCCACGGCCTGCATGTCGCGCCTTGTGGCGAGGCATGGACACTAAAAAAAAAGATATAGTATAACGAAAAACTTTAACCAAAAAACTTAACCAAAAACTTTAACCGGACACACGTACGTACGTATGTACGCCAAAGTGCCGACTATATCGCGCTTACCACAAGCGGGCGCGACAAAAACTTTAACCAAAAACTTTAACCAAAAACTTTAACCAAAAACTTCAAAGTAATTTGTCCTTGACATTGGGCACGGGAGGGGGGTAGAATGAAAATATAGATGATGATAAACGCCCATGTGAAGTTTCAAGGTAATGGGCAAAGCAGTTGCAGAGATATAGTATAACGAAAAATTTTAACCAAAAATCTTAACCAAAAACTTTAACCAAACAACTTAACCAAAAAACTTAACCAAAAACTTTAACCAAAAAGCTTAACCAAAATGCTTAACCAAAAACTTTAACCAAAAAACTTAACCAAAAAACTTAACCAAAAAACTTAACCAAAAACTTTAACCGGACACACGTACGTACATACGTACGTATGTACGTACGTACGTACGTGTGTCCGGTTAGGTGCCGACTATATCGCGCTTTCCGCAAGCGGGCGCGACAAAAAATTAAAACAATAGACGAGGCAAAGCCACGGCCGGGTTTTCTTCAAGGCATAGACAAATAGATAACAGACAATTGGCTATTAATGTTATTATGACCACGAAAGTGATAATTAACTGTCAGTGGCCTAAGATGACGAAAAAAGCCAGTGCATGAGAAAACCTACATGCAGTTGCAGGCTAATACATGTATTAGTACAAGATACGAGTGAACGTCTGTGCTGTCTGACGAGTTTTGTCCAATTTAACATTGAAAAAGCCGATTATGCGGAAAATAGTCGAGTCGAATTTAGGGTGAACCTTGCAGTATGGTACTACTAACGTTTTTTGATTGATTTTGTTAGTTCATGATGTGGATAATTGGAAACTGAATGATGCCATGCTGGCATCATTGAGCAATTTTCAGAATTCATGATGGCGTCCAAGATGGCGGCCAAAATAGGATAAAATCGTATATTGGTCAATGAAAGCTGATTTTCAAAGAAAATATTCGCGATTAGATTTCAGACAAAAATAGAATAAATTAAATTTCAACTTTGTATGGTATTCGGATAAAATCCAAGATGGCCGCCAAAAGTTGAATACGATTTACATTAATATAACTAGGCAAATGGATTACGGAATTTCGTCGAACTACGTACGCAAATAAACAAAACAGCACGTACATATTATTCCAGTCGTTGTCTCAATTCAAGATGGCGTCCAAGATGGCCGACAGCATGCTTCAAGTATAAATCTTAAACATAGTAGTTTATATTAAAAGCATTTTAAGGCGACATTTTGTGAAAATATGAAACAATATGATAATATATATCACATTTTAATAATAACCTTCACTTGTATTATATAGTTCAATATCAGTTGTATGCCGCTATCATATTAACTAATTTTAACACCACCCCCACCCAAAACAGAAGGCAATTGCTTCATCCACAAATGAACAAGTATACAAAAACGAGCTGAAAATCAGTTGATTTTGTCCTGTAATTTTAAACTCACATCACCGAAAATGCTCGACCACAGAGGTGCACATATACTGTGTTTACCATAATGTATTGCATTGGTTGTTCTTGTTTATGGGTCTCCTTTTAGTATCTTGTTCTTGGTAAGTTTGCTAGTCATGTTCGGCTGGAGATTATCATGGATCGCAGAGTGCATGTTTGTACCGCGTTGCTTAAAGTCTCCTCGCTAATTTGTTAGTGTCTTGTTTGGGCATCGTGTTTATCTATTGTAGTTTCACTCATTTGTATTTGTATGTTCAATGGCTAATGTATGTATCAGTTTCAATATTTGCCGTGTGGAGTTTTTGTTGCTTTACTTCTGTCACTTAATATGACAGTTGTGATATACACACATTCCCACCGATCGCATGCACTACTCGTGAGCATCGTCCTCGTTTTCACTATTCAAGTAAGTCTCATCAGCCCTTTTGTGAGGATTGCTGCAGCTCTCCAATGACATCTACTTAAAAATGAAGTACAAGACATCGCTGCTCAAAGCATAAACAGGTACGTATTGAGCAAGCATTCTGTGCACTATTCCCACAGGCAACAACTTTCATAAGATCTGGCGGAGCAACCTCAGACACTCCTGTGGATGGAATGGGCACTCCATTGAAAACAACCCAGCCATACAGTGATATGTTCGGCGGGTCCAGTTCATCTGCTGCTTTCCAGATCGGTTTGCAAGTGAGCCCGTTTGATGTGCTCATTCAGCGCATAGTCTGTTGGTGGTAAGGCCATAATAAAGAAGGTGTTTGTTTGCCCAAACGAGACCGACCCGAAAAAAACCCGCCGACTCAAAATCTTTTATCGCCGTGAACGTACTGAGTATTCTTTTTTTTTTTTGCCGAGTGAACGTACTGAGTATTCTTTTTTTTTTTGGCCGATTTTGCCCCTTTACAAAACTATTTTATACAGGAATAATCAAGTTCGGTATATCCAAATCAAGTACGACCTTATAGACTGTGTAATCCAAACGCTTTACTCTTCCGCGCACCAGCTATTCAACAAAGAGTGTTGTTATTGACGACGTATTATTTAAGCGTTTAAGTGATGGTGACGAAAAAAAACATGGCAGCGCCCTGCAGTGGAAATTTCACGCGGTGTTCAACAATTAAATTAAACTTTAAAAACACAAATAAAGTTAGACAAATCACAAATAACAGATTGTGTAGGTTTGAGAACTCTAACACCTGGCGGACCGTATTAACGGAAATAAATACGAAGTGTTCTAACATTTGACATACCGATGTTTGGTGAACCTCATGTTGACCCTTCAATTCATTCATGGACCATGATTCTAAAACTTCCTGAGCACATTCTCCATTCTCGTACACGAAATCAGCAAATTTGATTGGCCTGTGCTCAGTCCTCGACCCATCAAATTTCCCGATTTCAAGCATGAGAATAGAGAATGTGCTCAAAAGGTTTTATAATCTGACACGGCACCATGTTTTATGCTACTAGTGTTTTAATTTGCTGTGACAATGAACACTTTCAACACCAAATACCAGAATGTCAATGTTTAACAGCATCTGGACTGGCCCATTGACGGCTTGAATATCGATTGACGTCCATCCAAATTGAATCTCATATACATACAGAAGGATGATATTAAATGAGGTATTTCATCAGGATCAACACTGTTTGTCAACAGAGTATATTTAGTAAAGAAATATATTCATATATATCCATCTAGTCAACATTCCTAGTCAGTATTGTGATTTAGACGTTCTTTGCAATTGTATGTTCATCTGACATTATATACAAGTATTGTTGTTTTAACAGCATTAAAGTTACTGTGTTTTTTTGTGTCGTACAGCTACCTTAAAACAAGAGGGCCATGATGGCCCTAATTCGCTCACCTGATTCCATGAACACAAGAGAAGAATGTGACATTGAGTTCATGTGTTTTAAAAAAATTGTGCTATTTTTAGATGGCGGTCATCTTGGATTAAGCGATGACTCATTTTACAAAATCTGAAAATGCTTCACCCAGCATCGGCCATGTGGTTTCTGACAAAAAGACGTTAAAAATCTTGAATAAATGGACCTTTTGGTGGCCATCATGGATGACATAATCATCCGATTCCGACAAATATTGCACCAGAGTGATCGCCTCATTGATACCTTCAATTTGATATATGACATGACCATATTCAGTCAAAAATAAAATTTGACCCCAATTTGACCCCACGGGCCACGCCCATTTTTGACCCTGGGGTCACCATTTTAACAACTTTCAAAGAGCAATGTACATCGATCATTCCTACCAAGTTTCGTCGAAATCCGGCTAGCGGTTCATGAGAAGATTTTTTAAGAATTTATGCTATTTTTAGATGGCGGCCATCTTGGATTAGCGATGACCTCCATTTTAACAAATCTGAAAAGGCTTCACCCATGGACCATAACTTTTAAGTTTGGCTACCATGGGCCAAGCGGTTCATGTGAAGAAGAATTTTGAAATCTCTAATAAAAGAACGAACTTTTGACATTTCGGTGGCCATCTTGGATGACATAACAATCCAATTTGGACAAAAAATGTACCAGAGTGATCGCCTCATTAATACCTTCTATTTGATATATAACATGACCATATTCGGACAAAAATAAAATTTGACCCCACGGGCCATGCCCATTTTTGACCCCGGAGTCACCATTTTAACAACTTTGAAAGAGCATTGTACATCGATCATTCCTACCAAGTTTCGTCGAAATCTGGCTAGCGGTTCATGAGAAGAAGATTTTTTAAGAATTTATGCTATTTTTAGACGGCGGCCATCTTGGATTAGCGATGACCTCCATTTTAACAAATCTGAAAAGGCTTCACACATGGACCATAACTTTTAAGTTTGGCTACCATGGGCCAAGCGGTTCATGTGAAGAAGAATTTTGAAATCTCTAATAAAAGAACGATCTTTTGACCTTTCAGCGGCCATCTTGGATGACATAACAATCCGATTTTGACAGGAAATGCACCAGAGTGATCGCCTCATTGATACCTTCAATTTGATGTATGACATGACCATATTCGGTCAAAAATAAAATTTGAACCCAATTTGACCCCACGGGCCACGCCCATTTTTGACCCCGGGGTCACCATTTTAACAACTTTGAAAGAGCAATGTACATCGATCATTCCTACCAAGTTTCGTCGAAATCCGGCAAGCGGTTCATGAGAAGAATATTTTTTAAGAATTTATGCTATTTTTAGACGGCGGCCATCTTGGATTAGCGATGACCTCCATTTTAACAAATTTGAAAAGGCTTCACCCATGGACCATAACTTTTAAGTTTGGCTACCATGGGCCAAGTGGTTAATGTGAAGAAGAATTTTGAAATCTCTAATAAAAGAACAACCTTTTGACCTTTCGGCGGCCATCTTGGATGACATAACAATCCGATTTCGACAAAAAATGCACCAGTTGATGCCTCATTGATACCTTCAATTTGATATATGAAATGACCATATTCAGTCAAAAATAAAATTTGACCCCAATTTGACCCCACGGGCCACGCTCATTTTTGACCCCAGGGTCACCATTTTAACAACTTTGAAAGAGCAATGTACATCGATCATTCCTACCAAGTTTTGTCGAAATCCGGTTGGCGGATCTTGAGAAGAAGATTTTTTAAGAATTTGTGCTATTTTTAGACGGCGGCCATCTTGGATTACGTAATGACGTCATTTTAACAATTTTGTAATCCCCCTACCTAAGAACCATGACCATGAAGTTTGGTGACTATAGACCCATTGGTTACCGAGGAGAAGACGTTTGAAAATGTTCACGGACGACGGACGACGACGACGGACACATTGCGGTAACAATAGCTCACATGAGCTTCGCTCAGGTGAGCTAAAAAAAGAAGAAAAGATTTTGCCTACCTACCTACCCATTTTTTGAAAGTAGGGTCGGGTTTGGGCAAACTTAAAATCTTTTAATTGTGGCCTAATGTATTAAATTTTTGAGTGTCCCTCTTACTCATGAATATGGTGTGTCGTAATTGGTTCATGGACGTGTGAGTCTGTTTTTCCTTATACACCCTGCATACAAACCTATGACCAGCTGTGATAATTTCCATAAGGTGATGTGCGTTCCCCAAGTATCAGACCAACATCCTTTCCTTTTTCACCATGTCTGCAACCGCGGATAATTTTCCTGCTGAACAGGTAGCTAACAGTGTCACATCGCGTCAGTGCATGTGCAGCAAGCAGTTGGGCTGACTTCGTGTTTCCCAACCACAGTCAGATTTTCAGAAGTTTTCTCTGTGCAAAATACTTTTTATCAGCGACCTATTGTTGTGTGTAGTTTTCATGATTGTATCCCTGGCAGGTAAGGTTGTTTCGAGAGTGAGATTGACACTTGATCCTGTTCGCCTGAGTCGCTCGTGTGTCTTTATTGACCCCTATATGTATCTGTCAAACACGACTATGACGCGATGGCCCTTATGAAATTCTGATGTAGATATAACATGAACATCTGGTGCCCTCGGTTCATCTATCCAAACTGCAAGTTTATGCAGAATTGGTGAGTTTGTGCCTTTGCGCATGCTTCCATAATCGTCAAATACAGCTGGTGAAAGCGGTGCAAATTCAAAACAGAGCATTCTCTCTAGTGAAACATCGCGCTTCTGTGACAATACAAGTAATCGTCCATAGAGCTTTTTCATGTCATACACTGCTCTAGCCCCTACACGTACCTCTTTCTTCATTGATTCCATTGTCACGACTTTGGAGTGGATAGTATTGTAAAAACCAGTCGGCAATGTCTTCGTGAATTCTGCTACCATACACTCTCCAATTGCCAGTGCATCTTCTACGTTCACGGTTTCATCAGCTACTCGACCATTTACCACGTTCAACAACATGTCTGATTCTGGTTGTTCTAGTGGGTGAGGATACCGTTTCAGCTCATTTTTAATTTTCGTTCTGTCTGCTTGATCAAGTTTCTTTCGTTTATGTCCCTCTTCCTTGTGTTTGTTTGTCTTTGTGTCATATTCATCATCATCACGGTATTAAAACATATAGTCCATAGCTGGAGACACGGTACTGCAAACATGGTATGATAGAACCCAATGCGCCGTCTTATATCGCCAAGACATAAACCCGGTTTTAATAGATCGTTGTACACATGGAAAACGTATCCGTATGTGTCTGTATTATAACTGGGCCCTCGACTAGCCTCACTCCTTCGATATTTGGGCCGCCGGCTAAGAAAAGAGACATTTGTGACCAATGCATATCCTGATCATAGTGTTATTACACTCAAAACATTGACCAGAAACTGTCACAGAGGAACGTGAACAATGTTGGATTGACTGAATGGCGTGGGTCCTGGTCAGACTGTGCATCCAGGCTGATCTGGGGCTATGCTGGCTGCACAAATCTTATGACACTGTTTTCATTCGGTGGCCCACTAATGCGACCAGCATATATACAGATAAGTCCGCACACCCGCGTAGTCTGACTGCTCTTGACATACACTGTTTGCCTTTCAGTCACTGATGTAACGTTTAGTTTCTCAGCAAAAGTGATAGATCCCACTCATAATTAAAAGTGTACCATTTTCCATACGGCACATGACATGCAATTTTGCAAATGGTGCAAGGTCCGGCGGTGCATGTATAAACATATTTTTGTTTTGTAGACTTGTGTTTTAATGATTCACATTATTTTGATTTGAGAAAAAGAAAGAAAATCTGACAACAAAATTTAGTTAAAAATAAATATAATATTTGGTGGCCATCTTGGATTTCATTTTAAATTTCACAAAAAGTTGCAGGTATATTCACCTTATATGTAATAAATGTTATTTACGACTTGATAACTTTAACTTTAACTTGATACGACCAAATAACTTACAAAGCAGCTGAGCACAAGTTCTCAGTGTCCGTGGGTGTTCAGACGTGAAATGTAGAAATTCATGTTTTCTGCGAGTCTGGTTCAGACATGCTATACTGTAAACTCGGTGAAGTTGGTTGGGAACACCAAGAAGCGTGTTTTACTGAATGAACGACAGGAAATTGTATTATTTTTTAAATGCAGGCTTAATTCAAACTGCATGCTGCGCTGGATTCTTGCACAAGAATCTGCGTAATTGAGAAGCTTAGCATTTCCACCCACTTAACCCATTAAAGACTGTTACAATTATAGTACCGTTAGTATGAAACTTTTTAGAGGGAAAAAATCTTATTTTCTTTATTTAATCTCGAAAGTATACATAGTTACCACTCATTTGAACCGTCTTGACAAAAACCTCCCGTAATTCCCTGTTGGGTTTTGGGTTTTGGGTACTATTTTATTATTTATTTTACAAAAAATGTAGTTAAGCACAATCAGCCTTGACAAAAAATTGTTTTTAATTGATTTGATTGTAATAACAACAAGAGGGCCATGATGGCCCTAATTCGCTCACCTGACTCCATGAACACCAGAGGAGAATGTGACATTGAGTTCACAAGAGTTTTAAAAAAATGGTGCTATTTTTAGATGGCGGTCATCTTGGATTAAGTGATGACTGACTCTCATTTTACCAAATCTGAAAATGCTTCACCCAAGGATCTTAACTTACTATGAAGTTTGGCCAGCATCGGCCATGTGGTTCCTGAGAAAAAGACGTTAAAAATATTGAATAAATGGACCTTTTGATGGCCCTCATGGATGACATAATCATCCGATTCCGACAAATATTGCACAAGAGCAATCGCCTCATTGATACCTTCAATTTGATATATGACATGAGCATATTCGGTCAAAAATAAAATTTGACCCCATGGGCCACGCCCATTTTTGACCCCGGGGTCACCATTTTCAGAACTTTGAAAGAGCATTGTACATCGATCATTCCTACCAAGTTTCGTCGAAATCCGGCTGGCGGTTCATGAGAAGAAGATTTTTAAGTATTTATGCTATTTTTAGACAGCGGCCATCTTGGATTTTAACAAATTTCTTGTCGGATTTACAGATGTCAAGGGAAATAAATATTTCAAAATGATAGAGGAATAAATTGTATATTACATGCTCTTCGAAAAATGTGAAATTTGCTCTTAGACCAGCTTATAACGTTGTTAGCGTATGAATTGTTTCTTCACCGGAAATGACGTCAAAACAGTGACGTCAATTACGTCTCACGAACGTAGGAGGAAATATTTCCTTCAAGGAAATAAAACCCTCCATAATCACAGTAAATCACTGGGTAGCAGGTAATATATATATTTGCGATCAGATTAGATCCAGGATCTGCACTGTTCGCCGTTCCATCATTGAAACACATGTCATGCTTCTTACAAGCAATATACATAGTTATCGGGTATGTTATAAGATGGGAGCTACACTGATCACAAATCCCATAAGCCTCATTTCTCCAGTCACAGCCACAAATGGATTAATAATGTGGCCGTGACTGAAGAAATGGATTATTAATGTGATCAATGTAGCTCCAGATCACCTTGTGACACTGCATTCACACAGTCTGATCAGGATCTGTACTGTACAGTACCCGTACCCGTACTGTATTCGTCCTGCTTCTAACAAGCAATATCGATTGCTATCAGGCTACAGAGTGTTATTTCATCGGGGAGCTACACTGGTCACAAATCCCATAAGCCCCATTTCTCCCGTCACAACCACATCAATGACGAACCATATCCCGTTGTCATGTTGAGCTGTACACCAAACATGTCCGTCACAACAACAGTTGACAACGACAACAAACGGGGACAACAAAGGGCATTTGGAGGTGTGTTGTCATTCCACCCATGTTTGTGGCTGAGTGACTGCAGAAATGGCGCAGTTCATATTTGTGACCAGTGTAGTTCCAGATCAAATAGCACACTCGTGTGGCCTGGTAACGATATATTGCTTGTTAGTGGCTCTATATTGCTTGTTAGTGGCTGAGGGATTTGTGACCAGTGTAGCTCCCGATCAAATATCAAATAACGATCTATTGTTTGTTATTGCTTGCCTGATGGGTGTTTCATTGATCGAATGGTGAACAGTGCAGATCCTGATCAAAATAGAACATTCCTGTAGCCTGGTAACAATTGCTCGTTAGAAGCATGAATGGGTATTACATTTCATTGACGGAATGGTGAACAGTGCAGATCCTGATCATATAGCACACTCATGTAGCCTGGTAACGATCTAGAAAGAAGCATGGTAGGTGTTTCATTGATGTAACGGCGAACATAGCAGATCCTGATTGTGAATGCACAGGCCAATCTGGATCAACACTGGTCTCGTAACCTAGAAGCCCCATTTCGCCAGTCACAGCTACATATTTGTGGTTTCTCACTGACCTCTGGTGACCAACCGGCTTTATGTGCATTCTAAACTGGCTGACTTTATGTTCAGTTTAAAGGTACATGCCCACCAAGTAGGCAAACAATGTTCTTTATATCAGACATCATCTGAGATATTTTCTGGCAAAATAAACATTCATTCGACATTACCCCACCTATTGATTGGCATTATTATACATATTATATTGGATGTAAATTTCCACACTGATATCAGGGGCGATAACCGCATTTCCTTAAAATACTAACGGACATTACTATTTATTCCCTGTATTTATTTTTTGGTGTGCAATGATCATACTTTATAATCTGTGGTAAATATCCTTTTTTTTCTTCGGGCGACGCATTTAATTAGTATAAATAATTAAACAAGAGGGCCATGATGGCCCTAATTCACTCACCTGACTCCATGAACACCAGAGGAGAATGTGACATTGAGTTCATGTGTTTTAAACAATTTGTGCTATTTTTAGATGGCGGTCATCTTGGATTAAGCGATGACTCATTTTACCAAATCTGAAAATGCTTCACCCAAGGATCTTAACTTACTATGAAGTTTGGCCAGCATCTGCCATGTGGTTCCTGAGAAAAAGACGTTCAAAGCCTCGAATAAATGGACATCATGGATGACGTAATTATCCGATTTCGGCAAACAATTCACCAGAGTGATCGTCTTGTCGATATCTTCGATTTGATACATGACATGGCTATATTCTATCAAAAATGAAATTTAACCCCTATTTGACCTCCTCCTGGCCATGCCCATTTTTTACCCCTGGGTCACCATTTTAACAAATTTGAAAGAGCATTGTACATTGATCATTCTTACCAAGTTTCATCGAAATCCGGCTGGCGGTTCATGAGAAGAAGATTTTTTAAGAATTTGTGCTATTTTTAGACGGCGGCCATCTTGGATTAGCGATGACCTCCGTTTTAACAAATCTGAAAAGGCTTCACCCATGGACCATAACTGTGTAGTTTGGCCACCATGAGCCAAGAGTTTCGTGCGAAGAAGAATTTTGAAATCTCTAATAAAAGAAGGACCTTTTGACCTTTCGGCGGCCATCTTGGATGACATGACCATCCAATTTTGACAAAAAATGTACCAGAGCGATCTCCTCTTTGATACCTTCAATTTGATATACACATTACCACAAAGATGCCAACATTGGACAAAGCCAAAGAGTAATGATTGCGCGCGGCCGGCATCGATGCGCGGCCGGCATAGACGCATAGACGCATCGACGCGCGGCCGGCATAGACACACGGCCTAACGATGCGAGCCGCCGATCGGATAGGAAGTTCCAAGGAATATCACTCGCATTCACCCCAATGGTTACCGAGGAAAAGACGTTTGAAATGTTCACGGACGGACGACAGACGACAGACGGACACATTGCGGTAACAATAGCTCACATGAGCTTCGCTGAGGTGAGCTAAAAATACCATGCCTCATTTGCATATGAAAATAGTCTGATACCACCGCAAGTCACTATCAGTAAAATAACTATTACTAAATGATTATAACTATAGTAGGCATTCAAAATATTTAGAACTGGTGGAATAGTGACACAATTATACACTTGCTTAATTCCTATATAAAGAATAGTTTGTGCCTAATGATTATTTTGTTTATTTCTCCATAAAGGTATATGTTGTTAACACTCATTTGAACCATCTCATCGAGATGGTTCAAATGAGTGGTAAGAACATTTACTTTCGAGATGAAATAAAGAAAATAGAATTTTTTCCCTCTAAAAAGTTTCATACTACTATAATTGTATCCCGTCTATATTGGGTTAAACCGTCTATATTGGGTTAAACCGTCTATATTGGGTCTATATTGGGTTAAACCGTCTATATTGGGTTAAACCGGTAAACGTCTCAAATTTTGCCATGCCATACTTATTTACAGAGCCAAGAATTTCCCAGGGGTATGATTTTGATAGCCAACGAGAAGATTGTGTCTGTAAGTTGAAGATCATGCCCCTGTGGCCGCTTTTCACAAACACAGCCTATGTTTTATTACAAGGAAAGGGACGTAACTCCAGATGGATCAGAGGAAGAGCGAAATAAATTATGTTAAAGAGGCAGTAAATAGAAAAAATAAACTTCAACATGTATTTTGTAATCCGATAGATAATGACAATACAACCTAGATGTAGGAAACGCCATCGACAAATCTTAATCCGATCAAACGTTATTGTATATAAGTACATTTTATGCAATTTTTAACAACCCAATTCTAAAAATCGCAATAAGAAAGATTTAATGAAAATTAAATTTATATTTTTTACATTTTGCTCTTTATTACGTAAAGTCCCAAATAATGTTCATGTCCATGTAATACACTAATGAGAAAAAAATAAATTAGAGTTAATATAAATACCGTAAAGATTCTAATAGACGCCCATGCTCTAATAGACGCCCACCCCCCACTTTTTACGTTGAAAATGACACATTTTTTTACCGATTTTCATGAAATTAGTGCCTCTAATAAACGCCCAGTACCGACTTGAAACAAAATCGGAGCTAATTGTCCAACTAGATTTGTTTTCTTTCCATTATTTCGAAAGCAACTTCCTTTCAAATCGGGGAAAAAAACATAATTGCTACTTTCACTTTCAAAAGTGGAAGCAAAATTCGACTGTTTCCGGTGTCACAGTAAATTCCTCATCAGCAGTAGCTATTTGCACGGACACAGGGTGATCAGAATTTACACGGTTATGGAGATGCCATTTTCAAAGCATTTCAAACCCATCTCGTATAATATGGGTGAAATTGACATCATGTTGGATTGTTGGCCGATATTTCCTAGGAGATAAAATAAATATGGCTTGTTCTGGATGTGGTCGTGGGCCGAAATTAATCGCACCGATTCGGACCTAAACGTTCATGGGCCGAAACATCCATGGTCCGAAACGCTGACAGTCCGAAACGTCCGTAGGCGTAACTCTGATCAGCATTAATGATCGACGCTGTCTTGATATACATTACCATTAAATTTAACATTTCTACCGACTGTACCATATATAATGACCAGAGTGGGCCGAAATGTCTTGGCCCAAATGTTTATAAACTGACAGACAGTACAATCAAATCTGGCGTTCGAGAGTAACGTCCCTTAGTTATGTTTTTGTTCAGATAGCAGAACATCGTATATTTTTTTATCATTTTCCCTTTGCTGAATAACACTTGCCTCTATTAAACGCCCACCCCTGGACTTCGGAGCCAGTGGTGATTCTAATAGACGCCCGGGCGTCTATTAGAATCTTTACGGTAATTATAAATTAGAAATGTGGCCTATCGGCACACGAATGCCCCCGCTGGCAGCCAAAGAAAATGAGGCACATTTGAAAACACAGAGGGCCAGAGAAGCATGGATTTGTCACAGCATGAAAGCAGACCATCAGAGCCATGGGTGTGTGAAATATCAAGCAGATCCATGCAAGAAAACAGACATTATAACACTTACCTAAGTTTTGAACACACCAAGATTGTGACCTTGACCCTGGGCTTAGCGGGGGCAGGACAATCGTGGATTTTTCACAGGGCGGTAGAGGACCATTAAAGCAATGTGTGTAAAATATCAAGTAGATCCGTGCAATGAAACAGAAATGATAAGACATTTACTCGAGCATTAAGGTTTTGAATGCACCAAGTATGTGACCTTGACCCTGGGCTTAGCGGGGGTGGGACGATGGTGGATCTGTGTGTGTGTGATATATCAAGGAGATCCAATCAAGGAAACGGACATTATAAGACAGTTATCCGAGCATTAAGGTTTCGAACGCACTAAGTATGTGTTGTTTGTTTGTTTGTTTATTGGTGTTTAATGGCCTATCAACAGCTAAGGTCATGTAAGGCCGGGCAAACAGGTTCAATCCCGTTTTAACCTGCTGCATTGGGGGGAAAATCCCAAAATCAGAACGGAATATTTACATCGAGATACAACATATTCAGCCCTGAAATTAGAATAACCTGACCTGGTGCCAGGTCCATACCGCACCAAAGTCACTTGGCCCCTTTCCCTATTTAAAAGTAATACCGGTAGGACTACTCTTATAAGGGGTATAACCAGATTCAACTGTCACATACAAAATGCCAAAGACGTACGTGAGGGCCAAACCAGGTCTCCAGTCGGGATTCCGGTAAGGATGAACCCCGATCGTTAAATTACCCATCGCGTGCTCCCACCTGCCACCCACCACTAAGTATGTGACCTTGACCCTGGGCTTAGTGGGGGCGGAACGATTGTGGATTTGTCACAGGGCGGTAGAGGACCATTAGAGCAAAGCGTGTGTGAAATATCAAGCAGATGAGTGCAAGGAAACAAAAATTATAAGACATTTACAGGAGCGTTAAGGTTTCGAATGTACCAAGTACTTTGACCCTGGGCATAGGTTTGAGCGTTAAGGTTTTGGGACGTACATACGTACGGATGGACGTACAGGATGTACGGATGCCGGTAACACTATATGCCCCCCTCACATATTCAGCTAATTAAAAAAGTGAAACCTTTGTAACTTTGGAAGTATTTGTTATTTTTGCACGCAGTTTTCAGCATTCAAATCCTATCAATAAAGAAATAAAAAAAATAGTTTTATTCCACCTTAAGCACTCCTGTACTTGATGGTTGATCAGGGCTTCTAATATTTCACAATGCCAATCAGTCCAGAGTCCAGACGTAACACTGTCGGCCATTGTCAGAGCAGAACCCCCCCACCCCCCCTCTATTAAAAACTTTAACTGAAATTTCGAAGTTCAAACAAAGTACTAAAAATAATGGGATAAATATTGTATTGGGATAAATAAATCGTGTTTATAAACAACAAAAGTGGACAAAATTGTGTATGCACCGAGTCACGTGGTGTGCCTAAATAGCGCAGACGGAAAAAATGGGAAACGTTTTTTATGTATTCCTCTCTGCCGGGTTGCCAAGCCGGTAAGTTGTCTTTGTGAATAACGACAAAATAGTTTGTTGTGCCATTTGAATAATAATCGAATGACAAACAGGGCCGTAGCCAGACCTAAAAATGAGACGAGGCGAACAAAATATTGTGAACAAGCGAGCGCAAAGCACACCGCTAACGCGGGGGGGGGGGTTTGGGGGTGCTTCCCCAAGAAAATGTTGACATCTAGATCGTCATAGACGCGATTTCCCGACACTTAGATCACCGGATAAGGCATTAAATAATAAATAAATAAAAATCGGCAAAATCTGAGCCTCATCCTGGCTATGGGCCTGACGGACAACATAGAAATTTTTCTCGGACCAATTTTTAAGACTAGTTTTCAAATCTCAATCGGTCTGAGAGTTAAAAAATCGGTCCAGAACCGGAAAACTGAAAATTTTAGAAGCCCTGGTTGTCAAGTATACCAACTATGATAGAGATCAGCTAAACTGTAATGTATATGGTGTTTATTAAACTTGTAAACTCATTTCACAAGAAACTCGGCATAGCCTCGTTTCTCATGATATCAGTAGTAAACTCATTTAAAGGTACATGCCCACTCAGTAGGCACAAAATGTTCTTTATATCGGAGACATCATCTGAGACATTTTCTGGCAAAATAAACATTCATTTACCATTACACCACCAGTGTTCTGCCAAGGACGCGGGATCGCGCCAAAATCGTCAATGGCGCAAGAAAAAAATTACCGATGGGCCAACGGGCGCATTAAATATTCGGTCCGAGTTCGAAATTAAAAAAGTCCGAACTGTGTTAGGGGCGCTCGTGAAATGTACCGGAAATGTAAAAATCGCATAGCAACAGAGCTTAACTATACATCTATCACCGGTTTTCATTGGATGGTATATTTACATAAGTGATACAAGTATAAAGCGAACTATTTTGGTCCGCCAATCAGAAAAGCCGTTTGAAATGCGCTTATTGTCATCCAGTAAAAAAAAAAAAAAGTCTTGTCTCATTCTTATAAAACTGTGCATGAATCACACTTGGGCTCAACCTCAGGGACACATAAATTTATCACTTTGTATATATAATGCATTAATGTTGTCACTACACTTTACTTATTTATATTATATTAGGCAAGTGTCACTGTGTGCCTGGGAGTGGGTCTAAGTTCGATTGTTATACACAGATCTATAACATTGATTGGGAGCCGATGGAATGATAAAGAACTACAAATACATCACAACATGCTGAAAATTTACATGAATTAATTATTGCAAGTCCATTGTCGGGCTCAGCAAAACACTATTTCAAACTATTAATTACTTTAATTATTGATATTTAATAGTTTGAAGCAGTGTTTTTCTTCAAAATACCATGTGTGACCCCATCATTTTTGAAAATGTCCCCACTTTTTTTTACCCATGGGGTCATTGGCCCCATGTCTCCGATTTCTTGGCAGAACACTGCACCACGTATTGATTGGCATTATTATACATTTTATCAGAAGTAAATTTTCACACTGATATCAGGGGCGATAACCGTGTTTCCTTAAAATTTTAACGGACATTACTAGTTATACTCTGTATTTATTTTCTGATGTGCAATTATCATACTTTATAATCTGTCGAAAATATTCTTTTTTCAGGCGACGCATTTAATTAGTATAAATAATTAAAAAATACCACGACACATTTGCATATGAAAATAGCCTGATACCAATGCACATCACTATCAGTAAAATAAATATTACTAAATGATTATATCTGTGTAGTGGCCACTCGTAATCTTTAGAACTGGTGGAATAGCGACACAATTATACACTTATTTAATTCCTATAAAGAACATTTTGCACCTTCTGAGTGGGCATGTAGCGTTAATAAATATCATTAATTCATGAAATCATACACGACTCATGTAAGAGACCCTTTATTATGTGTTCTAGGTGTTCTGATTTTTTTTAAAAACCGAGTATATTGTTCTCGCCACGTGTGTCCGTGCGTCTGTCACATTTTATGGTATGTAGCTTCCGTATGGCGTGCAGATGTGCAAAGTAAATTTTGATTTGATATCTGAGTCATGGATTATCTCCCCCTTTTGTACTTAGAATTTCTCAATTTTGCCTTGTAAGAAGTAAATCTTTTAAACCGTAATAGCTTGAGACTTCATATTTGGTATGTGGCTTCCTTATGGTCTGTAGATGCGAAAATGGATTTAGATTTTTGATTTTATTCCTTGCTCATTTCAGACTTTGAAATTTGGAAAAGTGGGTATATTGCGATGGCGCGCCATCTATATTTCTCTAGTTTATAAATAAAAAACATGCCATGAATTTGTAAAGACTACTCTAACGAACTTAATTAATATCTTGTGGACAGAAGCTATGTGGAAATATTGTATAACTAATAATGAATACAATATTGTCTCTATCACGAAGGATATTGTATTAAAGCCGCTATATTAAGCAAGTGTAGGTGGGACTAAATATAGAAGTCATTAAACCGATTTCCTGAAGATTACAACATAATACAGCTCTGTGACTGCAGCCTGCCATATTGATTATATTACGAGACACGCCATGTGATGTTGTACCTAAGAACATGTGCGATTTTTCATAAAATATATTCACTGAAACTGTGATATTTCTGTAAATGATGGCGAAAGATGACAAAATGTGGAATTGAATTTTGTCAACTTTCGACGTCATTAACATAACTATCGTAAATATGTTCTTTAGGTACATAATCAGATGTTCAGCTGCCCTATTATATGCCCCCGCCCCCTCCACCTCCCCACTGTAATTTTGAGAATGGCCGGTCTCGTAGTCTCATAAGTTATTAGGGCCGAAGTGTGAAAGGTGAAAGCGTTTAAAGAAGCTAGTTGACAATTCAAGCCCCTAGACAGCTTAAAATATGTAAATTGACAAAGTATATCAAATAAACAATTAGTATGTCAACCCATGGTTGGAACAGAACAAAACAAATTAAAATTGTGTTTTATTGCACCTTTTGAAAGTGAAAGTAGATTGGATTTCATTTATTGAAGATGAATGACCTATCAACCCGGGTCAACAGGTTCGATCCCACATTTAACCTGCTGCATGTGGGGGGGGGGGGGGGGATATATTCAGCCCTAAAGTAGAATCTCAGTTGAATGTTATGAGAAACAATGTCTAAACAAGAAACGAGGCAAAGCCACGAAGGCCAGGTTTTTTCCAAGCATAGACACTTGGATAACATAATTATACCCACTTTTTGTAGACTAGATGGCCGTGGCCTACATGTCACGCCTTGGGGTGAGGCATGGACACTAAAAAAATACATATAGTAGATGGAAAAACTTTAACCAAAAAACTTTAACCAGACACACGGACGTACGGACGGATGGACGTATGCCAAAATGCCGACGATATCGCGCTGACAATGATGATAAACACCCATGTGAAATATCAAGGTAATGTGCTGACAATGATGATAAACACCCATGTGAAATATCAAGGTAATGGGTGAAGCAGTTGCAGAGATATAGTACACGAAAAAACTTCAACAAAAAAAATTCAAAGTAATTTGACCTTGACATTGGACACGGTTGGGGGGTAGAATGAAAATATGGATGATGTAAAACACCCATGTGAAGTTTCAAGGTAATGGGCAAAGCATTTGCAGAGATATAGTATAACAAAAAACTTTTAACCAAAAAACTTTACCCAGACGTACGTTAAAAAGTTAACGTTGAAAATGGCTAAGTCAATTACGTAGAAATAATAGGTGAAAGTAAAAAAAAATGGTCACATGTTGGATAGTTGTATGTGGTAGGCACCCCTTGGTTATGAAGCTTTGAAAGTTTGGTGGTCCTAGATGGTACAGTACCAAAGAAATGGACTTAAACACGAAAACTTAACATTGTAAACGCGAAAACTTACCATTGAAAATGGCTAAGTCGACTGCGCGGAAAAAATGGGTCAAGTTAAAAAAAAGGTAACATGTTGGATAGTGATATGTGGTGGGCACCCCTTGATTATGAAGCTGTGAAAGTTTGGTGGTCCTAGGTGGTACAGTACCAAAGAAATGGACATAAACACGAAACTTAACATTGTAAACGCGAAAACTTAATATTGAAAATGGCTAAGTCGACTGCGCGGAAAAAAAATGGGTCAAGTTCAAAAAAAGGTAACATGTTGGACAGTGATATGTGGTGGGCACCCCTTAATTATGAAGCTGTGAAAGTTTGGTGGTCCTAGGTGGTACAGTACCAAAGAAATGGACATAAACACGAAAACTTAACATTGTAAACGCGAAAACTTAACATTGAAAATGGCTAAGTCGACTGCGCGGAAAAAATGGGTCAAGTTCAAAAAAAGGTAACATGTTGGACAGTGATATGTGGTGGGCACCCCTTGATTATGAAGCTGTGAAAGTTTGGTGGTCCTAGGTGGTACAGTAACAAAGAAATGGACTCAAACACGAAAACTTAACATTGATTGTGGACGCCGCCAGCCACCCGCCAGCCCGCCCGGCTTTCGCCAATCCAATAGCCTGGATTTTTTTTCAAAAAACCTGGCTAAAAAAGTATGCGGTCAGGTGATCACAATCTGCGCACCATTTAGGGACGGGACCTCGGTTTCAAGTCTCATCCGAAAGGATAGAAATACTTGAAAGAATTTGTTTGATGCCTAAGGCGAGGTTTGAACTCACAGCCTCTGGATTTGAAGTCGGGTGTTTTAACCCCTGGCTACAACCCAACCCTTGAATATTTCTCGAAAGCGACAGCGACCAGTACACATCCTGAGCGATCTGATAAACTGGTCACAAACTCAATAAGTCCTTTCTTGTGAAGAACGAATGAGATATATCCGACTCCATGCCTGTACACCATGTCACAAATGTACACTTCACATGCACTTCAACCGATTACAGCAAGTGCATATAGTTAACTAAACTGGCGATATCTCGCAATGACAACTCAATTAGTTAACCCTTTCAACACTAGACCTCTATCATGTTTGTGAACAGTGTAGATCCAGATGAGCCAGCTCATAACGATCTACACAATGGAATGTGGAATGGCTTGAAAAATAACATTCCAGTTACTTAGGGGTTAAAGGGTTAAGGTAAATGACCGCTGAGTGGGCATGTACCTTTAATATATTTGCAAACTCTGTAGATCAGGATGAGCCGGCTCGTATCACAACTGATGTCAATTATAAACTTGACTGAAAATAATTTGCAATTCTCATGCAGAATATGAATAGTTGCTCTCAATATTTCAAGATTTTCTTGAAAGAAATATGCACAATATATGGCAGTATTCACGAGATTCTGGACATAATCACAGCTAATTTTAATTGCTGATTAGGACTTGATGCTTTTGATTTCTATAATGTCCAACCTTGGATAAACATTTGCCGTGGCACAAGGGAACTGTTTGAACCCCAAGGCCGTAGGCCGTGGGTTCAAACAGTTCCCGAGTGCCACGGCAAACGTTTACCCACGGCTCGACATGGTCGAACGTTATTGTTAAATTTCCGTTGGAAATATTGTGTAATTTGAGCATTTATGCAGTACTTTCGATACTTTGATAATCTGATCCATTCAAACAGCTGATTTACTCAAACATATTATGGGGCCGCAGTACACATCAGGTGATGCAGCTGCATCAATTTCAAAATTTCAGTGCGACCGTTGTGAACCGGTCTGGTTATGTAATGGCACGTTCTAGTAACGTCATGAGACACATGCATTACATAGGTGTTAGCTTGGCCCCGGAATGAGCATTGTCTAAAGCCATGGTCAAACAGCACACGCTGTACGTTTGACCACGGCTGTAAGTGGTGTCAAACAACGGCAGTCATGTAACAATAGAGCAATTACAACAGGGTGTCTGGTTAGAGAGGTTTCATAGAACCTCATTCAACAGCACTGCCAAGACAAAATCAAACAATTATCATAAAATTACAGTACAATAGTATTGTTCATTTCATTAGGCCACGTCTAATTAGCACAATTAGGCACATTTCTCCAAGATTACTACAATAATGGTAGCACAGACAATGCATAATGCACCTCAGTTTATACAAGGTGGGCAGGGTACGTCATGTGAACTTGCTATATTGGCCTGCTTCAACCTGCATTTTTCTAAATACTTTGCAATCTGGATTCTATAAAGCGCAGGTATATCATTAAAATTATATAATACAGGCTGCCAAACATGTTGTCCTAATAGCTGTATCCGTTATTTCGAGAAAACTTACATTTATGGATAAAGCTACGTGGATGGCGTCATTGTTGGATTGGACTTCCCTGTAATGTTCTTACTATAAATATGTTTGTACAACAAAGAATTTCAAAAATTTACTTCTCACATTAACCCTTAGACCGCTACACACAAAAATTGTCGTCTGCTATTGCTTTTATATCTTGCCTTATTTCTCAATAAAAACATGGTTTGACAGCACTTCAGAATCATTTCCAATGGAAATGATTCTAAAGTGCTGTCAAAGCATGTTGTAAATTATTCTCAAGTGCTGAAAATAAACAGCAGACAACAAAAAATTGGAACATTACCATTTTGCACCTGCATGAAGTTACCATTACATGTGAACATATCCACTAAAGACTGTCCAACATCGGCTGCCAGTGTAAATGTTATTCTAAAATTAACCCCTGGTATCTGCACGTTATCGCATCAAAATTTGTAGTAGGTTCCCGTTACAATCAGAGCAAAAACAGCAGGGGGCCGTTTCACTAAACGTTGTACCACTAAAATGTTCATAAGTGCAAAATTATGATAGTGTGTAAATTTCACATTAACAATGTTTTCTTGTAAACAATTATTGGATTTACATTTATTGAGCATAAGCTGCATATGCAGCCTATGCTCAATAAATGTAAGTCCACCAATTGAAAGTTCCAGACGACCATAAATTTGCACTTACGAACATTTTAGTCGTACGAAGTTTAGTGAAACGGGCCCCAGGTGAACATGACGAGCATTACCCACAATGTACGAAGTGCGTTCCTTGATGGCCATGAATTATGTAGGACAATGCTTTCAAGTTCCATTCATGTAAACATCGCTGGAATGTCAGCGAAACAATTATTCTTCATTTTCATTCAGATAATTATCAAGCAATAACCGCAGAAAAATACCATACTACAGTGGGACCTCGCTATACCGGACACCTGGGTGTTTGGTTTAGCGAGATTCAACTGTAAATCAAGAATACGAACACTACAAGAAATAACAAAATGAAATTTCATCACTGAAAGACAGTGTCCTTGTCTAGTGCCAGGCACCAAACTACACCTGATCACTTGATGCCAGATGTGAATCCCAGTAAGGTTCACTAATTAGGTGCAAGTCTTAACCTGTTCACCCTTAAATATAACCGGAATAGATTTTGATATGTTAATTTTCCGACCAATCCAATTGCCATTTATGAAAAGGGGATGGTTTGTTTTATTAAAAAAAAGAAGAGAAAATTACTTGCAAAAAGTGCAGATCCTGAAGAGAAGGCCAGTCATGATCCAGCTCATCTGGCTGGATCTATCCACTGTTGGAATACACCACACAGGCCGTGGTGTTGAAAGTGTTAACCCTTACACCGCTATCTTATTTGTTTTGTCATCTGCTGTTTATTTTCTATTTTCCATTTTTATCATTAGTTAAGCGGATTCGTCTCAATATAGGGTCGAATCGTGCACTTTATGATAAAAGCATGAAACTTGGCATACTTGTTCTAAAACATATTTGGGATTTTTTAAAGATTGGAGGCATTCTGGATCTCGTCTATAGCGATCATAGCGGCCATTTTTCAAAATGGCCGCCACTTTTTTTTCTATATTACGGTATCTTGATAAAAACAATTACATACTGTATGAAAGTATCAATTTTAATTCATGAAATCACTAAATGAACACCACTAATAATTTTCAGGATCATTCTGAATGTCTGCTGATGTGATTGTGGCGGCCATTTTCAAAATGACCGCTAAATACATATTTTTATTATGCCAAAAACATATTTTTACTATAAAACCATGACACAAAACTATTTAATACTACATAGACGTGTCAGTTTACTTCAACCAACCACTAGAGGAACATTAGTAATAAATATGGATGTTCTCTGTCGTGATAATGGCAGCCATACATTTAAAATGGCCGCCAAAACATATTCTCTTATTATTAGCAAATAACGCAAAACAATTCAATACTGTATACCACGTCATTTCACGTCATTAAGTCACTAACTGAAGACAACTAATAATTTTCTGGATAATTCTGGATGTCTTCTGATGAGAACATGGTGACCATTTTCAAAATGGCCGCCAAAACATCTTGTATTATGCCAGAAACCATCCAGTTATTACGAAAACATGTCACTAACAATTATTGGTGTCCTATGTGGTGGTAATTGCAGCCATAACATGTATTATGACATAAAGCTATTCAAACATGACTTCAATAATTCACTACATGACGACAATAATGATGATTATTAAATACACCAATGTTATGTTGTGATGTCCAAGGTTTGGAAGTCAATTTGTGGTACCAGTAATTCAAACAAAAGTAAATGTTCCTCCTTTTAGCAACATTATAAAAG
Organism: Conchocele bisecta; assembly: GCA_029237695.1. Lineage (NCBI taxonomy): Eukaryota > Metazoa > Mollusca > Bivalvia > Lucinida > Thyasiridae > Conchocele > Conchocele bisecta. Next base: position 128,345,876 of record CM055267.1, read on the forward strand.
CAGTTTATAAAAGTTCAACGGTTCATATCAGTATCAGTTACTGACTGGTGACCACACACGTACTTTCACAAATTATGTTACTGTATGCATATAATGATTACTTAGTGTTGAATGCCACCGAATCTGATTGCATACTAGCCATCACACTTGCACAGGGATGTGCAGGGCAAATTCTCTTTTCGACATTTGCATCGTCCTCTGCAAACTGAAGCACATCCACACTTGATCACAGCTCGGCATGCTGTGCCGGCAGGTGGAAGGTTCATCCACTTGATTTCCCACTCGCCAGATTCATTCTTCCGTGTCCATCCGAAGTCTGCTGGGCTAGGCAAATGTGGGGATGGAACTAGGGCCTGGCCCCATACGTGGCCAGCCTGGAAAGCCACCCTGAGAAGGTGTTGGCTTAGAGCATCTTGTGTAGGTGGTATATTCTCTAGCTCCCTGCTTTTCTGTGTGAACAGGGTCTTTCTGGCACAGTTCACAGTGTCGTCAGAGCTTCCACGATCATACATCAACACAATGTATCGCTCAATCATTGGAAGAAGGTTTATTGTAGTACCAGGTGTTGGTGTATGTGCAAGTGCACACAATGCTGGCGTGACATGGACGAATGTATTCCATGTGGACCACGCTGTGCGTTTTCCTCTTCCAGCGAAACTAGATGTGGTGTCGCAGCCAGTGAGGGCATGGAATGCAGGCAAAGCTTTGCACCTGTCATTGCCCAGCACCAGTGACATTCGGGTTATATCGAGATAGCAGAAATACTTTCCTGTGCCGAACGCTACACTAAGTTGTTCACATCCTATCTTACTGGCAAGACTGGACGCAAGTACTACAACGTCTGTGTCAACTGTTCGAATCGATATACGTGTACAACCTTGTCTGGCACCATCTGCAGCATGTAACAGCATTCTGGTGTCCGCCTCCTCATGTCTGCAGGGAGCCATCCATGTACAATCAATTTTCTCGGAACAATGCATATCTTCTCCGTTGGTCACAATTACCAGTCCTGGAAAGTTCTCACCAACTATACGCTCACTTATTAGACAAAATAGTTCTGTCTTGTTTCTGTCTTCCCGTAGAAAATTTGACCAATTGCCAGGAAGTTTCTTTGTTCCATTAACTCTGACTCGTATTCCCTTTCCTCTGCTCTTTCGAATGCCTGCCTTTAGACTATTCGCTTTGTAAACGTCGAATACTATATCGACACGGTGAACAGCGCCTGTAAATTTCCTCCGAATGTAGTTCATAAATTCATTTACGTAGTCGTTGAATGTTTCTGCTGATGCACCAGGCTTGATCATATTGACGATAGCTGCACCATCAACAACCACCATGTCAACCTCAGGAGCAGCGATACATGTTTCATCGCTTTCCGGTACCAGGTCTTCCAGGCACTGTAGCAGGTCGGACTTTGTACCCTGTCTCAGTTTTCCATAGTCGGACAGTGAAGAGGGAAATGACTGATTTTCATGTTGGAAAAAGTCATCAAGATCTGCATCGCGTACCTGACTGGCAATGTACAATGTTGAAAACAAATTTTGGTCTCGTTTCATTGACAACAACTGCTCCTGTGTGCGTGATCTCTCTTTCTCTGGTCGCCATCTGAACAGCTGAAGATTATTCCTTGATATCCTGTCACTATGTGTCTTTCCAAGACTTTCTATTCTATGGACGGAATCAACAACAGCCGTATCTACCACTTCACGCGTATCGATGACTATCATATCACCACTGGTATCAGAGAACGGATTGCCCATATCATTCATTGTCGCAACCAGTGTCTTGACATTCTTGAGAAATGCCGCTTGTACACCCGGCTTATCCTCATGGTGGCGTATTGAATTTCGTAGATGAGAGCTTGTTTCCTTCTTGTCCAATTCACAGAGAAACTCCCCAACAACCCTAGCCATCTCTGGTCCAGCCACCATCCACCTCAGAAGTACTGCTGGCTTCTCTGTTAGACCAATTGCTCCTCCATCAGCTTTCACACATGCATTATTCTGTTCATGGCTTTCATCTAAGGACATCCTGGAAAACGGCCGACGTGTCTTGTTTACGGTGAACTTACCCACGCAGAATGCCTCATATACGTCTGGATGCGTGTTCTGTAACATAACCATGTCTCGTAGATGAATTGCCACAGCACGTGCATAATTGTAGTGGTCAAGTGCATGAAAAAACCATTCCAAACGAGATAGGGCATTGACATACAAGAGGAAGTTGCCAGCATGAATTGATCTGTCCCATGCGAGTACCTCTAACTCTATATTGAGAATAAGTTGCCAGAAATAGAATTGTGGACTTTGTGCTGCTCTCTGCTTGCACCATTCGTCAAATGGTTCAACATCAGTTTCTTGTTGAGACACTTGGTATGCTGCGAATGATTCTTGTCGAAGCTTGTACAATGCGCAAGCGGTCAATTGGTGCGCATGGCCGGTTCTTTTCACGTGTGCTGCTTTCAAGAATGAGTCGGCAGTTTCTGACGTAGCTATCTCAGCTTGCACAAGGGTAGACGTCCAGCTACTGCCATCCAAGAGATCACCAAGTGATTTCAGCAATGTCATCTTGATGTGTAGGCCGCCCAACATGATGACAAATACATCTTCTCCATATGTTTCTGGCCATAGCCACTGAATCTGTTTTGCCAGTCTGTACAATGACTGGTCACACGCAATAACAGGAATTTGTCCAGGATTGAGAATTGTTACTGCCTTTTTCACTACATCCATGGAATGATGAATCATTGCGACTGACTTCGAGTCATCCGGAAAGAGTGGTAACAGTGCACTGACAGCAGTTGGGCCTTGGTCGTCGCATTCTTCATTTGAAGCATGATATGCAGCCCAAGATATGTGCATGTCTTCTGCATCACCATCATTGTTGGTGTCCACGATCTGGCTGATATTATCACACCATCTGCATTCTTCTGTCACTGCCTCTTCCATCAAACCGCCATCAGATTGGACAAGATCACTTATCTCTGGGACAGGAGGATCGTTCACTTTTGTTGGAATCACTGGCACAAGTGTGTAGCTTTGTGGTAGCATTTGGACCTTCTTAGTATGTGTTGTAGTAGGAACAGGAGTTTGCTTAACTCCACATGCATCAATATCAGGATGCTGAAACAATGAAATACCAGTACCATGAAATTAACTGTGTGCACTAGTTGCTGTGGGATCATGGTCAATATTGTCGACTGCTGATGTTGTGAATACACCAATGTTATGTAGGGGGACATACTGTGCCAACACGTTCAAAGTGCCTAATAGAGGAGTTGCCTAAATCGGCAGACATGGAAAGCACACGGTCATATGACACAGACAATCCTAACCTGTAAAGTGTGTCCACTAGATCCTTGGATCGAGTCCGCGAATGTACGAATGCACCAAGAAATAGTGGAAGTGGCGTCTCTCGTTCTTCGATATGTCTGGTTTCCGACGATGCATGTTGACGCCGACGAACACTGCTGTTATATGTCAACAATTGTGATATGGACAATGCTGATTGTGACATGTAATTTGTCTGGTCCTTGATATTTGTACCGTTCAGGATCATTGTGATCAGCATCAACAGTGAGTGTACCACAGAATTTTCCTGACAATTGTTTGTGAATGTACCACTGAATGGTGAGCATTGCTAAAAGGAGGAACATTTTCTTTTGTTTGAATTACTGGTACCACAAATTGACTTCCAAACCTGGGACATCACAACATAACATTGGTGTATTTAATAATCATCATTATTGTCGTCATGTAGTGAATTATTGAAGTCATATTTGAATAGCTTTATGTCATAATACATGTTATGGCTGCAATTACACCCACATAGGACACCAATAATTGTTAGTGACATGTTTTCGTAATAACTGGATGGTTTCTGGCATAATACAAGATGTTTTGGCGGCCATTTTGAAAATGGTCACCATTTTCACATCAGAAGACATCCAGAATTATCCAGAAAATTATTAGTTGTCTTCAGTTAGTGACTTAATGACGTGAAATGACGTGGTATACAGTATTGAATTGTTTTGCGTTATTTGCTAATAATAAGAGAATATGTTTTGGTGGCCATTTTAAATGTATGGCTGCCATTATCACGACAGAGGACATCCATATTTATTACTAATGTTCCTCTAGTGGTTGGTTGAAGTAAACTGACACGTCTATGTAGTATTAAATAGTTTTGTGTCATGGTTTTATAGAAAAAATATGTTTTTGGCATAATAAAAATATGTATTTGGCGGCCATTTTGAAAATGGCCGCCACAATCACATCAGCAGACATTCAGAATGATCCTGAAAATTATTAGTGGTGTTCATTTAGTGATTTCATGAATTAAAATTGATACTTTCATACAGTATGTAATTGTTTTTATCAAGATACCGTAATATAGAAAAAAAAGTGGCGGCCATTTTGAAAAATGGCCGCCATGATCGCTATAGACGAGATCCAGAATGCCTCCAATCTTTAAAAAATCCCAAATATGTTTTAGAACAAGTATGCCAAGTTTCATGCTTTTATCATAAAGTGCACGATCATTTCACATATCTGCTGGACTACATCAAAACATGCTTTGACAGCACTTTAGAATAATTTACAACATGCTTTGACAGCATTTCAGAATCATTTCCATTGGAAATGATTCTGAAGTGCTGTCAAACCATGTTTTTATTGAGAAATAAGGCAAGATATAAAAGCAACAGCAGAAAACAATTGTTGTGAGTAGCGGTCTAAGGGTTAAGGATGAATTCACCCAACCACAGCTAAGGTCATTAAGAGATTTTGCCTCTTGTTTCAAGTCTCGTCAAATTGAGTGGGATGGAAACACTATGACAGTATTTGCTTCCGGCCTACGGCAAGAATGAACCAACAACCTCCGGTATTGTGGAATGGAATGGTGCTTCACGACCGATCGACAAAGAAGGGTATCATTTAGGGTCAAGCATGGTAGATGATAATGTGGCAGATGAAATAAAATATGTGTAAATATGTGTTATAGAATAATGGGATGTATCAGATTTGATTGTGTTTAATGGCCTGTCAAGGTCAAACATATTAGGCCAGGTTAACGGGGTCCAATGTTCTACCCCTTGACCACAACCCATCCCTTCACTGCACCAAAACATTCCATAAGGAAGCTATGTACCACATATCAAATCAACATCTGTTTTGGAGAATTTGAACTCTCCCATAAGATGTGATATACATGATACAGAGCTTCCTTATGTGTTATACTTGATACTTCCTTATGTGATATACTTGATACAGAGCTTCCTTATGTGTTATACTTGATACTTCCTTATGTGATATACTTGATACAGAGCTTCCTTATGTGTTATACTTGATACAGAGCTTCCTTATGTGTTATACTTGATACAGAGCTTCCTTATGTGTTATACTTGATACAGAGCTTCCTTATGTGTTATACTTGATACAGAGCTTCCTTATGTGATATACTTGATACAGAGCTTCCTTATGTGTTATACTTGATACAGAGCTTCCTTATGTGTTATACTTGATACTTCCTTATGTGTTATACTTGATACAGAGCTTCCTTATGTGTTATACTTGATACAGAGCTTCCTTATGTGATATACTTGATACTTCCTTATGTGATATACTTGATACTTCCTTATGTGATATACTTGATACTTCCTTATGTGTTATACTTGATACAGAGCTTCCTTATGTGTTATACTTGATACAGAGCTTCCTTATGTGTTATACTTGATACAGAGCTTCCTTATGTGTTATACTTGATACAGAGCTTGGCTTCCTTATGTTATACTTGATACAGAGCTTCCTTATGTGATATACTTGATACAGAGCTTCCTAATGTGTTATACTTGATACAGAGCTTCCTTATGTGATATACTTGATACAGAGCTTCCTTATGTGTTATACTTGATACAGAGCTTCCTTATGTGATATACTTGATACTTCCTTATGTGTTATACTTGATACAGAGCTTCCTTATGTGTTATACTTGATACAGAGCTTCCTTATGTGTTATACTTGATACTTCCTTATGTGTTATACTTGATACAGAGCTTCCTTATGTGTTATACTTGATACAGAGCTTCCTTATGTGATATACTTGATACTTCCTTATGTGATATACTTGATACAGAGCTTCCTTATGTGTTATACTTGATACAGAGCTTCCTTATGTGATATACTTGATACTTCCTTATGTGTTATACTTGATACAGAGCTTCCTTATGTGTTATACTTGATACAGAGCTTCCTTATGTGTTATACTTGATACTTCCTTATGTGTTATACTTGATACAGAGCTTCCTTATGTGTTATACTTGATACTTCCTTATGTGTTATACTTGATACACAGCTTCCTTATGTGTTATACTTGATACAGAGCTTCCTTATGTGATATACTTGATACAGAGCTTCCTTATGTGATATACTTGATACAGAGCTTCCTTATGTGTTATACTTGATACAGAGCTTCC